>VZRS01005948.1:404822-469280 GCA_013398055.1 Ifrita kowaldi
CAAACACCCCCCCCAGCGTGGCTGGCGAAGCCGCGGGTCCCCGCGGGGCCCGTGAGGACACTGGCTCCTGGCAGGGAGGACATCGGCTCCTGTAGGCCACGGGCTGCCAGAGGCAGGGATGGGCTCCTCAGCACGTGTCTGCAGTGCCGGCCCCCGCTCCTCGAAGGCTGTTTGTGGGTGAGAAGTCACGCAGACCTGCAGGTGTGTCGGGGCCTCTGTCCCTCCTGATTGCCCTCAAGATGGGACTCTGTGTTCCCACACACAGCTGGGCCCCTGCAGCAGTGGTGGTGATGGTCAGCAAAGCAGTTAGACAAAGAAAACTGCTTCTTCTTATAGGAACCTGAATCTCCTTTTGTCACTGTGCTGGTACCAGCCTCGGCATCTGCCCTGGCTGTGGTGCCACATGGGGGACTCCTTATGGTTTACTTGGGTAGGCCTGGCCTGCATCCCCTCTGGGGCATCCTGGCTGTCACCACGGGAGACAGCTGGGCAGCCAGAGCCCCCGTGCCCTTCAGGAGCATCCTCGAGGGCAGCACTGGGACCAGCTGTGCTCAGGGTGGCCATGCTGGGCACTCGGTGAGCTCTGCCTATGCCAAGGAAGAGCTGAACAGCACCTTTGGTCCTCAAGACAGTCTCTAAACCCACTGACATCCCAATGAGCTGAAAGGAAAAAGGACTGTCCATCTCAGGGAATAACTTCTTTCATAACTTTTCCCTTTCCCGTTTTAATTCCTCTGTTCTTTCACTCTCTTCTCACCCCTCCCTGCAGATGAGGATGATGACTACGAGAACTACCACGACTACACAGAACCATATCAGGACACCAACCTCCAGCAGGAGCCCTGGGAGGAAATTAGCTGGTTTGGGGCATCTTTAGGTGACAGCTTTGCCATGACAGGTACATCTCAGGGGTGGGCAGGGAAGGAAGGGGTAAAATCCCAACCCTGTGCTTGAAGCATGAGCATGGCAGGCCTGGCTGCCAGCCTGCTCTCGAAATGCCTGCATCAAAGGGATGAGTTAGGAGGATCGTTTGCAGTGTTCTTCTTTGTATTTCTCTTGTAAGTATCCTGTGTTTTATCTCCAGGTTTCACAGGATGGATTCTGATCATGCAGAACATTTCTGATTGCTACTACAAAAAAGCACAGGCTTATTTGTCTATAGACACTGTAAGATGTAATTGCTGTTTTCATGGAATATATGCTCTGTATTTATGCTAGGAACCAAATGTAGAGCAGGTTTCTTTTTTTTCTTCTTCTTCTTCTTTTATCAGTTGCAGGGGTTTTATTTCCTTTTCTTTTTTTTTGTTTTGCCAAACTTCAGGAGAACAGGAAAGGATCCTTGAGATTGCTCAGGGGACTCAAAAGGAGAGGCAGGGAAGTTGCTTGTAACAGTCCCCAGGTTATCCCCTGGTACAAAACAAGCAGAGCTGACTTTTGTCTGTCTCCAATACCAATTGCTCCTGGCAGCCTGGTCTGCAGTGGAGATGTGGAGCACAGTGTAAGGAGCAGCACACAAGTGACTTTCAGCAGGTGCCAGCTTCCTTGATGCAACAGCCACCCAGGGGTATGGTAGTAGTCTAATGGATGGCATTTCCAGGGGAGATTTAATGCTGTGTTCCAAACAGGACAATGCCAAATCCACATCGCTCCAGACTAAGTGCATGAAGGGAGACAGCCAGAAGCAATGCCACAGAGGCAAATCTACCTCTGATCAGAGGAAGGGACTTGCCCCATTACAGCTCTGTAATAGACAGGGCAAAGGGGGAAGCGCAGCTCCAGACACAAAGCCATAAACCACTGCAGCTTGGAATAAACTCTGCAGCAACTCAAACCACTCCTGTGGCTGCTGAGCTGATGCATAAGCACAGCACTCGTTACACAGGGTGCTGTGCCCAGGAAGACAGACTCCTGCAGCCACAAAATGCAAGAAGAAAAAGCAGGTGATGAAGGTTGAGAGGCTGAAAGATCTCCATCCTTACCTCTGCAGACGCATGTTCCTCCAACCCCTGCAAGAGTGGTGGTACGTGTGAAGCCAAAGGAAGTGACTTCAGCTGTCACTGCCCCGAACCATACGGTGGGACTACATGTGAAAAAGGTAATTGCTCTTTTGCTAACCTACACTGCTTATTTTGGTAGTTAATGCTACTGTTGCAACTTCAAAAATTCCCTGTTTGCTGAGCTGAGTGTTCTGACAGCCCGCAGCAGTCATGTTTATAGTTCTTAGGAACTCATCCAGGCCAAAGCCTGTCTAAATAGCATCGAGTAAAATAGACCTCAGGAGTGCAGAGAGTGCTCCTTTGTGCCCTGCAAGGTGCGCAGTGGGGAGCTGCTCATTGGTACCACAGAATTTTTGCCATAGATACTGTGAATGAGAAGTGAGATCCCAAGTCCACACCTGCCAAATGAAAGCTTCCTTGGAGCGTCAAATGAAAGCTTCCTTGGAGCGTCAAGAGAAGGCATCTTCCCACAATCCCTGCAAGAGCACAGCTCTTGTGCACACACCAATGCTGATGATGTACTTTGTGTCCCTCTTTTCCACAGTGGAGGACATGTGTCTGGAGAAGAACTGCAACTTTGGCGACTGCCTGATTATACTAACCCCACCTTATTTTAAGTGCAACTGCAAGCCTCCCTACAAGAGACCCTCCTGCCAACGTGGTGAGTGCTCAGCTGGGCACAAATTGTGGTTGGGACAGCACCATGGCCGGTCTGCCATGGGAAATCACCCGCTGCAGAGGGCAATCCTGCCCTAGTCATGCTGCAGCTCTCATCCATGGCCCCGGCCAGGGATGAATTACGTTTGATTCGAGGGGTGGTGGTTCAGTCACTGGTAAAACCCCCAGAGATATGCATTTCTCAAGGTTTTGTGAGAACTCAAAGCCAACAGGCTGAGTGGGGGCTCTCCCCAGTTTCCACTGGGCATGCGAGTGGCTGTATAGTGTTCAGCACATTGACAAGGCAGTTTTGTGTTTTCCACATTGACAGCATCCAAACAGTGCAGTCCAAACCCGTGCAAAAATGGAGGTACTTGCATACGGAACAGATACAGATCAAAATTCACCTGCAAGTGCCCTGAACCTTTCAGAGGGAGATTCTGCGAGATCGGTACGTCCCATTCCCAGGACAGAGGTAGGGGTGAGCCTCCAGACAGCCAAGGGCTGGCTTCCCCCTGCAGCCACACTAACTGATGCTACTCCTGCAGCATCCTGTGGTGACTCCCTGTCACTGCTGCAAGAGCCTGACTGCACTGGGGCACCAGCCTCTATGGAGAGAGGGTCAGAGGAAGAGGCTGACTTCTGCAGCCGCTGCTGGCAAAGGGGCTTGAAACAGTTCCCATCTTGGTGTTTTCTAAGTGTGCTTTGGCAAGGTCCCACTGGTATACAATGAGTGAGCACACATTTCCCAGAGGTCACACGTCACAAAGGGAAGAAATGTCAAGTTCTCCTTGAACGCTCAAAATCTGATGTGAAGATGCCTGCCTGCTTGCCTGTGATTCCCCAGGCTGAGGGGAGTGGCCTTTGAAGTCAATCAAGCTAGAAGGTGGACATACATTGGGACATTATTCTGATTTCTGGCCTGTGTACAATAAGGAACATAATTATTCAGCCCAGTAGGTTCTTCTGATCCTTCATAAAATGAATGTAGGACAAGGAAGGGAAGGAAGAGAACCCACTTTGAGTAAGGAGCAACACAAAAGTCATTTTCATACGAGCATTGTCTTTCTACAGGACCGGATGATTGTTATGAAGAGGACTCCTCTACATATAGAGGAAGAGTGAACCAAGCAGAAAATGGCAGGACCTGCCTGCACTGGAATTCCCACCATCTCTTGGACCACCCTTTTAATGCCTTTATGGAGGATGCTGATTCATATGGCATTGGTGAACACAACTTCTGCAGGTAATATTTTGAAGAAGCAGTTGTAGAGGTCTGTATCAAAGAGATCCCTGAGGACAAACTGCTCACAAATTTGAGAAACTGAAGGTGTTAAGCTCTCACATCTTTCTAGATATTGCCTGCCCATTAATGTTAGAGATGCCGGAATGTTAGAGATGCCTTCTCCAACCATGCTGATGTGAGGCTTCCAGAAGCAGCCCTCTTTTTTTGAATCAGTCCCACATTTTTCTTATGGCTAAGATAGGTATGGGAATAGTAATAAGAAAGTATTGTATGCCTTGCTCAGGCATCTTCTTTGTCAAATCTTACGAAATATTATCTCTGGAAGTTCATCTCCCGTATGGGAGCATGAGGCTGCTACCTAAGAACCCTCAGCTCCTTCACTGCTTTCATGGAGATGTCCCCATTCGCGATGGCTGATTCTCTCGACTGATTCTCCCTTCAGGAATCCGGATGAGGATGAAAAACCTTGGTGCTACGTCAGAAAAAATAAGGAAGTAGATTGGGAATACTGTGATGTTTCACCCTGCTCAGGTAAAGAATTAGAAGTGAGTGGTTTGGCAGCAGGTGGTCTAGAGCAGCAGGTTGCTTAACTCTTCCAGTCTGATGTTATCTCTGCATTATACATCTGCTGTCTTCCAATGCAGCTGAAGAGACCCCAACAGAACCCCCAACAGACCCCCCTGAAATATTCCAAACCTGTGGACAACCAGAAGTTCGTAGAACACGGAAGAGGATCTATGGTGGATCCAAGGCTGCACCTGGACAACATCCCTGGATGGCATCTCTGCAGAGACAGACTCCGAATGGGAATGAGCATTTCTGTGGTGGAGTGCTGATTAAATCATGCTGGGTTCTTACTGCTGCACACTGCCTTGAGTAGGTGCATGTCCTATGATTAGGGTAGATAAATGTATAAAAATCAGGATGGTTAGTAAAGGCAGCTTGATATCCAAATTATTTGCAATCAAAATGATTGCTGGGAGTCAAACTGAAAGGAAAATGTGTGAAAAAAAATGGACACATACATAAAAATGTTTGTATACTTGAAAATGGTGCTTGCTGGAATAAAAAACTTAGGCCCCAGTCAAATAAAATGAGCTGAAGAAGTTTTGTGTGAGGAAAAAAGGAGGAAAGTAACAAGATTTTGGGAAGTGTAAAAGAAGAACTCTATGAAAAACTCAGGGGATATTGGGATACCATAAGCAACATCATGTATTACATCAGAATTAAGTTCTTCGAAACAGTCAAAATATGCACTTAGCTTTAATTTCTTTCTGTATCAACTAGCATAGAATATTACATTTCCTCCAACATTTGTATTGAATTAGTTTGAAATTCCTAGTTTACCCTAGGAAACAGGTGAATTACACACTGGAAATCATTCCAACACCGATGATTCTAAATATGCTCAGACAACAGCAAGCCACTGTACTCCCATGGCTACATGGGCTGCCACTTGTCATCACTGCCACAGGAATAGACTGTGTGCACGCTGCTACTCTGCCCTAAAATGCAAAGAAAATCATGTACATGCAGGTTTAAATCACTTTATTTCATGATTGCAACAATTTAAGAGCACAGGTATTTTCCACCACTGCTTTCCTATGTACGCCTTCCTATAATGATTTTAGGAAATCTTCTGGACAGGCTTTGCAACAGGAAGGAATATCTTGACTTCTTGATACTAAAAGTGCAGGTTTTCACGGCCACTGATAGAAAATGTCTGTATATAAATGACTTTTTTTTTTTTTTCCAGAAACCCAGAAACAAAGATCCAAGTAGCCCTTGGAAAGCAAAACCTCAAGACGAAAGAGAATCATGAGCAAATATTTGATGCAGTGCAAATAATTTTACATGGCGAATACAGAGAGAAGGGTGGTGTCCCGTACAATGATATTGGTAAATCCTTTATTTGATATTCACGTGGCTCACCTCCAACCTTTGTTGTTTGATGTGCCTCTCTCCCACTAAAGTCAATGTAAAATTGGGACTATGCTCTGGAAATAATCAGGCCAAATTGTGATCTGGACCCATTTGAATCTTTGGGATGTAAATTGAGATGGGCAGGCAGAAGCCACTGCATAGGAGGAGCCGAACAATGGGAACAGGTTCAGCACAGGGGAGCAAATGGAATGTTGGGTTTATGCAGCTTTGCATGGGGTTGCATCACACACTGGTAACAATGGTTAGGGATCAAAATTAGCTCCAAATACTTTTTGTTATTGTTTATCTCCTCTCCAGCACTACTTAAACTGCAGCCTGTTGACGGTTACTGTGCAGTGGAAACAAAGTATGTGAAGATAGCATGTGTCCCTGACTTCTTCCTTCCTGTTGGGGCTTCCTGCTTCATTTCTGGATGGGGCGAGACAGAGACAGGTACTCGTGGGCTAACTGGATTTTGGTGGGTACTTCAGTGGCAAGGTGGGCTGCTACTTTCAGTAGCAACTGCCAGACCCAAATGAGGACCTAGGCACTAGTGAAACCAAGACATGGAATTCAAAAGCAAGGTCAGCTAAAACATGCCTTGCAAATTACTCTTTAGGAGAAATCTCCAACTGCTTAATCAACCAAACCTTTCAGAGCTCTGACAAAATGCCTGATGCATTTTTTTTGCCTGCCATCTGACTCTCTATGTCATGGTTTCATCTGAAGCCAGCAGCAGAAGCAAGGAAGTATCAAGAGAGGCTATTGTATATCTTGTGTGTTTCAAGACAGCACCAAGAAAGACAGGAATTTTCACATGGTTTTCCAGCCCATTGGGTCAGATAAAGCTTTTCAGAAGCAGCATCTGGACCTTCAGATGTACTGAAAAATAAAAAAAAATCCCAAGCTTTTCAAGTTCAACCAGCTCTATCCAAAAACCTTTCTTGCCCGCAGTAAATCCTAAGGGGAGAAATTATTATGCTTAAAAAAAAGATAATGGCAATTTTCTGAAAAATGCATTTTCTCATGTTCTGATTGATGTGTTGCTGTAAAGCAGCAGAAGGAAAACGTGTCACTGAGGCTGCAGTAGGTGTCCTAGTGCTTTGTGGCTGATACAGCCTGATACGATACATAGGACCGAATTCTCCCTTCTGATGTAACTGCCATTGAAGTCCACAAGAGACGAGTCTGTTCATTTGATCAGAATGCACCAACAGAATCTAATGGACATTTTTTAAAGTTCCAAATAAAAAGTCTCCCTGAAAAAGGGTAAGGGGGATTTTATGGTTTTTTTTCCCCAGCAAAGAATATCAAGTACCCTGTACGTGTTCAACCTAGATGACTCCTTCTTTGAGCAGAGCTACTATTAGCATTTCAGGAAATCACTGCAGAAATGGAATATTTCCTGTAACTCAAGCAGAACCAAACTTATAAACCACCTTTAATTATCTACAGATGTAGTACTTTGAAACTCTGGCTATTGCCTTTAGATGTCAAGTTATGTCTTTAGATTTGCTGTAATTAATCATTGCCGTTAAATATTGTATGATTTTCAGTTTTTATCTGTTTCGTTAGCTTGCATGTTAAAGCATCTAATAGTACCAGTCTGAGAAGTGCTGAGCAGCTCAAAGTCCCGTGGGGACCTCTGGGAGCTGCACCTTGGAAAAGCAGGATTATACAGAGAGAGCTGATTTGGACCAAATTCTGAATACCTGACTTCGCTTTTATTCAGGCAACAACTCAGTGTCCTGAGTGAAACTTCAGGCTCCAACTCTCTGGAAACTTATCATTTCAGCCAGATCTTTTCTTCCCAGGCTAGCACATGCATCCCCCCTGCTCTTCCCCCATCCCATTTATATGGCAAGCAAGAATGTATTTTGAATAAAAGACAAAATGTAACTGGAATGGAGGAAAGTGACTCCATTTTCTTGCTGCACATCCCATAGATGAACAATCCCATCAGCTGTTAGATGCCAATGTCAAGCTGATTTCGCAGAGGAAATGCAATGAACCCAAACTACATGATAACAGACTGGATGATAGCATGCTTTGTGCAGGAAAGCTTCGGAAACCCGGAACCGATTCTTGTCAGGTCTGTTGCTTTTTCTGTATTTGAACACTAATTTTTTGTGTAAAGAGTCAGGCTGTGCAGAGCTTTGGCAGCGTGCTGCATATGTTTCTGTTCTGACATCAGTGTATTTCAACAGCCTTTCTGCAGTTCACTTTGAGTTGTACATCCTTAGAGCTAACATTGCCACTGTCACCTACAGGCAGATCTATGGAATCAAGAGACCAGCCTGGAAAGCTTGGCTTCTGAGGCAGTTTGTCAAAATAACCTGAAAACTTGCTCTTTTTTTTTCCTCAGTTTTTTAATGGCCTCTACCTTGAGCGCCAATTCTAATCTGATTTTCACTATCAGAGCTAAGACTTGCAGGGAGTCAGTATTGATGTTTCTTTTCATTCCAGCTACCACAAATGTGAAACAAGTTTGTACCTATACCATTGAAAGGTAGGGAAGAGTTTGAACAACACTTCCTAAGGTGCAAATTACCACTGTAAAGCATATTTTGCAATAGAAATCAGAAATAAAACAAAAAAATAAGACCAACCAACTCAGAATAAGGCTATTTTGAGGAATGTGAGACAGCTTAAATTTTTGTTTGTGCCAGGGATCACATCTCTATCTTTCTGAGGTCAGGCTCTGAATTCCTGATACTTTCACGCCTGGGAAATTTCATGTGGCCTTGTCAGATATGTGTCACAGACTGGAAAAAAATGAAGACTTGCATCCAAAATGTCTGGTATCATTTGACCTGGTCACAGAACTGCAAGACACAGGGGCTAAGCAGCATCTGATGATACATGTGATAGGAAAAAACCATCATTGCAGCTTCGAAGTCTTGTGATGAGAGAGAAGCGTTCTGATCTTGGTTAATACTTTGCTTCATGCTTTGAACATGTGTGCTTTCCTTCATCAGGGAGACTCTGGAGGCCCACTGACTTGCGTAGAAAACGGCTCCTACTACGTATACGGCCTTGTGAGCTGGGGTGATGGGTGTGGGTTAAAAAACAAGCCAGGAGTTTATACCCAGGTGACAAAGTTCGCCAGTTGGATTACAGCTGTAATTCAGTCTTCATCGGGATCACGTTATTAGGAGAGAACTTTGGAATGACAAACGGTAAGATTGAGAGATTTACTATTTTCAGCAATTTTCCAAATGTCTCCTCTTCGATCAAAAATATTTACTGATATTTTCTCATGGCCTACCTGGGGCATCCTTCATCACCATCTTGAAAATAGCCTTAAGAGTGTTAGCTAGAATGTCAGTGACAGTTTTTCTGTTGTGTGCTTTGAAATAAGCCCACATTTTGTAGCCAAACAGATCAGAAAGTAAAGCTACTCCATTTCTTCCCCAAAAAAATCAAAGGCCCTGATATCAATGTTTCTAGATCAGCTTTTCAAGCCATGAACCTTCGCCAGGCTCAGGTGCTGCCAGACATTTCCTCTTCCCCTCATGCTCCTCTCAAAGGTGTGTTTTTCCTGCACTCATTGGACCCTGATACCTCAAAGCTATTGGTGTGTGCTCTTACAGCCAGTACCATTTTTCACATACTTAAGAATCACCACGTGGCTGAGTTTGCAAGATTGCAGTCATTGGAAATTCTTGGGGAGGGAGGATCAGGCAGGACAATTATTTTTAAAACCACTTCTGTGGGTAAATAGCTACAAATTCAATTGGTTGTGCATTCCAGATTGAAAAACATAAAAAAACAACTTTAAGTATTAGACTTATCCACTTCATTCCTGATTTGAGTATAATTACTTGTTTTGCTCCAGATCTACAATGATTTGTACGTGCTTAACAATACCAGTGAGACCTAGTTAGCACTAAACACCATTAAAAAAACTGTGTCTAAGCCATTGCATAATTTGGGGCTTCTCATAAGATGTACATGTCAAATTGTATAACTTTTGCCCAATGATTCTGCACAGAAATTTGAAAAACAAGGAACTGGTATGAAATCACGATATAAAGAATAGACTTGTTTGTGAAGAGTCAATTCCTTAAACTAGTAATGTCAATCTCACTTGAATTCCAGGGTTTACATCCTTCTCTAAGCAGCTACCTAATCTGTCAATAGCTATCCCTACTGCAAAGAGTAATCCTGATTTTTTACTTTGGAAGGTTTTAAAAAGACTGAAGAACTAATTGTGTTCTGAATACATTCTGATAGACTGGAGCAGATTGCGTGACATCTGCTAGAAAACCTGTCTTTGGCTCCCACTGGCCTTTGACTTGTTCATCTCTTAAACCACTGAATGATGCTTTTGTGTTCTCTTATGTCAATGGTGCCAATAATCCAGGAACACAAAAATCTCCAAAAATTACAACCATGGAATTAGAGTCACCTGATTTATTAATTACAAATTATTTCATATTCTACCATCTGTGGTACAAAGCTGAGCCTGCCAGTCATCTAGTACTAATTTCATTTACAGCTTTAAATAAATAGCAGAATCTGTATTACATTCAGTGGTAAATCACAAAGTATCCACACAAAAATAAAATGATCAGTTATAAATTGCAATGTTTTGGTTGCTTTTTAAAACAACAATTCTTAAATGCCATCTACTGTGTTTCCCAGAAAACTGGAAAAGCTACAGGATTTGCAGGACAAGATGAAAACCTATTTGTGTTATGTCATGTTTCTGTTTACTTCTGATAGAGCTGCATTTGCCTTCTCTTGACTTGCAGAATTTCTGAAGCATCAGGGTTGACTCCGACTTGCTGAGATCCTTCTGTCGCCAGCTGGTCCTGTAAAATCACGCCCAAATAAATTGTGAAGCCAGCCACAGGACAGGAGAGGGTTTTAACTATTATTCTATAACAATATCTTCATACTCAAAATTACACAACTAGCAAAAAAAAAAGAGGAAAATCTAAATCACTGCTCTGCACTGAGCGAATTTCTGCAGTGGAGAAGTACAGAAAATGGACCTGTTCATGTAAGTTAGATACCTCACATACCAAAGGACTAAATGTGCTCAAGTCCTAGTTTCTGTTTTGAACCCTAAATAAAAAGCAAACCAACAAACACCTGAGTTCCACATGGATTGCACACCTGTAGGTTTCCCTGGGACCATCAGATCATTATCATACCTTTTACTTAAGAAGATATTGCCTGTTGTTCCCACTACCTGCTTTACTCAGCCACAGTTTTCACTTATTTCCTGACTAACTTTTCATACGGGAATGTAAATCATGGATATGTACTGTTTCTTTTGGTCTGGATTATTGTTTGACTTCTTACCAAAGTTAACAATTAAATGATCAAAGTATTTGAAGTGCAGTGCTTCTCTTTTATTGTAGCTGAATGCTTCCTAACTGTAAGGGCTACGAGATTCCTGTGTGGATTTCTGCTCTCCTGGGCTGGGACACTGTAGGCTGGGAGTCATCCCTGCGGAGGCAGGCAGAAGGAAAGACTGGAAGATCCCTGCTTGTAATATCTTTAACGTTGAGCTGGACAGAGGCAGAGGAGGCTAGAGCACTGCCCCTTTGCACAAAGCCTCCCCCAGCACACATTATGCTGTTGGGAGCCTACACCAGCCTGTTGATACAGCTGCCAGTGGAGATTACATGGCAACACGGAATTACATGGCAACACATGGTTCCAGCTGAAATTGGGAAAAGAGAATGGGAGTTGCACAGGGAGTCCCTTCCACCTCTGTTTCTGCTTTCCACAGAGGTACTAGGACATTTGGAGATCTGAAATCATCCTCAAGCTGGGGAAAACACATCCTGACACTGACACTACTGACACTGCTGAATTCCCTTCAACGGTTCCTTCAAACTAAGATGCACACTAAACCACAAAGCTTCATGAGGGAAGTGTACATATCCTGTTCAGATAATAGGGAGAATTGTAGACTCCAGGGAGCATTTGAGAGTATTAGACAGGATGTGTGCAGGTAAGGAGCAGAGCAGTTGGGATTTGTGAGAAGAATGGTTTATTCTACTTACAGCTTCAGGTCTGTACAGAGCAGAAGCACCCAGCAATCCCATTTCCCGAAGGTATGCCAGCTCAGCAGCTCTTCTTGCCATTTCAACCTTGTGAGAACCTGGGGGGGTCCAGCCAATGCCTCTGAGCCAGTTCAAGTCAGACTTGTATTTTACCTGAGAGAACGAAACATGCACCAGGATGTATTATTTTGTTGGGCTCTAACCAAATCACATGCCCTGGGTATTCAAGAGAGAACATATAAAGAACAGTAATAATAAAAAAATTATTCATTTTTAGCAAGCAAACTGTGGTTCTTTCAAGAAGGTGATTTTGTTGGCAGGTAAGGTTTGCCAAGGAGATTGCACAGACAGCCCCGAGCCCAGGGAAGGACCATGCCGCCCAGCCACACTTACATCACTCTGCAGCTTGTAGGCCTGCTTTGCATGTTTCACATTTAGCTGCTCAGGGTCACAAGTGTATTGGTGCAAGGGCTGCCTGTAGTTAACATTGCTTGCAAGCTGCTGGCTTCTCTTGGCATGGAGGAATCCTGGCTGGTTGAGGTGACTCTGGAACTGTGCCCTGTTTAGGGCATAATCACTCCTGTATTGGATGTCGCTCTGGAGTTTCCCCACTCTGAGGACGTGTCTGATTTTGGGATCATCATTTGCACTGAGGAATCCAATCTGCTGGCCTCTGTCTCTCAGGAAAGCTTCTCTGTATTTGTACTGCCGGAAGTGCAGAGGAAAATCTCATTTTCACATTCAAATTACCTTTGAATTCTGTTATGAAATAACTTATCCTCCCTTAGCTATCAATCATGTTTCCTGTAGTGCACAAAGACCAAGGGTTTGTTTGACATCAATCTACATCTCCTAATCTAACAAGACACTTTAGAAGAATGACCTTTGTGCTCATTTTTAAAGGAGTGGAAAGACTTAGGCGGCCCAAAATGCTCATCTCTCAAAAGTAATCAGAGATCCTCCTACTGTTGCACTCTTGGGTACACACAATGCACAGCTCCAGCAATGAAGCTCCTCTATCTTTAGCTTTCTTGCCAGCTGTGGTCTTCTGTGTTCAAAGATGACCCACTTTATCCTCGAACATGCTTTAACTGTTCATAGCCTAGTACCTATTTTATTTTATTAAATCATTGTATGTCTTTTTCCCAAGAAAAACTCTTGGGACATAAAACAGAACTGCCTGGTATTGGACATTATTAATGGTAGCTTTTAGTTGGAAATCTTTGCATTTAGCCAGTACTTGGTTTCATTGGATCACCAATATTCCACACCAGAAGAAAGTTCACTCATGTCAGAATTCACCCATTTTTACAGGATGGGGTGGCATGGGAAGAGGGTTGGGAAGTGTTTGAAACAGAACAATTCTTACATCACTAGCAATCTCTCTTGAAGCCTTTGCTGTCTGGAATGGGATGGCGTCAATCCTAAAATCATAGCCAGATGCCCTTGTCTGTTCCCAAGATGTTTTATACAATTTCTGTGTTGAAAAGAAAAGAACAAAACAGTCATTTCCCCCTGCAGTTTCTTAAACGCAGTCCCATAACTGCAATAATAAATGTTTTATCCTACTGGGCTTATTTGTATCAAGAGTCATCAGTGCCATCTCCAAGGTTTTGATCCAGTTCTATAGCGCTTCAACTTCTTTTCTACTCACCATAATGATAAAATGCCTCATCTGAAAAGTGCCACCAGGGTTTCCTTTTGTACTTGAATGTGGTTGTTTTTGATGTGATTTAATTTCTATTAGAAACTGTGATGCATCAGTCACATCAATATTGCATTGACATTGCCCTTATTCTCTCTTTTGATGCATCCACTCGTAGTGTCTTGGGTTTCCTGGCATCATAATTTCAATACCAGTAATTTCAAGCTTTTCAAATGATCCTCGTCTCTATCCCCAGCCACATGTGGCTTCATTAACTCATGTGGAATAACAGCCGGCTCTAACATATTTAATGTGACTTTGAGGATGTGAATCACATTTACATCCTGAAAAGAAATTGCTCTAGATTTGGTTGTTCTTCCATCAGTAGCTTTCTTAAAATAGCTTCCAGTCTGCAGGTCCTGCTACATGGCTATGGTATCTCAGCTGACACTTTTGGCTGTCCCTTTTTTATTTTATTAATTTGCTTTCTGTAAGTCTTTGTTCCATCCCTTCTGGGGTTTGTGACCATATGAAAAGAAGCACAAAACCCACTCCACATTTAAGATAATCTTCTTTCACTGGTGAATGTACTGCTAGGTGCTGCTAAATTTGAAAGTAAACTGAGATGCCAGAAATCCTGCAAGACAGCCAGGGCAGAAGTAATGCAAGCATCACTGCACATCCTGCTAACAGGTATAGGGCTGACCTTTCATTTGCAATCCTTGCACACAATATTTGCCTTTTCACATTTTCCTCTGTTGCTTCAAAAAATGTAATTTCTACTTGTTTCTTTCACCTATCTCAAAGCTCCTTACAAACTAAGGTCATTCTGACCCCACAGGTAAAGACAGGAGCTATTTAATCGGGGAACAGGACATTAGGAATAGACTGAGTTCCTCTGTATGAGATAATGTGGAAACAAATTCTCTTTAAACTAATTCCACTCACTGATTCAGTTACATCCAGATTGACGACAACTATGCCTAAGGGATCAGTGCAACACAGTGCTGCAGCTTCAGAAAGGTAGATTATATAGTCAAGGAAAGAGGATTCTCCCTCCTCCCTCACCCAAACAAAATCTAAAATATCTTAATTTGTAACTAACCATATCTATATTGAAGGTTTGAAATCCTTAGTAATAGCTTGCTGCCCTAGAAAGTTAAATGAATGCTCAGAAGGAAATTTAACAGACTTTTCCTGATTCCTCCAGCCCAAACCTAGCAACGTGTTGGCTGTTCACTGCCTCTGGCATTTTTTAAGTTTTCATCAGGCTTGGAGAACCTGCCTTCTACATACATGGAAGTTTTTATTCCCAAGCAAGTTTACCAAGTCAGCTCCCCAAAGGAGAAAGTTTACTTACATCACTGATGTAGAGTGCATTCTGGCGGGCTCGGATAAAATCTGGATGATCATGCGGCAGGGTGTACCTGTGCCTGCCTTCGAAACCTCCAGCCTTGTACAGTCTCTGTGGGGCCAAAAGTCATTGAATGCAACTGACACTTGGAGCAATGTCAAGATCAATTCTTTTATGCAGTATAGTACAGCAAAAGTTAAGATCACTTATACATTGGAATGAAACCTACCTCATTGCACTGGAGGTAGCTGTTTTTGGCATGGATCAAATTTGGAGAGTCGACCACGGCAGTGAACTTCAGACTTTCTGGCTTCTGACGGTACTTTACCTGAGAGGGAGGCAGGCAACAAAAACAAACAAAGGGAAAAAAACCACAAGATGCTTCTGTTAATGATATATGACAATTCCAAGAGCGTGATAACTGGGGTAAAACATAAAAGACACTTTCCTGAAGCCACTGTTCTGCTTTAGTCTCAGTAGCTCTTTCAGCTAGGGACTGGGGATGCCTTTGTATCAGGCACCAAACTTTTTGGTGTGTGTGTCTTTGTGTGTGTGTGCAAGAAGGATTTCCCACTGAAAATTCACATGCAAAAAGCTTTTGAACACTACACTTTTGACAGCTCATAATTTTTCTCCATTAATGCATGATACTGAACAGGCAAATGCCCCTTCAGTGTGGTTGTCAGTGCTGTATCTTTCTATATAACTTCCATAACCACCTGCTTAGAATTTCATAATGGAATTTCCTGCATTAATTTATTGCTACATGTTTTGCTTATACTCTTGTGTTTCATTTGGAATGGAAAATATTCAGCAGGTGTCACACAGTGGACTTGTGTCTCCCGTACTGCTTCTTGGTAACTTACACCTTGTATAAACAGGCTCCCACATCAAAAGGAAATGATAAGCTACATTCGTAAGTGTCATGTAACGAGGAGCCTTGATGGTAAACAATTCCTACAGACTTGCTATCCCATGAAAGATTTATCAGTTACCTCACTGATGAGCTCTCCAGCCTTCTTTACACTCTCTATCTGCGGAGATCTCAGAGCCATCCAACCAACTCCTTTCATGAAGTTCAGGTCTGATTTATAGCGATGCTGTTAAAAATGAAAATCGTTAGCTATCAGTTTTGTATCCACAGCTATTAAGGTTTTTTAAAAAACTCTCTGGTTCATTTTCACATTTTGAGGTTTTTCATTTGCCATGCACACATCAGATCGTAAAGCCAAACTGTTTGCATTTGTTCGTTCCACCAGGAATTAAATAATGTATCATATGCAAGTTTCAAGAGAAGGCCCCATGAGTGAATTAGTATGACTCAAAGCAGTAAGTAATAACCTGTTTGTACTGGGCGTAAAAGAACCTCTTTTGAAATAATTTTATGAGGTGAGTTCAAGTCAGGAATACTAATTATTTTATCTGGTTCATGGTTCCTTGTTAACCCCATTTCTAGGAGGACACATTACTCTTCCTTTACTCACATAAAAGGCTTGCTTTTACCTCCTAATCTATTAAAAAAAATCAGGCAGACCCAATAAAAAGCAGAAGTCAGCAAAGTATCCACAATCCCAACAATCCTGACTTCACTTCAGAGTGATGGTGTCACACTGTGGGACTTTAATCCAATCATCCGTATTTTTCATTTTTTTGTTCTCCTCTATATGTGACAGGACATGACAATCAACTAACTCAAGTGTGCTGTACATTACTCTACTAGGCAGTGAGGGTATCAGGCAAAACCATCATCACCACTTGTCTGGGCTCCTGACTTGGGGTTCTAAAGGCAAGAGCCAAGCGCTGAGGTTCTCCCTCACATCCTATCCTGTGCCTCTGTAGGCAAGCTCAGGAGGACCTAGGGTAGGGCCCGAAAGAAAGATTTTACCTCACTCTGTAGCATGTGGGCTCTTTTGGCCCACTTCATCTTCATGTCTTCTGGGAGTGCTGTAAATTCATGGAGTCTCGTTCTGTAATCTTGATCACTCGCTAAGGCCTGGGCTTTCCTGGCATGGACAAGGTTCACCATGTCCATGGGCAGATGAAACTGAGACCACACATCTTGGGATCCCTTCTTGTACTCTTGTTCACTCTGTAATTTGGCAGCATGCAAGCAGTGCAGTAACCTGGTGTCATCCAGAACACTTCTGGCACCAATGTGTTTTCCTCTCTCCATTACAAAATTGTGTTTATATTGGTACTAAAAATTAAAACAAAAGGGTAAAAGTGAAAATGTGCCAAATTTAGACTGGCTATTCCAGCTAACTAACTTAAGATAAATAACTGAAACATCTCTTTTCTGTAAAACCAGTCAAGGTACGCAGCACTAGAAAGCAATTGTTTGAATATCTCATTGCCCTCAAATTTAAATACCACAGGAACTGCAACATTAAAGTTAAGCACATCTCAAAGCATTTTCTGAATATGCCCAAAGCATTGATCATGTTTAACCACAAATCACGTATTTTTATTACCTCTCTGAGAATTTTATTCCCATCGCCAGGAATGAGAATGTAAGAGAAACAAACAAAAGACAGAAAAAGAAATCTATACAAAAGTGAAACACCATGCACTCTGTAGCCTTCAGATTTGCAAATGCCACCCAGCTATTTTAAAGAGTAAATTCAGTTTTCCTGGAAAGAATAAGAACCAGCAACCTCTCATTCTCATCTTAGCTGGGACTATGACTCTCCCTGTGATCTTGCATTTATCCTCTCTGTGAAATAGTGATGATGATGATAATGCTTATTTATACAGCATCAACAGGGTGCTTAGAACTTTAAAGGGAAGGCCTGGGCCCTGAAGAGTTCATAATGTAGTTGAAATGGGATAATAACACTTATCTACCACACAAGAGAGTTGTGGGGATTAAATTACAGCATCTAATGTTTATAAAGTGCTTCCAAGATGAAGGGCCAAATTCAGATCTGTTGTAAGTGGATGTAATTCTATTATGGACTTGTACCCTCTAGAGCAGATCTGAAGCTGTAACCAAAAGCATTCTGCAAAATATGGTTAAGTATATATTACAAATTGCAGCCAGGAATGGTTGCTTCATTAAACAAACACATGCGAAATATATTCATATTTTATCACATTAAAGTATGCAACTAAATACTACAACAAAATGAATACTTTTTCCATCTTCCTAGAATTAATTAAGTATCTTGTGAAGGAGGGATGAACCTAGGCTTTCTGAGAAATGGATACCACCATGTCTGAGTGTTTTGCATACAACAATCCAAACAATAGGATATTTATATGGATGAGATGATTTGTTTCCTCTATTTCAGAAGTTAAGGGGATACGTATTTACAGGAACTTGCACTGATTTTTACTTCTTAACCAGACACTTCCAAAAGTCAGCTCAAAACAGAGTGGACAGAGTTAGTGGGCACTTCATAATATGAGGAGCTGAAAGCCTGAAAAAGAGCAGAATCCCTGTTTTTTCTGTTTGGAAATATTTTAATCCATTTGCTATTTCCCACTGGAAGATGTTTAACCTGGCTTGGTTCCCGATTAGCAGCGATTCTTCCTCTTCTTTTTTTCCCTAATTCGCACAAAGAATCTCATTCATAAGTAATATATTCTGTCTCACACTTGTCTCACATGGTTATGGAGTTGCTTTAATTCAGCAAAATCTGCTTTAGACATTGTTTTACATGAAGTTAACAGAAATTAGGCAAGAAGGGAGGTTGAATCATTCAACTCACATCACTGGCAATTTCTCTGGAGGCCCTGGCAGTCTGGAATGGGAGTGCTTCCATTGTCAGCTTGTAGCCTTGAGCACGTAGATTATGCCAAGATTCTCTGTATTTTGCCTAAAGTAGGAAAGGCACATGTAGACTGATGTTTTACTTTTAAATGCACAAAGGAACAAACAAAGGAACCATCTAAAAAAAATTATTCTGTGTTACAGTCTCATTCTTTATAATCAAAGGATTTTTTTTTAAATTATCTTTGGGAAATCCTACTAACTCTGACAAAACATGTCTCGTTCTTTATGTAGATTTAATTTACTCACAACCGTATGTATGCTAATGGAGATAAATATCATTACAGTCAAATCAGGGAAAGCATAAATAGAACAGACCTCAAATTTCCTCTACTTATCTGTCTTCCCGGCCACTGCACAATACATCCTGCATCTGAAATAAGTGTAAGAAATACAGAACAAATTCTTACATCACTGAGGTTGGCTGCATTTATTCTTGCCCGTGTAAACTCCGGCAGACCCAGCGTTGGTGTGTAGCGATGCCGACTGTCCTCTCCTGCTGCTTTATACAGGCGCTAGGAAAGAGATCAAAGAGACAACTGAAATTAATTTTCTCTATTGTTCCAGTAATACAGCAGCAGTACTTAAGCTGTTAGTGATTGTGACAGCTATAGTCAGCCATCATTGAAAATAGCTCAGAGTGTATCACTGAGAAGTTTTTTTCTGGGCATAAAGACAGCGGGCTTTTGCTGGGCATAAAGAACATTTACATTAATTTTTACAAATACATGTTGATGCCAAACCACTACATTCTTAGCCTTGCATTGTTACATTCCCAGCAGGGCAAAAGTAGACCTAAGAATGTTATGGGCATCGTGAATGTGTGTTAAATAAAAGGGCAAGCATTTCTGGTAGACTGGACATATTTTCTAGCTTGAATTTTTGCTTCAAGTTATTATATATGATTTTGATAATTTTTCTGTAGGTTTTGTCTTGTTTTTTTCATAATTAAGAAAAGCGATTCTTTTTTTTAGGAGCCCTCAAAGGTGGATCATACCATGCAAATAAGCTCCCTCTAGAACACCCAGCCCCGATTTTTTAGTCTCTGCTTCATGCAAAAAAACTTAATAATGGAACTCTGTTGTATGGATACTATGTGAGCTTTTTGAAAGAGATTGAGTTGAAAATTATATTAAATGTTTGGAAGCAAAAAAAAAAGTGATCTAGCTGTGAAAAAGCACAAATCTGTGATGCTTTTGCTTTTTTTGATGCATTTTGCTTTCAGAACAGGGTTGTCTCTTTCCCACTTCTCCATCCCCGGCTTGCTGCATTTTGAAAAGCATATTTTTTGATTCACGTTAGGAGAGCCTACCTCATTAGCAATCATATTGCTGAATTTTGCATGAAGGAGGCCAGGAGAGTCTGTCACCGATGTGTACTTGAAGGAATGTGGCTGCTGACGATATTTACTCTGAGTTCACACACAAAGAAAAATGAACAGAATAGGTAAATTGTCTTGTCAGATAAGGGACTTTTTCCAATTCCAGTGGCCTAGTACTGCTTCGTGTGCTTAAAACTCTAGTTTGTCGATTAATCCTTAGTCTAATTTACCTTTTCCTATTCTGAATTAGGTGCATTCAAGTCTCACAGGGGAAATGAAAAGTAAATAAGGAATAAGGCATGAAAGGAAAAAAAAGTGCTGCTCTGCTGAATATGCTGAAAACAGTAATGAGGTTATTTCACCCGTTGGTGTCATTAACCCTGGGCAGTGGAATTACAGCAAAGACAATCCAGTCCAGAGAGAGAAGGAGCTGCACAAGCCCACTGAACTTTTTTGTGAGGAAAAAAAGGTTCCACCTGGCCAGTGGCCCTATGTCAGAATTGTGAACAAAACAACTGCAAGATCACTGCAAGCATGGATCCGTTCCCTAGAACACAACTCTTTATTTTTCCTCGTTTCACATCTATTTGAATATGGGCAAAAGATGCAAGATATGAAACCAGGAGAGACCATACTGAGAGAACACAACAGAGGAAATAAGAGTCCAGTTACAGAGGGAGCAAAACGATAGAACACAAAAGCAGCAGGTGAAAAGCACACTGACTGTAAAGCAGGCGAAGAGCTGAGGACCGTGTGGTGTACTCGGTCCTGCACAGTTCATTCTAATTTTGGAGAAACAGTACAAGGTACTTATTACAGATAGGCACAGCCTTCTTTTTAGTTGAAAAAGCCCATTTGAATTCTAAAATAAGTAACATAAAATAACCACCTCCTGGGTCTGAAACACAGGAGAAAATATTTGCATAATAAGTTAGCGAAGTTTGCAAAGCCTAAAACTCCATCAGGTTCACCCATCTGCACGTAGGACACGACTGGAATGATCAAACGCAAGGGGAGGGAGTCTGGCATTATCCACTGAGTCACTTTGCCAGCCCAGTCTAATAGAAAGACATCTGGCAAACTCTTGTTCATAGCGGAGAAATCAAAACCCTCTTTTGTTACCTCACTGATGAGTTCAGAAGCTTTCTTCTTTCCTTCAATCTCTAGGGCCCCTGGAGTAATACATCCAACGCCTCGCATAAAGTTCATGTCAGACCGATATAAATTCTAAGGAAAACCAAGCAGAAGTAATTAGGAGTTTGCATTTGAGATGCCCTATATTTATTCACCCAAAAATACACAATAAATCCATTAAAATTAGTGTCTACCACAGAGAATTCATACACATTGCCCTAAGATCTTGTGTTTATGAACGTGTCTGTGTGAACACAGCCCTGACAGATCTACAGCACAGACGCAGCATTCTGAGGGCTACTGAGCCTCATGAACACCAAGTGATGCTTCAACTCCTAGATTCTGTTTGTAACCTTGAAGAAACCAGTTTTAGGTACAGTAATTTTCTTCATATATAATATACAAATCACAGGTAGACATTATTGGTTTATAAATACACATAAAATAAGACCAGTTTATAAAAACCTAAGGCAATATCTTTAAATAAAAGCTAGTAGCTTTTAAGTAAGAGAAACTGTAGACAAAATAGCCTTGATTTTTAACAGTTCTGAATGGTCATAATGTAAGCAAGGAACACTAAGGAAAAATAGCACTGATCCGCTGCATACACTTCATTAACATATTTTTCAGACCACCAAACCTAGCAGTGACTCACTGTAAATATTAATTTCTCAAAAATTACCAATAGGTTACTGATAAATACATTACAACAACATTATTTCATTTGATAATGAGAAGGATGAGGAGTAGGATGGATGGAAACCTGCCTCAGAATCTCTGATTATGTGTGTTTCACCCAAATTAGGGCAGCACAACTGGCATCTGGCGTTACACTTGTTTGGACATGGTCTGCCATCTCCAAGTCTGTTGGCTGGAAGTGTTAAACTGATATACAGTAGCATTTTGTGGCCAGACATGTTTTAAAGATACAGCCCCTCCTGAGGTCTGCAGGGGCAATGTAATCTATGAAAAGCCCTTTGCTCAAGGCTGTGCCTACAGATTTGTAAGGCATTATCCAGTTAATTTTACTCAAAAATACACAGGGAGTTAAGATTGTCCTTCTTAAAATTTCATTGGGTATGTCTTGGGCCAGAGCTTATAAGTGTCTTATGAATCAGATCTTTGTTGTGAAAGTACACATGAATTCCACCCAGATGCAAACCAAGTTGTAAATGCTAGTTGGTAAAGGATTTGCATAGTTAGCAAGACCTTAAAAAGGGTATTTTTGCCAGCAGTCCAATCATCCTCACTTGCAAACACTTTTCTACTCAATCATCAAAGGCTACTAAACTCTATCTCTCGGTTTAGTGTGATCACACACATTGTTCCAGTAAAAGTCTCATTCCTACACGCAATCAAGGAGGAGCAGCCATTGTTTATCCCTCAGCTGCTGCTCAAACACACGCTGTCAGCTGTCAGGAGTTGGAGCAGAACCATCTCGCACCAGAACCAACAGGGAAACATCCCTGGGACACTTTGCAATCACCTCACTCTGCAGTTTGTAGGCATTCTTGGCACACCGCAGCCTCACATCATCAGTCAAAGCCGTGTACTGGTGGAGCAGCTGCCTGTATTCCTGTTCGCTGACCAAAGCCTGGGCTTTCCTGGCATGGACCAAGTGTATCATATCCAGTGGCAGGTGGAAGTGAGACTTTGTATCCTCAAAACCTTGCTTGTATTTCACCTATCAAATGAGAAACAGATCACATAGATATCACAGCAAAGTAATTAAAATTCAGGTTTTGATCAGAAGAGACATTGCTCATATTTCTTCCATTTTGCAGTATAAATTATTCTTTTTAAAACAAGTTCCCTAACTTGTTTAACCACACTGTGAAAGATCAATAATTATAATTAGAATACGTGGCGGCCTATTCTTCATCAAAAAAAGTAGCCATCTGTATTACATTCAGTTAAACTGAGATTATTTAGTTAGGTTTTTGTTAAAACTTGAGACATTGAATCTATAAAATTAACCAAACCTGCACGAGAAGTCCTAATTCACTGCATTTTTAGAAAGTGCCACAAAAAGGGGCAACTACTGCCTGAGTAAAACATGCAAACAGCCTTATTTATATTAGAATAAGAACAAATCCTCAGTCAAAATATTTGTTGATTTGGCCAGTTTCGTTTCATAGTTTTAATGCAATATTTAGGGCTGGGTTGGTTTTTTTTAACTTCCTGTCTCTGTCCAGGAGAAGAAAGGTGTAGAAATCTTCAAAGAACTTTTTTCACATGACATTTCCCTATCAGATTATGCAAATTTGAGATGTTCAGGCTGTTCATTGGAATAATGAACATTCAGAGCTATTGATGGCCATCAGATGACTTAGGGTAACCTGACAGATGGATGAATTCTTCAGACACTTGCTATTACCTGTATGTCTAAGCCTGCCATCAGTACAGGACCCATACTTCTGAGAACCATGAGTACCCTCCCACATATTTCACTGCTTTCTGGATCAAGCCACAGCCTTCAAAATGCACTGAAATGTTAGAATTCTTACAAGCAAACAACAAATGATGTGATTCTTGGCACATCTCAAGATGAGGTGGGAACCATTCCCCAACCAAAGAAGTCCAACTTGAAATTCCATAAACTCATTCATCCTTTAGTCTTTCAGAAAAACAATAAATTCAAAATAAACACCAAATAACTAATTTAATTTACTTCTGTACAGTGCTGATTCTCAATTAGACCTGCTTCTGAGTGATACTTTCACAGAGTAAAATACACTGTGATAGGCAGCAGTGGTATCAAGCAGGAGAGTGTGCTAGAACACAGGCTTCTTTTACTGTCAAATTAATGTTACTGTAAATAACGTAGAAGAATGGCAAGAATATCACCATTATATTTACATACCTGGAAAGTGGGACAGAAAGACCTAAGTTATAAATAAGTAGGCTATTCCACAGCTAGTCCACAGCTAAGTGCATCTTCCTTGAGGAACTACTCACAGTTAGGAAACCAATTCAAGAATGCTCCCATCTTCTTCCTTGTACTTACATCACTCTGCAGAGATGTTGCATGGACTGAATGAGCAATACGAATGTCACCATCCAGGCCACATGATCCAGCCATCTGTCCCTTCATTTTCTGAAATGCCTCCTTATATTTGTGCTAAAAAGGAAGTAAGAATAGAAATGTGGGTGGGAGTGAAGAGAAGTGTTAGTCCAGCTGTTAAAAACAGAATAAAAGAGGTTTCATAATACAGTAAATACTGACAGTACTCAGCATGATAATAAACCTGAATGAAGCCTCAGTGGGCTCTAGGAAGACCTCACCCGACTGCAACCCCTGTGATTTTCCAGTCACTGCAACAGGTAAACTTCTCAGCTTTGCTTTCACAAACCTGCCTTTGCTTATTTACCAATAACACCTCATTGTGGCTGCACCTCCAAAAGCACCACTGACTAGTCCAAGGCCAGATGTCTCCCAGATGTAGAGTTGGCTGGACATGCTGTTTCCATCAAGAGTCCCTCAGCAGGGCAGATACAGCCTGTATGTCCTACTGGACAATATCAGCCATAAATTCACGTACATCACTTATGATTTCACCCGAAGCCTTTGCTGCCTGGAAGGGGATGGCATCCAGTCTCAGTTGATAGCCACCATCCTTCATCCTTCTCCAGGACTCCTTGTAACGAGTCTAGGAAATATGGAACAGAAGCAAAGAAGAGTTGCTGTTCAGAGGGTTGACATCGCAGCATTTTTGAGATCCTACATTACCACATGAGTTTCACTCTATTCTAATGCAGAGGGCAAACACAAATGAAACTATCAATGCACAACAGGAATTATTGCAAGACAAGTGTCCATTATAAAAGACTATTTGCTTGTTCATTCTTAATCTTTCTAATGTAGGTGAATTTGGACAAGAAGTATGATTTCCCGTATTACTTCAGAAATATTTAGACCATAGAATGATCATATACTGGGGAAAGGAAAGAAATTTAGTATGGTTTCCTGTTTAGGGCAAACAGCAAAGCTCTATCAACATTTCCACTTTCCTTTAAAATATTAAAGGTCAGGTTTATACCTCACTGATATTCATAGCATTTAATTTGGCCTGAAGGATTTCAGGAAGATCTGTCGTTGGTGTATACTGATGCTTTACACTCTCTCCATGCTCCTTGTACAGCCTCTGCAAACAGAGATGAATTTCAGTAGCAAGTTCTCACTACATGTTCAATCATTAGTTCAAACAAAAACATTAACAATTAGGTTTATGGAAAGCAAACACTACAGAAAAGCAACAGAGGCATTAATAAATACAGGTAATTGTATCATTCAAAATGGATTCAAAAGGCTTTGGGAGTCTGATACACTTATCAGCTAGAGTATGCTAGAGAGGAGCTCCTTGAAGTTTTGAGTGTGTAAATCAATGTATATGAAAATTCAGATATTTGAATATTAATTTGATAAAACTTCCAACATATGTGAGTGGGGAGAAGAAGAATAAACAGTAGTCATTAAGGATGTGCAGCAATGAGTGGCCCACCAACAATTTGAAATTCCACAGAAATCCAGGGAGTTGAAGTTTCCCAAACACCTCTCTCCAAAGGTGTTCAATTTTAGCAGATAAATGGGATGGTAATTATCTGGACTATTACTCCAATTTATTTCCAAAGCTAGTTTCAAGGGGGTGCTCAATAGTCAATGGGATAAGATTTAAAAACCTCAGAGGGCGACTTATTCCATCATAAAACAGGTGTCTGAGTGCGCCTCTAAAATCAGCCCTTGGAGGAAGAACACAGGGCTGGCTCAGGACCAGATAACTTTCAGATGTCTGCAGACAGGTAAGAGGAGTTCTGTGCAGTTAACTGGAACTGGAACTGCAACTTCCCCTGCAATGGCTCTGCAGAGTTCTCCTTTTCATATTATTTTCCTGTCCTAGCCTTGTTTTCTCCTTACATTGGTACTGTAACTTTCAGATGAGTACCGACAGACACCTTTTTGCCTTAGATATGACCCATGTCTGGAGCACCTGACTTGCCTTTCCCAGGCTATTATTTCTGCAGGAGCGTTTGAGATCCTCCAGATTAGAATGGACCCCTCCATTTCACCTATCTGACACTTCTTTAGCAGCTGGGCCCGCTTGTATTGCAGCTCCGTAAGATGGAAATTAATGAGAACTCCATGTGTGAAGAAGTAGAGCACCAGACTGATTTTGACTGAGGCTCAGTGGAACAAAATGACTTATATTTATCCTGCCTGAGATGTAAGCCTTTTGGATCTTATTAATTAAACCAAAGGCACAGACACCAAAAGTATTACAATAGCATGTGTTTTACACAAAGTCTTTCATCTTCTCCTTCACTTTAAAAATATCTATTTTCACCATAAAACATCCTCTCATGTTTGAAACTTGTCTTTTTTGAGTGACTTTTGCTTATTATTCACTTCTGTATTATCCCAGTTAAGTCTACAATATTTTTAAATCGCTCTTCTATTAAAAATAAACATGTATAAACACCAAACAGCCTCAATTCTTCCCTTTAAGGTTTCCCCTCCTGGATTTCTCTCTCAGCAGGATGACAGCTTGAAATAATTTATTTTTTCTTCCTTGTCATGCTGCCTCACATTTTGTTTCCAAAGAATATGCAGAAACTGAAATTTGAAAGATCTGTTTGAAAAGGGGAAAGAACTCCAAATGTGTTCTTCCTCAATGAATATCAAAAGGCCAAAATTCTTTAAGAGTCAAAGGTCAGTCTTACTCCTAAATTTTACTTCTGGAAATAAATGGGACAGAAAGGACTTTCTGTATGAAAATCCCATTCACTTGGGTGGGATCTCTATGGCTTCCCAATCCAAGTTAGAAACAAGCTCTTTGTGGGATGCACCACACCAGAATACAGAAGTTTCACGGTTCCCCAGGATAATCTCAGAGAAAGAAAGAGAGAGAAAGCCAGTGCTTCAATCAGGTCGTTCAAAGAGGATACCACTCTTATAATCATAATGTATATACATTATAACTTACATCCACAGCCTGGTTATAACTAATTCTAGCCTGGATCATCTCAGGAGTGTCTTTAATACTGGTAAACTTCAAAGCATATGGATGCTGACGGTACTTCTTCTGTTGAGCAGAAAAAGATCAAAGCTGTGAATTTTGTGCTGCTCTTTCATGCTATTTGAAAGAGAAAAATCATAGGTTGCTGGAGATTAGAGTGAATTTGTGAACATAATTATTATTCCTCTTTCCTCATCTTTATGTCCTAGGTACTTTCAGATTAATATTTGTTTCAATTTAACAATAACCTTTTGTCAATTAATATTAATCTTTAAATATAAGAAAAATATTTCAAAATCAGGTTCTGCTTACCTAAATACTCCAGAACTCAGGATTTTAAAATCTTTTTCATGTTACTTCACATAGAGCATGACCGACTGTATTTTTAACTTACAGTTTCTTTAAGCAAGAAATAACATACAATTGTAATGTGTTAATAATGGCAGCTATTTAATTTATTGTTCAGGGGTTTAGGTTACCTCCTTAGACCTGCAGCAAATCTGTGCAGCCATTGACACTGTACCTAATTGTTGTGGCATGTCTTCTAGACAATGACATCAATTTTACTTGTTGTTAAGGACCCACAGTAACTTCTGAGAGGTCTTATATATACATATATAAGGTGTAGGCAGTTCAATGGAAAAATGACATTTTCTCCACATGGCCCAGTCACTAAAAGCTTCCCTTCCTGCAAGAGTTGTCTTAAATCCATCAATACCCTTATCACTTCTCCAAATAGTACAAACTAAATTTTCCAAATGCCTGAGAAGAACTTGTGGCTTGTCATTTTCTTTTAAACTGAGCCCTGATCCAAAGAAGTTTATTTGAAGCAACATCTTGACCCTTTGAAGACTAAAAATAGCAATGTAAAACACATAAGCACTTTAAAATATTATAAGCTTATAAGTAATGTTTTGGGTTCCGAAAGTAATATCTTAAAAATGAGCAATCATACTAATTTTAACAGGGGACAAAAGTGGTTTATATCTTGTCTTGATCAGATTTGGAGTCAAAGCAGAGTTTACCAGAACATCTCTGTATAAAATTGCTAGAAATTATATTCTGGCAATTGCTTTTTAGCAGGATTAGAAGGGCTACTCACATGCACATGTGAGAAAGGACAAGGCTCACATCAACCTAACATTGCTTAGTACTCACAAAAAGGTTGAGATGAACAACCCAGGAGGTCAAATTTCTACTCATCAGTTTTCACAACTGTAACAACCAAATGGAATACCTGTACAAATCCACAGTTACTATTCCAGATGGCATTACTGTACCAGCTTTTATGAAGCTACCTTGCTTGACACTAGACACTAGCTGAGGATCTCATTTATTGTGCCTAAAGAAATCATCCTTCTTCACAATAGATAACTACATGGGAAAAAAAACAGTGTTAGCAATCAATCAGTTGTGAAAGGATGACTGTATTTTTCTGAGACACTGCAGAGTGAACAGACACATGATTTCTGCATCATAGTTACTGAAAAATCACAGGATTCAAGCTCTTACAGCAACAGACTTGGCCAGTAGGACTCTCTCTGAAACAACAGAAGCAGAATACTATGAACCTTTTAACTATTTCCACCAGAACTTCATTTGAAGGCCTCCTGGGACAGGCACAAAGTATTCTAGAGGATGCCTTCTCCTGTAAGTGATTTTGGTTATAGGGAGAAATAAGGATGAAAACTACTTGGGCTGACAGATAGCTACAGACAGAGATATCTATATGAATTTCAATAGCTAGCATGAATATATATGAAAAACGAGCAGGAAGGAAACGTATCTGTTAAAAAAGAAGGTTCTGGGTCCAATGACTCCATCTTTTCATCATCTCTCCTGTTTTTCTTCATTAAAAAGGTAGGCTAGTGGGTAGCAATTGAGCACTGTTTGATTGCCATTATTATTCATAATATCATTTGTCACCTACTTTGTTTTTGCAAAGGCTATATGGACTCCTACTGGTATGTGTTTGGTATCTGGTTTCCCTCTAATTACCAGTCCTATCCCTGGTTTTGAGGGCTTTTATGTGGTATGCCTTTTTCTTTCCCCTTTGAGTGGAAATTATTTTAATTTTATACAGACATTTTGCACGCATTATGCAGCAAATTCTGTTACATGCTGTCATGAAACCTCACCTCACTAATGAGTTCTCCTGCCTTCTTAGCCTGTTCCACATTTAATGACCCAGTGGCTATCCATCCAGCTCCTTTCATCCAGTTCAAATCTGCTCTGTATCGGTTCTGACAAAGGAAAAAAAAGTCCTATTGTTGGTGTTCATACACTTAAAATGCCATTAAAGGATTCAGACATCTCAGCAACAACAATGAAGTCAAATTAGTGCCTGCTTTTGTTTTATTCGCTATTGCATATTAGCAAGGAAAGCAAAAAAACCACAGAATGAAATAGGAGTATGAGGACTCACCAGCACTTGTGCAATATACTTTGCAAGGTAATTTTTAAAAGTGGTCTACACCTTGCAGCTCTTTGCAATTTTTACTCTATTTTTATTTGTATAGAGCACTCTTTAAAAGATCATCCATGACTTGCAATGATAAGAAAATGATACTTCGCGTTTCCCAAACCATACCCTTTTGTTTTACTGGAGAGAAAGCATTTTGCTTTGTTTGCTTTTCCATGTGTCTTTTAAGGAGGAAAGTACAGGAGTACTTCTCACTTTCCTCACAAAATCTCTCCTACCTTGACTGTAAGTCAGGTTTCTCAAAGATGCCAGAAACGTTTCAGCAGCCGTATCTCAACAAGGCCTGTACACATTTCTATCTCAGTCTCCTTAAAAGTTCTGACTTAAAACCTCAGAATGGAAAGTCTAACTTGAAGTAACTGTTTACAGTATCAGACAGTTCATCTGATGGTTACAGCTGAACATGTGGTCTCCATATGGAATTTTATCACCAATTTTATCACCATACATTATTTAACCTCCCTGCACATCAGGAAACGAAAATAAATGTACATCATATAGGATTCCTAGTGTTTTATTAACATTTGAAGTAGGCTTTGAAGAAGCCATGCTCACAAACGGAGTTACAACCCTCCTCAAAAACACTGCACAACTTAAATACATCTCTTGAGGAAATAAGTGGTTAATATTTACTGTGTTAATAGTCACTGTTTAACAGCTGAAAAATCAGGTGCATAAAGGTGTCATGGCATTAAAAGCATAAATGTCTGAAGAAAGTCAGCCCTAAATGGAGCTGAGGACAGGCTGGATGGAAGGGTAGGGACACACACAAAGGTCTGGACTTACATCACTTTGCAATCCGTAGGCCCACTTGGCCCATGCCACTTTCCTGTCAGTAGGCAGGGCTGTGTACTGATGGAGAGATGTCTTGTATCCTATATCTGTGGCCAAATTCTGAGCCTTTTTGGCATGGACAAGGTTAACCATATCCATGGGGATCTGGAACTGACTCTTTGTGCCCTCAAAGGCCTTCTTGTACTCCAGATCACTCTGCAACTTTGACATTTGCAGGGAATGAGCCATCTGCGAATCTTCCTCCACAGCTTTTACTCCAATGAGCTTACCCTTCATCTTCTCATAACCTTCCTTATATTTAACCTGTGAAGAAAACAAATAGACCAAGAGTAAATGATCTAAGCTGCCAAACTGACAGCTCTACTGGCAGTAAAGCAATGGTCTGTCAGTGTTGTGACATGCTGAGTCCTCGATACAAGCAAGTAAGAAGAACATTTGCAAAAGAGAAATGGAATGTCTCCGAAATTAGTGTTTATAAAGAATAAACCCTTTCTTGACAATAATATGTTCACAAAAACCTGTAAGAAATATTTTCTTATTGGTTCTCTCTAGGAAAAACAACATTCTTCAGGCACTGAGGTCAGAAGGTTCTTTCAGGAATTTTCTGGCCAGACATAGATGTATTGAGTTATGATGTTTCACAGGAGATTTCCACTTCATTTTGAGTTCTAAAATTCACCCTCGGGTCAAAATGAGAATAGGAAAACACAGCCAGCATGTGGAGAAAAGCTCTGAATTGCTCAGAGCAAACCTTCTGACTAATTACAGAATGCCAATCACCCAGACAACTCCTCCATCGCTCCCTAGCATGAATCGAGTGAGGGTGGCTCAGGGCACTGAGACATATGTGACACATCTCCAACACTAGCAGCAACCTGGACTGTCAGCTGTCCTAAGAATAAAGAAGGCTGATGGAGTCCATACTCACATCACTTGCCAGATCCCTCTTTGCCTTAGCTGTCAAGAATGACAAAGCATCCAGACGAAGAACAAATCCTTTTTCCTTCTGCTTCTCCCAGCTACTCCTGTAGAGTTTCTAAAGAGATGACAACAACACGGTTTCTTTATTACTATCAATCCATTCTATTTGTTCTATAGTCACAGTGAAAGCTCTCAAGTAACGAGTCCCTCCTACACTGTGCCCAGAATCCATATGGCTACAGAACAGATCCTGGTGTCTTCCCTTACATCCTGTAACTGTGGATACTGCGGTTATTGCAACCCCAGTATCTCACTGGTTCCAGTGAAACTGCCAGTGTGAGCATGGAAACGTGAAAAATGCACAGCTTCAAACTCTAAAAGTGACAACTCTTCAGAACGGCAGATGTGACTACTATTTATTAAGAGCATGAAATTAAATTTCAAGTTTTTGCACCTAAAACATGAGGACCTTTTCAGAGAAAGAACATAACTGTTACCTACAGAACAAGCATTTCATAGCAGCTGTAACTATTCACAGGAGTGAGGGAATCACACAGTACCTCACTGATATTGGCAGCATTTGCTTTGGCCAGCACGAAGACAGGGTCATCTTTGCTGATGGTGTACTGATGAAGAAACTGCTCTTTCCCTGACCTGTAGGCAACCTGTCCACAGGAAGCAAAACACGGTCAACAAGCAGTAGTCCACATTTGATGTTGAAGGAGTACTGGTTAAAACACCCCAAATATTCAAGGATTTGTTAGGGTTAACTTATTTGGAGAGTTATTCTTTAGCATCTTGAATTTTTTTGTTAAACATGGATTTAAAAACTGACCTACAGAGTCAGGTTGACCAAAATACTTACGGTTAAATTTCAAGGAAGCTGTGAAGCAACACACATATATACTTTAATTCTCTTTCCCAAAGTTAGCTACTAAGCTAGCTATAAAGCTTTCAGCAATTCATACTCTATACAAAATGTATGCAAGAACATATTTCACCCAATGTTAAACTGCAGCTATTTCTTAGGTAGAATGGAAGTTTTTAATAGGACATAGAAACAGAGAATTCTAGGCATGAAATGAAGAACACTAAGCAATTGAATCTGCAGACAGCATTTGTGACCTAAATGTAATTGCTGACACAATGCTCCAGTGAGGACTAACATTTCAACTTTGAATGAAAACATCAAGGACCTTTTATGATTCAAGTAGCAATCATACCCATTTTATATCTCAGGGCTATAACAGCAGAGAAATTAACTGCTCTGTTTTAGCCCATGAAGTTCTTGGAGGAGCTGTTGAAAAACTTTGAAAATACGCCCCATTTCACAGAGTGTTACATTTCTTCCATTCCACAGAAAAGGAAGTCCCTCCTGTAAAGCTCTAAATCTATGGTTACTATTCTGATTTCAGCACACACAGAAGGGCAGCTTGTCCAGCACACAAGAGACAAGTACCAGGAGTCAGGAGCCCATTCCCAAAGGTGCTTGATTTTTGCAGCTGTTGTTCTAGCACAAGGAGAATTCAAGGAGAATTCAAGGAGAGAACTAATCAAATAAACAAATAAACCCCCTTAGAATGAATGTGAAGAAAGTTTATATATTGAAAGGTTTCACGACTGGGGGCTCTCTCACCATCACGCTGGCGTACATATGTCAGGAATGACCACACTATGCCTAAGCTACTTGCAAAGAGACAAACTCAGTCAAGGACTCACGTCACTTTGAAGTTCCTGGCTTTTCTTGGCATGCTTGATCTGAGAACTGTCAGCCACACTGGTGAACTTCAGAGCATCAGCCTTCTGCCTGTACTTTGTCTACAGGAAATTAAAGCAAGTTACACAAAATTTTCTACAGTACTTGCCCTCCCCCAAAAATGTATCAGTTTGTAGAAAAACACGACTGATAGAGCCAGAAGTGCCCTGTAAATTCCCAAGACAGTTTTAGCACAGGTGTGAACAAAATAAGCTTCCAAGTACTACCCACTGCTGGTATTTTGAGGAGAGGAGGGCAGTGCAAGCGTGTGCCAAGGGCACTGTTGCTGACACTGCAGACACGGATATCTTTAGTGCCAGATGTACTATCTACATATCTTACAGGACCAAGGTTGCACACCAACCAGTGAGTGGTGTTCACAACCTGGGTATGGCTTAAGTCAGGACCCAGGAGAGCTGATAAGGCACACAGTCAGTGTTACTATCTCATTTCCTTACAAGAGACTTCTCAAGCATGTGCATGGGTGGTTCGAATCACTGAACGTATGTTACTGAGATTATTTTTTAATTATTAAGATTATAATTAAATTAGAGCGAGCAATTTCAGAGCCCTGAAAGTAAATTGAGTCCAAAATCTTCTCTCCATCCTCTCAAAATCTTCCTCTTTTCAAAGCAGAGCTCAGCACAGACACTGCAGTCAAGCCTTTCTAGGATGAACAGCTATGACAGGCCTCCACAAGGCTCAAGTCTCAGATATGGAAAAAAAATGTTCTTTTTTGGTCCTCTGGTGCCAGTATTTATACAAAATCCATTTGAACAGACAAATGGGCACAGAGACTAATATTTTTAGTTTGATAAATAAGACTGTCCATAGTTTCATTCGATTTTACGTTTTGCTTTACATCTGTAACACACTGAAGTGAATGAAAAACTTTTATTTACTTCATCAGGCTTCAGAACAGGCCTGTTTTGAATTAATGTTTTTGCCTCAGCCTTTTGCACCACTCATTTGAGAGTGAGCTGAGCATCCTTTCTTTTTTTCTTTCTTTGAGATAGTACAAGGAAATGCAGGACTCTGTCTCAAGATCACAGTGTGACAGGGGAGACCAAGCAAACACTTCTAGTATACTTTAATTGAATTCTTATTCTACCAGTTCAGTCATGAAGTGGGGCATTCCACCTAGAAAGGGTATAAATGCATTTTTTTCATAATCTGGCATTTCAGGAGAGAAATTCTTCTGTTTGAACTGATGGGTGAACAGATCAGTTTACACTGTGTCTCTGCTAGCGGAACACAAAACAGAAGTTAAAAAAGCATGCAGCACTTCAAAGAGGTGCTCATCGCTTTATTTTAGAAACCTGGAAGGGAGGGAGGCAGATTAAAAACAGCATGTTTTGTCACATTGCATGGAACACAATGTAGTGACATCCTGCAAAGAAATGACAAAACACCAGGCTTTGTATGGCAACAGAGATCTCTAAAATAATATCCACCAGTCTCCAGTTTAAGTGACTGTCAGCCATCTCGTGGCCTTGCACAGCACCGGAATGAAAAGGCAGATCATTATGGATTAAATATTTGTGGAAGTGATTATTACTACAGCACACCCCAGAAGCAGATGTCAGTCTATCCCTAGCAAGACACCAGATCTGAGGTAGCTGCTCTTCTTTTGTTTCTAAGATGTATTTTTTCCCCTGGTAGGAGTAGTGAGAGGATGTCAGAGACCCAAGGTGCCAGAGTGTGGTCGCCAGTAACTAACTGGCTTCTGTTCCTCCTCCCAGAACTAAATGGGATTTTATCCTTCTTGTCAAACTTCCCCTAATTTATTCTCCTCTCTGTTCTCAAGTTTTTCTAGCACTAGTGAGACTGCTCAACCATAGCTGAGAAGCTGAGGAAGTTTACTTCCGTACCGTTAATGGCAGTGCAAAGCCATGAATTAATAAAGCAAAAGCAATGAAAAGCAAGAAAAGCTGAAGCTGACAGTGAAGCCACAGCCCCTACTTGCCAAGGAGCAAGGAAGTTTTCAAACATGGCTAACAAATATCTAATTTTTCAATACTGCTCCTTAAAGCCTCTCTGTACTTCATGCAGCACACACAAACTTCATGCTGCTCTGCAAAATGGGCCGGTGAATGAAAAGAGGTAGAAGCACAACTATGAGGATTTCTACCTCACAGATTATTTTGATAATTGTATAAAGGGAAAACATAATTTTAATCTCTAACCCAGCATCTTCTAAACTATAGAAAAACTAAATTATGCCCATCAGGTTTTCCATTACTCAGTTATTCCCTGTTAGGAATTTCTTACCTATTCCACATAATGTAATGGAATAAATGTGCATAAACCTTTGAACAAACAACATGCAGATGCCTGAGCACTTTGCTTACCTCACTGACTAAATCTCCTGCCTTTTTGGCTTGTTGTATATTAAGACTTCCTTCTGTGATACATCCAGCTCCTTTCATCCATGTCAGATCTGCCCTATATTGGAGCTGCAGAGGAAAATTACATTTATTGGCACAGGGAACACAAGTATAGTGTTTGCAAGTAACATGTGCACCCTTTCAAAGCCATCGCAAAGACATTTTTAAAAGCCATAGTACGATCAGACAGTGTTGATATGAAACGAGATTTAAGATCAAATGGAAAAAGTCTATAATCACTTGTACTGTTTTTAACAGTTAAGCTGGGTGTACATCATCTTACATCACTCTGGAGATCATAGGCCTTCTTTGCCCACTTGGTCTTCATATCTTCTGGAAGCACGGTGTACTCATGGAGTCTCGTTCTATAATCCAAGTCACTAGCAAGCGCCTGAGCCTTCCTAGCATGCCTCAGGTTTATCATATCCATGGGCAGGTGGAAATGGGCCTTGCTCTCCTCAAAACCTTTTTTGTAGTCAATCTAGAAAGAGAAGCAATGAAAACAGATTGTCTGTATCAGATATTGCGAAGCTATTTTAAATCACCCCTCTTGTTTGGGTCCTTATGCAGATTAGGCGAAAAAACCCCAAACACATGTAGAAACCAGGCCCTATAAGGGACAAAACAGATGCCAGGCTAAATTTTCCAGATTCTAGAGACATTTTCTCTATTACAGTGCACCTTACTTTTAAAAATACCTTTACAGACTTGAAAGTTCTGTGTAGAAGTTTTTATGTTGAGGTTTTAATATGATGATATTTTATTCATATTGGGGTTTTAATAGGATGTTATTTCCCTGCCCCAAAATAAGGACACCATTGCCCAGAATCCCCTGCTGTGCAATCATTGCAGATTAACAGATGGAAGAAGGAAAACCAATTTTGTTAAATGCTTCCAAGAATTTGTTACAGTGAGAGCAGTAACTGGTAGATCGCATAGTGTTGCTGAAAGTTTTCTAATTATGAAAAACATCTTTTGAGTAAGAGAAATAATTTACCTCACTACTCATCTTGGCCACCTTCAGAGAGTGCAAAAGTCTTGAATCCTTGGTTGCAGTTGCTTTTCCTTTTGTTTTCTCGTATTCTTCTTTATATTTAATCTGTCCAAAAAAACCCAAAAAACAGTGTAAATCTAAGAATATTTCCAATTACCCATGAAATAAGCAATATGTTTTTCACTGGTGATTTGGATGGTCAAAATTTAGAAGAGATTAGTCTGATTCTCTCATTGTCACTTTAAATTTCCCAGATTTTCTCAGAAATTCCAAAGATGCAAGGTCAGTCTCATTTAGGCGGTCTTTAAACTCATTCTTTAAGGCTCAGCCCTCTGAGGTGAATATGCTTATGAACTTTAATTCTTCTGATTAGCTAAATTATCTCATTCTTAGAGGCAAAGATAAGAAATCAATTGAAGCAAGGAATTCAAGATTTGATTTTCTTAATGAGGTGGGATTTCAGAATCCCCACCACTGCTGAACACTCTCCAGCTGCAGAAAAAGTGTCTCCCTTTTCTGCCTCTGCACAGGTTCAAAATCTTGATATAAGTTGTTTAGAAAGAGTTTGCTTGGAATTTTTTTATATACATGTGTTTATGTTAAGGAAGCAGACTAAAGAAATATGAATTCCCTTTGTAGTAGATGATAACACTATTTTTGAGGCTATAAACAATTCAAAACACTGAATTTCACAATGGGTTTATTGTGCAAATTTTGCTTCACTCTGTACAAATGATTTAAAAATATATATTTTTTGAAGAGTGAAATTTCACAGCAGAACCTGAGAAATTTTCCAACTGTTCATTAGCCATTGAGAAAGATGGACAGCCAAATGCATCTGGATTAAAAACCCAGATGAAGCAAGCTAAGCTTTATTTCCCTGTGCTATAGCTACTCATATAAAGAATGATTCCCAGGTAACTAAATGTAACATACATCACTGGCAAGATCCCTTGATGCTTTGGCAGCAAGTAAAGGCAGAGAATCGAGTTTCATTTCAAAGCCCCGGCCCTTACTCTTCTCCCAGCCTTCTTTGTACTTAATCTGAGAAAGGAAAGACAGCAACATGTCACTGACACATAAACACATAGGATTTTCAAACAAACATGGAAATGACTCAGAGAAAAACAGAAGTATAAATATGCTCAGTCCACAAACTGGGACCTTCTTAAGTCACAGTTCATTGCCATTTTGAGCTAATTAATTGCCTAGGATTGAGTCAAAATTTTGTTCTTGGAGTTCACGGGCACTTAACGTCCCAGAACATCCACTAAGAACTCTCATTTTCAGACAGATATGCAGGAGGGAGGGTTTTTCAAAAGTGCCTCTGGTTATGTCTACTTATGCAAATAGTAGAGATCTGTAGAAGCTGATCTATAAGCAGAACAGCTGGTGCTAAGAACCAGACATCACACCACTCATTTCAGGATTTTTATTTCCCACCCCTAAACTACAACCAGTCAAGTCCCATGCATTGAATTTGAAGCTGCAGTTCATTACATGAGCTGCTGGAGGGCATTCAAAAGGAATCCAGCTCCAAGACCACTCCACAATGGGAAGCACAGGTCAGTGAAGCAGCCCTTATGGTCAGATTGTCTTCAAAAGCACACTTGTGAGCCACACTATCTCACAAACACAGATGAAATGCAGGAGAATCACATCCTTAACTTCTGAAAGTTAGTGGAACTTAAAATAGTAGTTTTTTAAGCTCTTTATCAAGATTCCACCTGGAATTCCATTAAAGCAAGGTCACATATGCCTTCACGCATACTATGCATGTACCTAATGAAGGCAGAAGATTTTCAGGAAGCCCCAGTTTCTGGATTTGGCTTTTTGCATGTCAATATTTTACCACTATCTAACAATCCCAATGCAGTACAGTTGCAAAGAATGCTCCTCCACAACATTGCACCGAAACAACTCAAAAAAAAACAACTTAGGGGAAGAACAAAAGATACAAAAAACTTGCAGTAATGCCAACTGACAACCACGAAAAATCATGAAACTGGTTAAAAAATAAAAGTCACACCAATAATGTCTGGAGGTTTTTGTTCTCATTTTGCACTTATTTGTCTTGGGTTTTTTTCTCTCCAAAACTATCTATGACAATGGAGGCCTGAAAAATACTTTAAAAATTAAATAGAAGTTCAACTTTTCCTGCAAACACTTGATTTTAACACACAAGACTCTAAGTGAATCACTATATCTTGTCAGGAATTATGAATGGAGCAACAGTGAGCTTGATCCAAGTTTGCTGAAGTCACTGTTTCTTTCTATTGACTTCAGTGGACTTCGAATTACTAGAACTGTGCAAATGTTTGCTCTTCATAAAAATATCACCTCAGAAGCAGCTAGTTTTGTGAAGTGAATACTGATTTATGGATTTAAAGAAATTCAGCTCATCTGAAAATGTCTTGGGAAAAAAGTGTAGAGGTTTCACTGTCCTTGAAATTGGATCTCTGTCTATTCTGGGCACCATATTTCATGCCGTTTAGTACAAAACCAAATGATAAATGGTAAGTGCTTCCAGGAAGAGTGTCATCATCTTTCTATTAATTTCTGTCTATTAACAGCGTCATGAATGCCAGCATTTCCACAGGGCTTGGCTTACCTCGCTGTACAACTCAGCATTGGCTTTTGCTTTCACTAACTGAGGCACATCCTGAGGTAGAGTGTAATTTGTTTTTGTCTTCTCATACTGGGCTCGGTAGTTCAGCTGCGTATATTGAAAAAGCCAGAAAGAAACTCAGTTATTTTTAACTTAATAAAAATATAACCACTAGACTGACTGATTGCTGCTAAATTTCAGGTTATTGATGCCATACATTATAGCTCCGCTCATAAATACGGCTGATGCAAATATGAAGGCAATAAGGCAATTATAACTTTTACTTAGGTACTAGGAAAGAGAAACTTATTCTACTCATAGAAAAGCTACTGATTGAGTACAAAAGATATAATTAAAAAACTTGCCTTGATAAATACACAGAAGATAAATTCCTAAAAAAACACACTGATACAAATCTTAAAAGTGGAGACAAATATTAGCTCTACTGGCATGCTTGCCACATTTTTGAAAGTGATTTCATTCAATATATATTCTTGTTTTGACTATAAATCCGCTAAAGAACCACCGAGAATAAAAACACTTAAGGCTACCAATGTTATGAAATGAAATAGTCTCTTAATTCCAATAAACAACAGCGGCTAATGATGGCAGAACTTACATCGCTGAGCTGCTGTGCATTTATTTTGGCTTGAGCAATTTGTGGAGTGCTGGCAACAGAGCTGTACTTCAGCTTGTCTATGCTTTGCCTGTAGTTTACCTAATTTAAGATAAAATTAAAAAACAACAACCAAAAAAATTTAGTAAAGGAAGAAATGGTCAGACCAGAAAAGGAGAGATTGAGTAGACAGAGCTTGTTAACTAATACTCTGGATAAAGCATTACTTAAACCATAATAAATTGAGCGGAGGAAAAATGCCGGGATCTCTTGGATGAGACCTGAGTTAATGCTCCCAAAACCTCCTTGTCTGAGGTCACTCTGAAAATCCCACCCTGAAAATGGCTTCACTTATAACCCCTTCCTGTCAAACCCACAAATTCTTAAAAAGATGCAGTACCAGCTGCAAAACATTGCTATAAAATCCCCCAAATCATTGGTATAAAATTGATATTCTTAACCATCACTTCGTCCATTTTTATCATTATCAGACAAGGAACTATATAACTGTCTATGAAGAGGCTGTCCAGTGTAACACTGCATAAAGCGAATGAACTCTCTTATGCTTTGTCTTTACTGAGTTTTAATGTAATAATTAATCACAGAATTTCCCTGTGTGGTCATAGTTTCGTGTGGATGATGAAAAAAGAAAAATACGTACTTACAGTACAAAAAAAGTAATTTTAATGTCAGCCATCAAGAGGACTGGAGCCCACTAAATTACTAACACATTAATATGGTAGCAACAACAATAAGTTATAAAATAAATATGTTAAAGCCACAAATTATGCACGATAAAAAAATCATAGTGAAGCCTCCTTTCAAACCTGTTGCTGCAAAAGAACTCATTGCTATGCTACAGAACACAATCATTATTCTCTGTAGGCCCCCATTAATATTCACTGCAGTTAATCACCATTTTGCAAACATTGCAAATCACATTGCTTAAAAATATTTTCTTAAGAACCTTCTCTCCAGTAAAGTGGAGCATATTTCTAGAGACTTTGAGTTACTGAAACAACTTCAGTGCAGACCTTCTTATCTCAGGTATCCTCACATAAACTTGCTCATTCTGCCAGAATGACAAAAGCTAGGAAAAGAGGCCTGAATTATCTCACAGGTCCAAAGTGATCAAGGTATTTAAAACAGTGTATTTGCCTCCTCAGAGACAGAGAGAATTTTAATTCCATGGAAAGAGATCCTTTCTTTTTAACTGAAACTCTGTATTTATTGCTACTTGTGATTGCTTATTTTATGAGAGACATTAGTACTCCTAAAAGAGTTCAGAGTAAGCATGTTATTTGGGAGCAGACAAGTCCTGGGACTAATTCAAAATCCTAGATCAGGACTGGTGCAACTGAGTCTCTGGCCAGTGGAATTGTGTGTTTCAAACCCTGATGCTGACTATGAATTGTAGAGTCACTGGAATTGCTGAAATGTTTTTTACATTTTGGACATGAATTCATGCTTACCTTGAACTCTTTAAAAACACAACTCTCTCACACAGTAAGCAATCAAACACTGAATTTTTCTGGTTTCAGCTTTTACAAAGGCAAAGCTGAAATTACTGCTGTAGAGGCAATAGTTCATCTTAGAGTTGAAGTATATCCAATACTTCCTCAAAAACATCAGGGTTCTCAATTCTAGCTCTTCATGCTACCATCTTTTTCTTGGAAAAGGTGTTTAGGCCCAGATAAATCTCACATAATGTTAATGACCTCTCCAAGGCATGCTGCTCCTGGTTTATGGCAATTCCAATGTAAAGGCAGGGCATACACACCTCAGGTAGTCAGAAATGCAGAAATGCCCTGCAGAGCTGTCAATTCTATAAGCCATGCCTGGTGACTGTGCTCCTAACTAAGGCACAGGTTAAGCTGCCAGTGGTAGATCAGATCAGTTTTTAATGCTTGTGGGAGGTGAAAGCACAAACAGCTGTACAGTCTGCCATCCTTCCTTTATCTGAAGGACGCATACCCACAGCAGCACACAAAGCTCCTGACATTGCTCCATCAGTAACTCAAGCCCAGGCACAGAGAGCAGCTCTTTGGCATGGACCACAGGCTGGAGGAAGGTTATGTGACCTGTCAGTTCCCCCTCAAAGGGGAACACCTATCCTCAGGGAATTCACGAAGGATGAGAGGGCTGGTTTAGTCTCACTGTCCTTTCGGTGCCTTCAGTGCTTGATGCTGCTGTTGAAGCTGCCCCAGGATGGTGAGGCTTTTGCAGCACAGAGCTGGGATAGGGCAGAAGTCACTGATCTCACATCACTCTACAATCTGTGCTGAACTGAAGCCAACAACAGGACATGGCACCTCTTTCTACTGCTCTGACCTCTTGACACTGCACTTCTTTGCTTTAACTTTGTCAGCACTGGCTGTTTGCTCCTATCATTAAATCATCATTTGACACATGCAATCTATCACAATCTCTCCTACAGAGAGATGATGAGCTATGCAAGTCATAGGGAAAAAAAAAACCAAGATAAAATTATTTACATCTTTCAAAGGGACCAGCTTTCTCGTTGTCTGGTATGAAGGAGTGAGAGTAGCTGGGTAATTGTAGTCAACACCGTCGTGTTTGTAATCAGACTTATAGGCTATCTGAAACACAAGGAGAACAAAAAAAAATCATTCCTTTTTTTTCAGCTGTCATTTGTTTGAATAATTATCAGTCAAGAGGAAAGGAGAAACAATAATATTAATATTAAATGCAAGAAACAAAGTAAGTTCAATGTCATGAGTGACAAAGAAAATGAAATTATTTGCATAGTTTAGCCACTAATTGATTCTTTTTCAGCTTCTCAATTAATCCAATGCCAACAGTGGGAGCATTAACTTAACTTCCACCTATGACACATCTCTTTTATCTTTCTGCTTAGTTCTCAAGCTTCTTACAGATTTGTAAATAATGTACTTGAAGGAATGGTATGTAATGAAATAGCTGCTTGACTAACCCAGTAAATTAAATTGGAATCCAGAAATCTTCATTAATGACTATTTTTTCCAGCAAAGGTCTGACCCTGGGGGTGGTGGCAAACAACCTTCAGCATCCTACTGATGTCAAAGAAAACTGAAGGATCTCAGTATGTTGCCAGATCACTGAAATTTCTTATTTTAACTTCCTCCACACAGTGAGCTATAAAAGAGTACAAAAGGGTTTCCAGAATTTCCCATCTTCTCAACATATCTATCTGTCAGATCCCCAGTACAGTATGATCTAAAGTTTTCTATCAACTAAATTCTGGAAAAACTGAAAGACAAGGAGACAACAACCATACAAGAGTGATTAAAAGGGACTCACATTGCTTGCCAAACTGCCAACTTTCATGGCATGGAGCATCCTCTTGTCCATGCCAATACCCACATAGTGACCTTTCATTTCATTCTGGTAGGTTTCTTTGTATTTAACCTGTACGAAAAAAAAAAAAGATAAAAATACTCTGAGGAAATCTATTCAAGTTTTCTACTGAAGAGTTTCAGCTTTTCATAGTTTCCATATTTTACAGCAGGGAGATAAATTGTTACAGCTGTGGTCTACTAGTGTTACTCCAATATAGGATCTCATTAGTCCAAAACAACCTTGGTACTTTAAAAAAAAAAAAAGCTAAAACCCTCCACGAGTTTCTTGTTCTACAAGATATCATTTACGTGCTCTTTATATCACCTGAATGCCACACAAAGAAGATGTTTCATCAAAAACAAACCCTAGAACAAAGTTCCAGGGACACAATATTTGTACATTAAGAAATGAACAAAATTGGGTTGTTTTGGTGCATTTTTCACCAATCTCAGAGTGGGGGATTTGACGAGAAAAATCGATCATTCTACCATCTCAACTGTGTGGCAAAATATTTACTCCTCTGGGATTTCAGAGAATGATAAGAGGCAGCATGAAACAAAATGATATTTCATGAGATGCAAGTGGTATAATTATTAACACAGATGATTTTCACACAAGAGTTATGTTCCTCTCTGGCATGAACTCTGGTGAGGTATCTTCTGCCTAAGTGTCCAGTCAGGAAATGAACATGAACAAAGAAACAAGTAATAATTATGACAGACAACAGTAACAACTGACTGCTAATTCTCTAGATCAGCAGAAGAGAGGTAAGTAACCTCTCTTCCAAGTAACACAATAGTTCTTTTCATAACCCCATATAAAATGAGCCCCAGCTATACATCAGGACACACCAGGATAGGTGTTGCACAGACACAGGCTAAAATCAGTTATAACCACATTTCCAGCACACATTTTTCTGAAACACACACACAGTTGCCCTGTGATTCCAGCAGCTACCAGGGCAAGCAGGCCACACTCAAGGTACTGAAAACTTACATCACTGGTGAATTTTGAGATCTTGCTCACATTCTTGAATTGTGGAGTATCACAGTAGTTCATGCTGTAGCCTTTGTTGTTTCCAAGATCCTTCTTGTACTCCACCTGAGTGACAAAAATGCACAATGGGAAGCTGTGGTAAAACCTTAATCTGCTGTATCAAGTTCCTTCACACACTTTTTATTAGGCAGACCCACTGTTCAGAGATTTTGATACGTGGTATTCATTAGATGGCATATGATGAAAATAGATATGAAGAGAATTTTCATATACTCACTTCTCATTTTACAGGCAAAAGAAACACAATTTCATCCTCTGTAAAGTACATGAGACAGTGACAGGAGGAAAATTATTAACAGAAACAATGATACACACAGGAACTCTAGGGTGAGTGTGGAACAAATGAACGTGCACAAATGTGCCACGTACCAGGTTCCAGCAAGACCTCAGCAAGAGCTTTTGTACTCTTACAGTCATTCCTGTTTTAGGAACATGTACTCAGCCTGTAACAACTGCAGTGAAAGACTGAGAGAGGAGAAGAACTCAGCTTGCTCAGTCGAGGAAATCAAAGGCAGAGAGAAGAAAATGATATATTTGTAAACCTCTCAAAAAAGTAACCATGCAGGGAGAAGAACTTTTTAAACTAAAGGGCAACGCTAGCACAAAACACAGTGGTAATAAGGTGGACAGGAATAAATGTAGGCTAGAAATTGGAATAGGAGGATTATATGATGCTGTGTTGAACCAGCAGGAACCAGGAATCACTGGCCCAGGAGGCCCCTTCCAGCCCTACTTCCAGGGGTTTTTCATTATTGAAGGTTTTATACTTTGACATCTCAAGAGTATAAGTTTTTAAACTGCCATGGGGAAGTTCTAGAAACTCACATTTATTAATAGTTTTATAGCTGATATGACACTATAAATAAATTAATAATTCAGAATCTACTGAGAATTCTCTAGCAATCTTCCCTTGCCAAGCAGAAAAAGAATCAATTACCAGTGACTCATAGTCTTTCACATGATGGAAGAAAACAGAAATCTGCATAACCAGAACGGTATAAATTTTGGCTCTGTTCATGTTATTTTTTCATTATTAGAATAACCTTTGGGACATTCTAAGGTACACACCCAATTCATTTTTTTGTGATTTGTGATTATACTTTAATATCGTATTAAAAGCACAGTTCAGGTTTGGGGTGGCGTTTTTCCAGATTTCTATTCTTCATGTGGCCAGAACTAGAATCACTCTCCTGTGGTTAATTTCCCACACTTCCATACAGATGATTGGAAGTGCCAGAACACAGCACCTGAAGATGTGTTCTTGATCTTTTCTCTCCAGTTACTGTGCTACACACAGATGGGTTTTTGTTATGTACAATGCAGTAAGAACATCTTTTTTCTACTTGCAGTCCTTACTCATCAAACCATCAAACACAAATATTTGTATGAGCTGCTCCTAAACTTGATAAAAGATCGATTCAAGCCCTTACCTCACTGACAAGCTTGTTAACACTTTGGGCTTGTTTAAGGACCAAGTTGTCTTCAGCTGTTAGGGAGTGAAAGTGAGCTGCACCTTTCATCTTGGAAAGATCTTTCTTGTATTTTATCTGAAAAGAAGTAGGGAGAATTATAAAATAGATGCACACCTTTTCATCACTGCTATTTATACTGGCTTCATGAGTCAGGACAATATCTTCCCTGGGCTTGTTTTGATAGGTAAATGGAACTTGCCAATACAGTTGAAACACTGTATTTACTTCCTCGAATAACCCACATATAGCCCCATAGCCCTTCACAGTCCCTCTCAAGACATTTTACCAGACAGCATATTTATATCCGTTTTTGACATAGCTGGAACAGCACTGGTTGTTGTCCATAGCTTGAGCAGATTACCAGCAGATTCCTGGCTAGTGACTTCTTGGAGCTTGTGTGCTCTTCTATTACTGAAGTTAATCCTCATTACAGATTCTATGCTCCCTTCTATTAATCTATCTATCTAGTCATCACTCTGCAAACTTCTCCTTTTGTAGAAACCAGCTTTTTTAAAAAGTTGTAGCTTTTTGTACTTTCAGTGTGTTTAAAGGAATTCTATTTCTCTAACAAATCAAGATTGAAATAAGGAGTTTCTAAATTTAATTTAGACATCAGGTTATTGACATAAATTGGGCTTGGATGGGTAAAGAGAGACAATACTTATACTGGCCTTTTGCCAAACTTCATCCAGCAAAACCCCTATTGGGAATATGTTCCAACATTTCCTGCATCCAAGAAATGCTTGTATTATACATGTTCAAAAGCCAGTAACATAATGTACAAAATAAATTATTTTACATGAACTGAAATGCAAAGTGTTTGGGGTTTTTTTTTATTTTCCAAATCTACACACAGTTCCTCAGAATTTAAAACTATAAGGCGGGTTGGTAAGCACTGCAGTGTGCAAATGTCACTGCCATGAGCTACTGCTCTTCTTTACGTATTATAAATTAATAAGGAAACTACTGACCATTAGCATTTCCAAAACCTATGAAACTGTGATCTTTATCTGGAAAGGTTAAACATTTCATGTTTAAACGGGGGACCACTGAGTTTGTCACCAAGCTGGGATTGGTCAGAGAGGATTTGAGGTTTTTTATATTCTCTCAGTGAGAAGCTCAGGTAACAGAACATGACTGATCCTTCCGCTCCAGTTTACTGCTCATGTCTAGCCCAGGCTAATGCAAGCTGAAAGACTCAACAATCTGTTAGCTCCCCAGAAGACAGACTGAGCTCATCAGCTCAGATAGCCCTGTCAGGAACAGGTGTCCACACTACAAAAGTTGTCACTCACAGGAACCCTTCAGAGCAGCCACAGGGTGCTGACCTACAGACAGACCCATTTTTTGTCACTGCCAGAANATGTTTGGGTTTTTTTTTTATTTTCCAAATCTACACACAGTTCCTCAGAATTTAAAACTATAAGGCGGGTTGGTAAGCACTGCAGTGTGCAAATGTCACTGCCATGAGCTACTGCTCTTCTTTACGTATTATAAATTAATAAGGAAACTACTGACCATTAGCATTTCCAAAACCTATGAAACTGTGATCTTTATCTGGAAAGGTTAAACATTTCATGTTTAAACGGGGGACCACTGAGTTTGTCACCAAGCTGGGATTGGTCAGAGAGGATTTGAGGTTTTTTATATTCTCTCAGTGAGAAGCTCAGGTAACAGAACATGACTGATCCTTCCGCTCCAGTTTACTGCTCATGTCTAGCCCAGGCTAATGCAAGCTGAAAGACTCAACAATCTGTTAGCTCCCCAGAAGACAGACTGAGCTCATCAGCTCAGATAGCCCTGTCAGGAACAGGTGTCCACACTACAAAAGTTGTCACTCACAGGAACCCTTCAGAGCAGCCACAGGGTGCTGACCTACAGACAGACCCATTTTTTGTCACTGCCAGAAGCGGTCTCCTCAAATAGGAGTGGGGCTCTTTAATGGATGGGCTGGATGCAGGAATCACACACCACCACCTCTTCACCAATCCTTTAGTTTACCGCCCAAACCCAAAAATCCCAGCCCAGAAATAAGCTCACTTTTGTGAAGTGACAGTGTCCTACTCTATGTTTCTTTTCCTCTATATGACTTGCTTTGTGCTAGAGGCACAATACATCAAAATATCAAAACCAGTACAGTTCATTCATCCTCCATTTATTCACTACTGGGAATACCACAGTAGTCCACAGGATGATTAAGGCAGCTGAAGGTTTCATTAATAATACAGGTGCAGATTTGCCAGGAGGGTTAACCTAACAGTAGGGATCCCCATTAGTTGCTACATCCATCTCCTCCCTCATGCAAGTTGGAGATGTGCCCCCTTCTATTAATGGATATTATTAATCCCCTGAGCCATCCAGTTCCCAGCAATGCAGCAAAATGTCACTTTTGTTTACTTCTCAAGTGCAATTTTAGCATTCTCCTCCCAGGCACTGCTCTGACAAACTGCTGTTTTTAATTGTTTATGAATTGTATTGATTCAGGTTTCATACTTACATCACTTGCCAATTCATTTGCTTTCTTGGCATTTTGATAAGCCGGAGTAATCATGGCAGGAAAGCTTCCTTTCCCTCTGCGTTCCTCAAACTCATCCATATATCCCTTAAGAAAATTCAGAGTGTTTATTCATCACACATGAGCAGGTGGGGCCATGGGTTATTTTACAAAGCCCCACAGTCCTTGTTAGTAGGAAGGTTCATGACTCCAATGATTTTTTTAATTTAAAAAATGACCAAAATATAAGAATAAATTGACCTGTTAAATTACCTATGCCTGTGAAACTGCCTATGTTGCATTCCAAGAGAAATTTAGATAGCTATTAGCTGTGGTCAAGATAGCATTCAAGTGTACAATATATACAGCCTTCAGATCTCACCCCATTTCTTACAGAGTTGATATCTGTTTGCCTCTCTCATTATCAATACATGTTTCCCTGGAATATTATAAAAATAGCTTATGGTTTGGGTAGCCAGGAGACTTGCTTTAAGTTAACAAGTTTAACATAGGATCAGCCTTACACTGTGTTGTTACAGAACCTGTTTGATCTTTCCATGTTCATTTTTCACATCATAATTGACCAAAAATAATACTTCTCTTGTGCAGTGATGTATTTTGAAGAGGGATTAATAAACGAAGCAGAAATACCTAGATATCAAAATGGCAAACTCCCTAGTGAACAAAATCACAAAATTCCATTTGTCTGATTAAAAAAACCCCAATTGTTGTGGAAGTAACACCCTTAAGTCTATCTACAGATAAGTTTATGTGTAAACATTTGACAATTTGAAAGCCATTTTGACAGTTTAACAGCAAAATACTGGAGCTTTTTTTTTTAAATGGTAATGCACAATAATCATCCAAAGATGTCTATGGCGAGATCTGGAGAGAATATGGTGTACAAACAAGGATAAAAACAAGTGAGTTATAGTGCAATGTGTCTTCTCTGCAGTATTTTGTAAATCCTTCATAGTAAAGAGGCAGTTTGAGTGAAAATAGAATGTGCCATGAACAGAATGCATGTCAAGGATGCCATGGACAGCACAGATAGGAAGGACTACAAATATCTGGGATATCTCTTTTGTGTGTTCTCAAGGCAAAACCATCCATTGCAGGTCTTCTTGTGTACCATCAATGTCACATGGTAAACAGGTCACACCATAAGTTTGTGAACAATATGATGCCATAGTTACAATGGCATCAAACAGGCATAGAAAAGAAAAAACACATTTGATTAATCAGCCGAGTTAGTTTCTTAAAATACCATTAATGAGTCTGAATCCTCCAGAGCAACCGGTCTTTTGCTTCTAACTTTCTTAAATACATTTTAATATAATTTCTAATATAGTGCCTATATTCAAAGTTTCAGAAAACTATTTTAGCCACTCTTGAGGTTTTTAAACACGAACAAAACAGGTGTTCAGCACAGGAATTTTACAATAAGATTCCTTAAATTGTCTCATGTTAGATACACATAAATATGCATGTATATATATAAGTATATATGTATATCTATATATATCCGTATGATACACAACTCACTGTTGATGATCTCAACAGTTAGAAATCTAATCCCTTTACCCATGTTAAGTCACAATTTACTCAGAAAAATCCATTAATTTCAGCGACTCTGTGTTATTTGACTAATAATATCAGTATCCAATCTATAAAGATTAAAACTCAAATTGAATTTGAAGTCTGTGACTGAAGTTTCAAACACACTTTCAAACAAAAAAAACTTAATTCTAAAACAGAAGCATTCTAATGCTTGGAAATGTAATTAGTGCTTTTTCAAATTCATTTTATTTGTTTATTCCTATTAAAACTTGTTGCAGTTAAAAAGGCAGAAACTAATTGAAGGCTTCATTGCTACAATTCTAAACTCATATTCTTCGAGGATGGTTTGCTTTTCACAAAATACTAGATGTAGGTTTGGACAGAAGAAGTGAAGAAATATAAAATATCAAAGGTTTTAGGAAAATACAGTCGCTGTTCCTCCATTTCTCTGAAGTCTATGGACCTACAGAGGAGCAGGACAAAAACCCCCAAGATTAACCATATAGTTTCCTTCATACAAAAATACTGTTCAATTCCTTTCAAATTCCCTTTAGCTGCATTCGGTTCTATTTAGCTGTGCTATTTCCCTAACTTAATTGGAATAGAACTTTGGGTGCATTTTGGTAGAACACAAAACCAATTGTATTCCCTTGAAAACGAAACACAAGCAAAACGAATGCCACCGACCAAAACAGAACTAAAGCCTACTTGGTTCCACAAATACAGAACTACAGCTTGTCAGGCTTACGATACCCCTTTTGCAGAAGAGCTGAGATCTAACAGATTGTGTATCTAAGAGATTCAGTGCTGTTCTCACGTATTTAGAGCTGCAAAGCTCCTAAGATTTGTAAAAATACCAGCAGAGAAAAGACACCTAACTATCCGCTAACTTCCTGCCATTTCACCACCCTTTCGCTTTTCTCCTTATTCATGGAATGGGAATATTTTCTCAAGTAAACACATTTCAGTGTGATACATAACACCACCACAACAGAAATGTGGAATGCATACATGCACCCAGACAGAATTTGCCAAGGCCAGTCTTTACCTTCAGGAACGGCCCTACCACAAGGGTCGTGCAGTGACAGTGCAGCCACCTTGTAGTCACATCTGCAAGTGCCAGTGCCAGACACATTACACATTAGGAGCACCGTGCCGTGTGCACACCACCCTTTCCCTCGAGACCTTGTTTTCTCACACAGGAAAACAAAGTGAAAATATGTGTCACCAGTTTCTAAAGCCTTGAGCAATCAGCTGTAGTAATGATCAACATCAGCAGGGCTATCTCTTGGATGTTGCGTACCTGTCCATATTGATCTACATCCTCTCTTGCAAAAGCAACATCTGTTCCAGCTGTATGGCTGGCTTTTCCCTTGATCTCTTTTTCGTATCTTTGATGATACTTTACCTAACAGGAAAAAAGGAAACAAATAATCCGGGTGAGTATAGTCTGGTACACAGACGCTGCACAATAAATAGCAACCAATGACATGCACATGTTGTCAATAAAGGCATGTCAAAATTCCCATTGCCACCAACCTGCACAAGTCAAATATGCCACCTGAAGATATAAAAACAGAACTAGTTTTTATATCTACTACTTTTTAATAATGCACTAGGATCACGGGACTTGCCATTTTAACCCAGACCATTACTTCAGTGTGTTCAGCACCACCTGCTTGACAGTGGCTAATCCCTGATGCTCCAGCAGTTTAAAAAAATAAAACTGATTGCAATTCAAATTCATGGTTACCACAGAGCACTTTTTTACCACAGAGTCACCTGAACCCCATCAATAAACAGGTTTGTTTCTGAAAGATGCTGATCTCCCCAGTGATAAAGGGAATTTTAGGTAATCAGCCTTCAAGTTTAGACCAAGATTTGCACTACATTTGCTGAAGTCAAAACAATGCCTGTAACCTGATGCTGCCCTTTAACCACCATGTGTGTTTGCTGACAAAAGTGAAGGGTTTCCCACAGATCAAAGGCAAACAAATCATGTAATTGTTTTAGAGTCAACTGCTTTTGCCTTCAAAATTACAAATCTCTTATTTTCCTCAATGACTCTTAATAGTGTTTTAAATTCACTTCCATTGAGTTTTATGTTCTTCCATATGTTCTCTTCTACAAAAAAAAGAGTTTTTCTTCCAGTTTCCAATAACAAAGGACAATTAATTGTACATTTTGAAGCAATACTGATGTCCTTTTATGGTTCTTATTAAAGAGTACAGGGGTGTTGTTGTTTTGTTATGTTTGGAAAGGAAAAGAAAGCCAATAAAGATCAGCTTGCCATGCTCACAGAATTTCTGCCAGTAAATGTTTTAATTCAAAATTTGTGTGACAATTTAATATTTTCATTACCAAAAGAGACCTTGCTTTGAACACTTACATCACTGGCTAATTCATTGGCTCTCTTGGCTATTTGATAAGCTGGAGTGATCATAGCAGGAAAGCTGCCTTTCCCCTTCCGTTCTTCAAAGTCTTCTGTGTATTTCAACTGTAAAATTTCAAGACAGTTCGGGAGCAATGAGATCAAATGTATCTTGATTGCACACATAATCAATCCCTAAAGTAGCAAAGTCAGGCATTCAATGGCTGTCATGTGCCAAAAGGAAGATGAACCGTGAAGTCTGGATCTTTGCAATTTGGTCTTTAGGTACACAATCACACACCTTCTGCAGGGCCCCTTTGTCTCCTTCAGGGTGTAGGATGAAAACAGTTTTTTAAAGAAAATACTGAAGGTGTCTGCAAGATGCCTGCTCTATTGATGAGAGTCAGGCAGCTTCTTTCCTGATTTTGCATGGCACCCACTTGCTGGGTATGGAATGGACTGGTTCTCTACCTCCAGTTCTGACAGCCTAAAGTGGCCTTGAACTGAATGTGGGCTTTATAACTGAAGTATTAAATACTTAATGACAAAATGAGTCTGCCTTTAAAACTTTAATTTTTCACTTTTCTTTGTGTTCATATTTTAAAGTGATTTATAAATACCCTAAGAACCACTTGCAGAGCCAAAAACAGGTCAATCTATTTTGTTTCACTTACATCACTGGCAAGCTGTGCTCCAGCCTTTGCATGAAGTATATCTGGAGTGTCTACAACAGAGGTGAACTTTGAAACTCTCTCTTCATGTCCACGCTTATATTCTACCTGAGGAGGAAAAATATACATATCCATATTACAAACAACAAGCAGCAGAAATGTATTTACTGTCAGAAGGCTTCAAGAGAAAATGAGCAACAGCAGTTGTGACATTTTCCACTGTATAGTGAAGCTATCCATACATTTAAGGCCCAATTTCCTTAAAGTGAATACCAGACACAGACAGAAATGGACCCAGACAATCAAATTTTCAAAGCATACATGATTTATGTGAGCCAGACATTTGATTAAAACACCATGAGAATAGCCATTAATGTCCCAAGATCATACTGCAATGACAATGCAGAGTGTATTTGCAGAAAACAACGCAATACTTTAAAATCATTTTTATGCGATTTATTTTTACTTATCTTTTTCATGTGAGTTGTTCTTTTTATAAATAAGCAATTTTCTGTGCATAAATTTAAAGTAGCTTGTATATTAATTAATTTCAACATTACAGCTATTTGATTTCAAATAATAAAGTGAAAAATGTCAAATGTAAATAATTAGATGAATAAAGCCATAATGTGAAAGCAAAGGTAATGACTTAAATTCACTTTTCAGTGTAAGTCACAATCTTTTTCAGGTTGTGAAAAATTACAGCAAAAGTTGCTACATTTCACAGGAAATATCTACACTGTCATTTATCCTAAATTATTTTCTCCCCAGGCCAATAGTTTACTAACCTTGTTTTCTGCATCCTGTTAAAATTTTCTCACTTTGTAACAGTACAACAAACAGTCACCACTGTGAATATCAAGTGAATGGCCTGAACCCAGGATTATCCAAATTCTGAAGTCTAAAATATAATTAAAAACCCCTGTGACTTACATTGCTGCTTAGTTGGGTGGCTCTCTTGGCAACCTGATAACCTGGAGTGATCATAGCGGGGAAGCTGCCTTTGCCTCTTCGTGGCTCATACTCTTCCGTATACTGAAACTAGAAAATGAATATGTTTATTACAGAAGAACCCACTGTAGTTTAATGTGATTCCTCTTTTCACGCCTGCTTCCTAAAGTTATGTAACACTTTATTTAAAAGTTAACAGAATAAAGAACTTATATTTACTTTGATTAGGTAAAACAATTTCCTCTATATAACAGAAAACATTTCTCATTTGTATCAATTAATTGCCTATGTTGATTGGGTCACTGACCCATTGTATGGACACAGACAATCAGTCATAAATCAGAAGTGATTTTCATCACTCAGTCATGGAAATGCAGTCAGTGAAAAGTCTGGTCTATGGAAAACATGACACATTTGCCATCATGAGTTCTGCTCTCCTGAGAGAGACAGCACTGCCTGCTAGATCAGATCACCTCGGCTTGGTCGGCAGTTGAAGTGCTTCTCAGTTACACAGATAGATAAATGTGTGATGGCAATAGAACTGTTATGTGACTTTAATCACTTACATGACTAAGTATTGTTTTGACAGAAATAAACACGTCAGTCTCACCTTTGGCAACATCTCAACAGAGTGTAGACAAACCCTCCAGATATTCTTCCTGCAAAGCCTGGAAGTGACATCTTACCAAAGGCTGACTTTGATGCATTTGTACCTCTTCAGAATATGATAGACCATGAAAATAAAGCCAAACATTAGTCCACTTACATCACTCAGAGCCTTCTGTGCCTGTGTTATCTTGACCATTTCAGGATCTGGGATTGTTCCTGGGTACCACGATTTTCCCTCCTCATAGGCAGCATAGTAAGCATTCTACAAAACCAAAAATAAATAACTACCCGTCTTCACCCTTGCTTTAACACTCTAACAGCTGATCTGACAGAAAAAAAAAAGAAACAGCACAGTGTTGTGGAAGTGAAATTCACTCTCTGCAGCACAAGGCCTACATTCCACATCCCTTCAGAAAGCTAAGGCAGAACTTGCATAACAAGAACTGACATCAAGATGACAGGATCTAGGATCCCGGAGTGAGACTCAAATAACACCCCCTGGGAATCAGATCACCTGCTGTGAAGCTCCAGTGCCAGTAGAGAGAAGACACAGAGTATGGCTGTACCTGCAGCAGCCCCAACAGCTGACTATAGACACACTCTTCCTCCCTCACATTCTGATTCTTCTAGCCTAACCTGTAATTGAGCTATTTTGCCTTGAAAAGTTTAGGCAAAGGACAAGCAAATGCTTTTATTATCATTGAAGTGCTGTGATTAAACTCCTAACATTCAGGACTGCCAGGGCCAATCCTTGGTCTCCTGCAGGCTACTGGCTTGGAGACTGGAGGGATATTTCTTACCTGGGTAGCCAGTTGTTGGGCTTTATAGACACTTTCAATTTCTCTGGACCTTTCATCCCACTGAAAGACCGATTTGAATTGTTCACTTGCTTCTCGATATTTTATCTAAAAAGAAAAAAAGATAATGACTCGTTCTAGTAGTTTGTTAGTACATACTAACACACATCCCACTTGGAGAAGAATAAGAAGGGAGACAAACAAGGTGACGATTGCATTTAGCCCTAAGGCCAAAACTCTGCTTTCTAGTCCACACCCAGCTCCTACCTAAGATTTCTGCCAGTATAGGAGCTGCACGTCTGTAAAGGAGCAGCATACGACACCTGAAACATGGCATGACATTCTGAAAGAATAATCTGATCTTTAGATAACACTTTTGGGGGAAATAATCTATGAGAATTGAAATGCCTGAGAAATTTTAAGCGGGACATGTCAATTAGACAAAAAACTGTTACCAAATGAACAATATTCTACTCTCCTATTTCCCTACCCACTGTTCACAATATGTCATATCCTAACTGTGCATATGTAAATGACTACTATATTTAGTTCTGGGTCATTATTTTCCTTCTGCTACTTTTATCATGGTAGCATGTAGAAATTCTACTGAAATCACAGCTCTGTTATACGACTCACTCTTCAGATGCAAAAACCCAGAGCAGAAAATTTAAACTGACTGGACAGAAATGTTACTGAGCACATGTACCATTATTCCCATTTATAAATTAAGCACACAGGTGCAGAGAGCTGAATGATTTGCCTGCTAACACAGAAATTCGGCACAGAGAGATCTAATTTTCATCTCTGCATTCCAGCTGATGTCTCAACATAAGACTTATGTGAAAACATCATGTTGGGATTGAAGAAATATTCTATTTTCTGCATCAGAAATAACCTTATATGAAAATGCCAACAAACTTCCATAGTAGAAAGGGAACCCTTTTCCCAAGTTATCATTATTTTATACATCTACTAGCAAAAAAATTTCCTGCTCTCAAAATTTTTACAGAAGTTATTTCCCTTTAAGCAGGTACTGCAGAATCAGCTTCTTTACTACCCTTAGCAATTTTCTCTCTGGTACAGAACCTCATTATGTGATTGAAAAGGACAGAAGGTGTTTTAGGTGTATAAAACAAGGGAAAGTGATCTTTGAGCTATAATTTGTCTGGCTTGTGTACTCACATGCACTGGAAGCATCAGTCTCATATCACTGCCTAAAACCAGAAATAGAACCTGCAGTAATCCCAAACTCATTCCTGAGCAGATCCGTCACACACAGTTTAAAGTAAGTGTGATAGTCACTGCTGAAATAGTTACAGCCCATGATACTGCAAAAACTGAGGCAGAAGAATGCAGCACAGAATTACAATTGATACAGTGTCCGATGAAGGCTATTCATATGCATCAAGTTTGTGCAGCTAATACAGGACATCAGAATGAATTTAGCATGCTATAATGTAAGAAATACAACTTTCTTTGTTTATTTTAGTGATGGCTAATCACATCAAAACACGCTGCTTTTCCTACGAAATATATTCACGTGGGTAATCTATTTTAGAATATAGAAAGACATGACATTCAAGAAAACAGCATTACACAGAGAAATGCGATAACCGTCAATTACTGGGCGTTCCTGTATTTTTTATTTCTCCAGATTCTTACAACTGCAGGTTTGAAAATGAGGTGTCTGGAGGGAAACAATGCGGGATATCCAGGGATGGCGCTGGGAATGACGGCGGGCCCTGAGCACCCCTGGCGGCCGGCCGGGGCACGGCAGCGCCCGCAGGGTGGACATGCCTCCATCCCCAAAAAACACCTCCAGCAAAAACCCTGCTAAGCACCCCAGACCTGGTGTTTTCCTGTCTCGGGTTCGGCGGAAATGCCCGACAAAGTATTTATGGGAACTTTTGGTGTGTCCCACCTAATATAATTTATCTGTTGTTTCAAATCAATTTCTGATGAGGTCACAAAGCAAGTCGATTCTTGCTTCCAAAGGTTGTGCAACCCCCCTTAGTCACTTAGTTTACACAGCTCTGGGCAGTTTAGGCAAACTGTGCTTCCGTATAGATTATCAGATACACAGGCGAGGAGCTCCAACCACCTTTTCCTTCTGAGAGCAGAAGCAAAATCAGATCTAAGCTTTCTTTCACATGAGTAATCACATTGAAAAAAAATTATGGTTCAAACCCAGCTGAGACCTTACTGATCTAAAAGAACACAGGAGGGTAAGTAAAAAGCACATATTTATACTTACAAAACAAGTGACATAAATACGTTATCAAAATCCAGAACAAACACATTTGACCCTCAAGCTTCTTACCTCACTTACCACTTCCGACAGTTTTTTCACATTCATATTTATTGGTGTGTCAAATACACTTATGAACGCATTGTTTTTTGGATTGTGCCTAAAGAAGGGAAAGCGTAAAAGGATATAGGAATATACCAGACAGCCCACCAGAAAGGTTCTCTTTGAGCACTCAAATACACAATACCAGCCTCCACCCCTCTATCCACAACTTTTCCCCCACTCACACAGAGATCTTAGATTACATTCAACTTATTATTGTGTGGAGTAGGTGCCTAGAGCAAAATTAATTTTAATGATCGTCATATCAATGCTGTGTTTCTAATAACAAAAGAGAATAATAGAATAAAAAACAACTGTCATCTCTCCTTTTTCTGCTGACAAATTTGACAGGAATTGATCATTAGAAAATAAAAACTTCCTAGAACAAACCAACTCCAAAATCTGCATTTTATACATTTTCCTTATGATTAGCTCAACCTTGTTAACTCTTAACCACTGATTTGGAAAGCACTGAATTTTGTGGTTGGTTACAATTTCTTCCCACAATACTGAAATGGACCTTAATTTGGTATCTTTTAACACACTGGCCAAATGAGGAAGCTTTATGCGCTCTAAAAAGATATTTCCATCATTTGTGGATCACGTAAATCCAAAGATACACATGAAGGCACTGACAATACCTAATTTCACATCACACGTGGGACAGGCTGGCTCCAAATGGTGATCTTCTATTATATTAAAATGACTAGGTCAATTAAACCTTTGCTTTAGAAAAGAAAGGAAGGAAGAAAAGGAAATACACTTACGCTTGACAGTAAGGCTTTTTCTCGTGGCTAACAAAGTTGTTTACTGTTAACATCATCTTGCATACTTCACAGTGAAAACAGGCTTTATGCCACGTCTGGAAATGTCACAAAAGAGAAACCAAAAATATAAGATTTGTATTTCAGTATTAATCTGCTAAGTTTAAAATCTCAGTATTGATCCTTACCATTCATTTAATAAATCTGACTATTTTTTTCTTCAGATATACACGTGTTATTGATTCTTTTCAGTTCTGAACTCAGTTATGAGTAAAAAACTTTTGGAACCGAGAGATTTGCACAGTGTTAGAAGTGCCAATCTGTACATTTATTATAGTCCAAAATGATAAAGAAAGAGAACTGACCTGATCTATACAGTTAATCTTCTCAGCAGGGTAAACCCCATAGCCACATCTAGCACACGGCTGCACATTCATCTTGAAATCCACAGAGTGAAAAATATATAGGTTTATACAAAAGGTTCAAAGAGTATGAAAGTGACTTTTTGGCCTGTGCAAAGCACGCTCTAGACACTCCAGTCAAGGCCTTTTGCTGTGGTCAATGGCTCCCATTAAAGCTCTGAATTGAAGTCTGTTGCTCCCTTTGCTGACCTTCTGTTTCAAAGTCAGCTGCAGGCTGGCTTTTAAAGCTGCCAGTTAGTAAGAGCGGTTATTTTGGCAACTGTGTCAGTGCAGAAGGGAGGGTAGCAATATCTTTCTCTAAATAGAAGAATGAACTCACAGAAACGAATCACGTCCATGTGAATGTTAGAGCCCGATCATTTCGTATTTCAGTTTTGCTGTCAAAGGCCCAGGATGAAGAGAAAAGCACATACAGCAGCAGCAATTTACCATAGCTTCTCACCCTGATAAACAAGTGACCTCATGGACAACTATTGCTCCTACTGTATTTAGGAGCAGCCTCATAGCAGAAGGAGGTACCACCAGAGATACAGGCCAGAGATGGGTTTGAAGCTTCCTGGCCCTTGGGTGGATGTAGAAGAAGTCCACAGCCATTGTCCCAAACAAGTCATTAATTTTTCCCCTTGCTGCCAGCTCAGTTTCACCTTGTATGTTATGGTCAGCAGAGCAGAGCACACTCATCTCTCTTAACTTCCTGTTTCATCCACCTGTCTCTCCATCTCCAGGTGTAGGGGGATGCACTGTAAAACAGGCAGAGCCTCTTATCTCAAGGAGTCCTAAACATGATGGGTACAAATCCAAACTTCTGTCTCCTACAGGAAAAACTTCAGAAAGGAACCATTTGCTTTTGAATAGAATGAACAAAGCAGCTATTTAACAGTGTTAACCAAGAGTAGACTGGAATAGATCAGAATATAAAAATTCCCTCACCAAAAAATGATGAGGAATTTTTATGTCTGATATTAGGATTCAAGCAAGCTATTAGGGTTGTGGAGTTTGCTCTGAACAAAAGAAGCTATTAAATTCTACCAGCTACAAATGGTCAGGATTTAAAATTTACATCTCACCTAATCATAATACCTCCAGCTGCAGGGCTCCATAACCCTGGGACATAGCTAAGAGTTATCTCAATCTGAGTAAAAGTCTATGTAGTCATCCACGCATCTGCCCCACTTCCTGTGCCTGCAGCAGTCCTGGGATATTGCTAAGCACTTTCCCTTTCTATAAATTGCAAACAATTCTATCAAAATAATTTCTGTCTAAACCTTCTGGGTACACTTACAGAGCCTCCTATTCATCTCTCTACTGAGATATGCAGTTCTACTTAACTTATTATTGCTACTTTTACTGAATGCTGACAATGTACTGGCACAATGTACTGTCAGCAACTGGTGTGCTGAAAATAGAGTCTCTAATCTGAAGAGCAGCGGCACAAAGTCCTGAAAACACTCGAGGCCTTTCAAAGTAACTAATATCAGTATATAATCAGATGCATTTTCATTTTTTTAAAAATGTCCCCAGAACATAATTTCTTGTATTAAAATAACTGCTGAGTTACCTCATGCTATTCTTTTTAGGCATCAAGAGTGATTTATGTCGACCAAGTTACATCACAATAATATTTACCCTGCTCACACCTGTGAACCAAATTAGTTTGGAAAGCTTCCAGTTCCCCTCTCACACAGCTTTGCATCTTGTTCCAGATTGCCATTCTGTTTATGCAAGTGACCTGTGTTAGGGTCACAGTGGCCAGGCTGTCCCCTCCTTATTTAGCACTTGGCACACTTCCAGTTGCTGCCTCTTTGTGTTCATCTCCTCCAACAGTCACCATGTTGTATATTTTCTAGACAGTCTTAGTTGTCTCCATGCTGTCTGAATCCATGCTGAAGCCCTTGTCTCACACTTTAGCAAGAATAAAGGTGCATGACCTGCTCCTGTCCCTGCTCCTCTCCCTGCTCCTGTCCCTGCACAGCTTAAGACCCTCCTGAAGTGAGTTTGGAGAGGTGCTGACACAGGACATCCCTGAACCACACAAAACCATAAAGACTTGGCAGCTGCAGAACAAATAATTCATCCAGGAGTCACCTGAACACTGACCATCTGGACAGGACTCCAGCATGGATGCAGCCCACATGCCCTGTGCACCCAGAGAGCCTGCAGAGGGCCCTGAAGGTAATGAGGCCATGCGCTCCTTCCAAGAGGCCTCTCAGACAGACACAGCCCTTTATTTCACAGATAAATCCTACTTCATTTCAAGATCTACAAAGCCTGTTTTTCCCTTTTCACAGATACTACCAGCTTGGCTAGAAGTCAGCAAATGCATTTTCCAAGTTCTCCTTCTTTTCCCATGTTACAGCATGTTCAAGAGGAGAAGTGGGGCAAGACAGAATGTCCTCTACAGCTACTGTCATTCCCAGCCACACTACTTCCCTCACATCCACTGTGCACCAGTTCTGCTGGAGTCTCTTAAAGATTTCCCCGTTTCTGAGGACCCCAAAACTGTCCTGTTCTTCACCACCCTGGATTAAAGCTGAGTTGCTAACAGAAAAGAGAGTTTATTGAAAAATAAACATTGAATGGTCTCATTACAAAGCGTGCACCGCATTTTGATCATGCAAGGAATTAAATCACAAAACCAGTGCAAGTTTGTTATCTTGACAAATCTTAGCAAGACATTTTCTCTTCAGTTAAAAGCTCATTGTGGCTTTTTTCCTCCTTTAGTAAGGCCTCATAAAGGCTTTTTGATATCAATGAAAATCTTAAAAGGCTTTACTTAACAGTAGAACCTTAATCAATGTGGTTTAAAAGTACTGTGGTTACATGTAAAGTACAAGGAGACAGTACCTTCAAAGTGCAAATTAGTAGGAAGAAACATTGTTACCTCTCCAGCCTCCTTAAATTCATTGCATTAACTGCACAGAAAACCTGGAGCACCTCTGCACCCTCAATCTGATTGTAATAAAGCACATATTAGTTACACAAAGTAGCCTCTTAAGAGACATTCAAGTCAGGGTCACCTCCTCTGTTACTCCTGAATTGCAGCTGTGCCCTTCCAAACACATGAAGAGCAGGAAGCCAGACACCACAAGTTATGGCAACTCTATCTTCCCTCTGTTTGCCAAAAAAACCCCAAAGGTGCTGGTTCGCTACACAAAGAGGGAGTGTTATTCACTGTTAAAAGCTGCCTGTAAAATTTCAAGCACTATACCAGCCTTGTCTGTGTTCACCTTCTCTGAACCTCGTGGTTAATTAGTTACCTGGGCTCAGGGCCTTTTGCCTCATACAGTCGCTCCATGCTAATCAAATTTAGCATAGTAGCAAATCCAGCTTAGCAAAAATATTGAAAGAAAGCTGGAAAAGATTTATCAAAATCTCCCAAGACGTGAATAAAAACCTGTACAGAACCACCTTCTAAACTTGTACAGTTGCTTTTTACATTTTTGCTGTTTGGGAAACCAACCAACAACTGTTTATAGCTCATGATTAAAGGGTTTATGCTTACACTTTCCCCTTGTTGCCAGTGTTAGAAAAACCTGATAGTGTAGGGATTTTGCAAATATTTCTAACAGAGCAAGATAAAGTAAGAAAGAAATCGAAAAGAGAACCAAGAGGCCGAGAAGATATCACTGTTACAGAGCAGAGAAAGAATTGGTGAGGATGTGCTACAACTTAAGCTAAAAGCTTGAAGAAAAATGTGAACAACATGCACAGCATAGCCCACATGACCATCAGTGTCCAAATATGCCCATTTGTCATGTATCATAACATAAGAAGACCCAAATTCAAAACTCATAAAATAAGGCATGTGCAACAGATCATCTCTGCCTGACTATGGAGAAATCCCACCAAAACATGTGCACCAAGATGACTGAGATACACTATTCTACAGAATTCCCTGAAGCTGTGGTGTGCCAAATCACACCGCACTGCCCCCATATTCCCCCAGCATATCAAAACTTTTCATCCTTTCTTGCAAAATATATAAAAATCTCACAATGCAATTAAGGAGGGAGCACCTTGTGAGTCACTCAAATCCTCCATCCTAAAAGTATTCCCACACTTGCCTCCCAGGTCTCCACAAAACCCCATCCTCACAGATGTTGTGCAGAACACAGGACACAGTTATCATTCCAAACAGGAACTATTCAGTTGCCTCTGAATGGTTTGTTCCTGCCATCCACCTTTCAATTTCCCAAAGGCACGCCCCATTGTCATCCTGCAGCTCCTTGCAGTGGTTAAACACTTATTTTCCCCAATGCAAATATCCAGTCAAAGGCTTCGTTTTTAATGTTTTTAAGGAGGAGAGGGAGTCTCCAGGGCAAAGGAGAGGAATGGTGATGCTGTAGGTGTCACATTGCTGGCTCTTCGCCCTGCCCAGTAATGCATATGGCCAGATGTGCCATATTCTACATGAGAAAGTTTTTTCCTTCCTGACCCTTCCTAGGTGGCAATCACTCCATGCCCTGAAGCAAGATCTATCTATCTACTATCCTTCTAATTTTTCCCTTACTCCATACTGAAAAAAGCAAGATTTTCTGGAAACAAAAGTCTAGCACCATATACTGCATTAAAATTAACATTTATTTAAGAAAGGTATTGCAGCACACTGAGGAACCGAATTTTCTCTTTGTGAATGCCAGCAACTAACGTGAAAAGAACATAGAAAAAGAAGTTTCATCAGTTTTCATGTTGGAGTCAGAAATTCCCCATAACGAATTCTAAAAGTAAACTTTTGAAAATCGGCAAGCATTATCAGACCACTTCTTTGATAGCAATACAATGACCCTTAGAACAAAGCTGTTTCTAGGTCTGCTAATTTGGCTGTGGTGGCCAGATGGCAATGGATAAACATTTTCATCAAGATGTAGAAGCAAACAGAGTCTGGATTTCCTGGCTAACACCCATACACATCATCAGAAAAGCATATTTCGATGTTCTGAATTTCAGGTGGCACTGCCAGTCACTGCTGGTGATTACAGTCTCCTCTCCTCTCCTCACATCTACCACAATCTATACATTTCCAGTGTCTCTGTTGTCCATGGTGATCCATTATGGATTTGGAAGTGATGCTGTCTTCTTGAAAAGAAGCAGCTAACAGATGGCATGAGAGGAATCATAGGATTCTGTTAGTTTGATTTTCAAGAGAAAACTTTGGCTATGCATCCAACCAGGAGCCACAGGCATAATCCCAGGAAGCAGGGAGCGGTCCCAGCAGCAGCGTGCAGACACACGGCAATAGCTCCACCATCGCATCAAGGCACTGACCTGTCGGGAAGCAAAAGCCTGTTTGTTACCATGCCTGTGTTTTGTGCCAATTAGGAGGCAGTTACACTGAAAAATGTCTCTTTGATGTAAATCTCTTCAGGTAGTGAATGTTAAACACCACGCACTGCTGGGCAGGTGTATGATTTTGCAGGATCGGAGCCTGCATCCAGGAGTAATTAGCAAGACTGTGCCAATCTTCAGTCCATGTACTGGACTGCTGGGCCTGATGCTACGGCTACACAGTGGGGTATCGTAATTAGCAGAGATGCAACACACAGAATAATTGGGAGGATAAGGAAATGCCACTGAAGTTTATATAAGGGGAAAAATTTCCTTAGATCTAGACAATCTCGTGTCACCATGAAACTTTAGGTTCTTCTTCCGCGGGGGTGTGACGGAGCACAGCTATTAAAAAGTAGTAATTTGGGTTTCGCTGTGATGTGGCCGTCATTACCTGGGGAGCGAGGAGGGTCTGGGGGCTGCGCCCGAGACCCTGACAGGGAGATGGACGGGGACAGGGACAGGGATGGGGCCAGGGACAAGGGTCAGGGATGGAGACGGGGACACGCCAGGGGAGCCCGCCCCGCCCCGGCACTGCCCCGGGGGTACCGCCCGCTGCTTTCGCTTTAAGTTTCGCTTTAAGTTTCGTTTTCGCTCCCGGCCGGCCGGACGCAGCACCAAGGCAAGCCCCG
>VZRS01005948.1:471338-724990 GCA_013398055.1 Ifrita kowaldi
AGATGTTTCGGTGCGCCCCACCCCGAGTGAAGGTCCTGCGTCTGCCCTGCGCTTCTCTCGCTGCGCTGAGCTGGTGCAGATCATTGTGCTGTCCTTTCTTCTTGTAGTTTCCCAACTGCTTAATGAGTAATTAATTAATCTGTTAATTAAAACCACCCATAGAAGATACACAGGGTTTTTTCACTTATATGTATTTGACTGTGTATATGCAAATGAAGAAGCAGGAGCTCTCTGGGTGTTTTAGTACTGGATAGAATTGCAGATACAAATATTTTGATGTTAGTTTTCCTTGCTTTCATCCCAATATACTTCTCTCTAGACCATGAAAAACTTTCTGGGTATTATTTCTATGATGTGGACAGCGCACTCAGGCAGATTGTGTGATTCTTGGTGGTACACTGTGTAGGCCAGGTGTTGGACTTTGATACCTGGTGGGTCCCTTACAACTCAGAATATTCGCATTCTGTTTTATGATTGTATTCTATGAGTCTGTGATCTCTCACCACAAAATTATTTTTACTTTTACTCTAATCTGCATTTTTGAGAGTGGTATTAGACAAGTTCCTTTTGGTGACTGTCACAAGATGATAGAGATGGCTGAACACGTGCAACGCCACACCAATTCAGGACCAGAAATCTGTAGCCACTCTTTCTTGAGGAAATATTATACAATAAAACTGACTGAAACCCTCACGTGTATCTTCTATAAACCTGACCATGAATAGTCTGGTTTACAGAAGTATTTCCGAAATGTCAGTGCTCACTGAGGGACACTTATATTCTTGTACTTTTATTTGTAGATGTCAGAAGATCAGCGTGATGACCTCCCTGCTGGAGTGGGAGGTGATGAAGATGGCTGTGATGTAGTTGATGCAAGGCCGGACAGAAGCAGCAGGTTCTCACTTTTTGGAAAGTAAGTTACTACTTGTACCCCCGTTCTTGTTGTTGTATCAGCTGCCGTGGGACCCTTGTAATCATAGAAACATAAAAAGGCTTGATTTGGTGTTCAGTTTGCCAGGTCCACAATGTTATAGATGGTCTTAATAGAAAAGTGGTTTATGTTGTATGAATTTAATGTATCTGGTCTGTACTTAAAGCATTTCTTTATAGAATCTCCCTATAGGGAAACCTGTAATACTTCCCATAAGTTTATTGGGCAGCTAAGAGACCACCAAGTTCATTTAGCATCAATTATAGCCCCACATATTAAACATTGACCTTTGGTGGAGCTGGGAATTGAATATGCCATTAATTATCTATTTTACTGCACTCAGCTCAGCTAATCTTCAGCATCACTGGAATCCCCTGCTGACTGTCTAAGTTACTTTAAAGCCTGGATGTGCCATCTAGGTTGTAGCACAAAGGAGCCTCACCAAGCCTAGAGATGTAACCCTTTATAGAACACATTAAAAGCCTTTCATTTTAAAGCATAGCAGTCTCACTGAAGCTTACTTTCGTTAAATCAGTAGGAAGCAAGAACTATTTACTGCTTGTCTGTACTCCTGAAAACACCGGATAAATGTGATTGGAAATGCAAAAGATGAAAAACGAACATGCAAAGTTTATAAATGCTGTTGAATGCCAGCAAATGGCTACTTCACATTGGATTTAGTGAGATTTTTTGAGACATATTTTATCCAAAAGCTAATGCATTTACAGAGAGGTTTTGATTTTTTTTTTACTATTGGGCATTTACATTAAAGTGAGCAGTATAATTCAGAGAAAGTACATGGCTAATATACTTTTATTTTTGCTGTTTATTCTATGAGTTTAATAGGGGTAACAAATTTGTGAGAGAAGTGAAGATGCTTTAGTCTTAGAAGACTTTTGATGTGCTCTTAAGCAAATCACTGTACTTTCTCTGTCTCATTTTACATTCCTATGTTTCATGATGTGCATGTGTATTATTAATTTTAAAAAATAGACAAATGTATCATTTGTTTCTAAATCTTGTCAAATATTTTTCAAAGGTTTCTTTTCAACTTTATAAAATGTGTGTTTTGATATTTGATTTGGTCTTCTTTATAAGAGGTGATATGCTAATACTATTATTGAATTATGCAACTCAAAGTTAATAATTTCCAAAGAAAAGGCAATAATCAGCATTTCTATGACTTTTTTCTGTAAGAAATTTTTCAAATAATTTGGCTGTTCATCAGCTTGAGGCATTCATCTTTTGAGAACTCCTTGAAGATGCAATGTGCAACATTTTTCTTCAGAAGTAAAAAATTGCTCAGATTAAATATGAGGTAATTGAGGGAATTCAACTTAGATTTTGTAGAAAAAAATATGTTTGAGAAACCTGACAGAGCTTCTTGAAGAAAGTAGTGATTGCTTAAAGAGGAATGAGGTGCTCGAAAATTAAGATCTTAAAAATCCAAGCATGGAGACAAGGTCTTTGTCCTACAGAAACTAGAACTCTTTGTCCTGAAGAAAGCTAGGACAGGAATGTGAGAGGATAAAGGAAGATGGGATATGAGCTAAAACTCTGTAATAAAGGAGAAAGTGAAGAGAGAATGATCATTCTTTGTGCCTCACAGAGATTCTCGGGGACATCCAATGAAAAGTTCATGCTGTAGGTTTAAAACAAGTGTTAAGATGCAATTTTAACGTAGTGCAGATTGTCGCTGTAGAACTTAAAGCCAGGGGATAAGCAGATACCAAGTTTTTAGGTGAGTTCAGAAGAGATTAGGTGTATGTGTGGAAGAAAGGTCCAGTGGGAATATTGATATTAAGATCTTTGGTGAAGTTGTTCCTAAGTCAGGTGTCTGTGAGAATATATTTTGTTTCCAATTCAGTTTCTTCAGACTGACTATTAGTCAGTACCCAATACCTGGCTAGATCTACTTTTACCTGAACCAGTGTGGCTCTCTGTCTTGATTGCCAAAGCTTCATTTTGGCAACATGAAGTAATACATCTTAGATAAAGTGTCTACAAAACTTTAGAGTGACTACAATTTTATTGTCCCTTTTTTTGTTTCTTTCATCAGCCCGGTCTTCACCAGCTGTGCAGTGCTTTCAATGAAATTGTTCACTGCGTTTTGTGTCCCATTGCTTAACATATGTAAGTTCAATAGAAAAACAAGTAACTTGTGATGTTAAATAAGCACATTAGTTTTCATTTGAGAGAACAGAGCAGTGAGAAGCTAAATTCAAAGCTGTGCAGAAAGACCAGCTGTTTTCAGTAGCTTCACAGCTGCAATTTGCCACTCTCTGGCTGTGACTGGAGATCTACCTTGTAAGAGCAGTAACTAGGAGGAAATTAAAATCTTACTCACACGGCATATTTCTCTCTGACAAGTCTGTGAGGCTGCTTTACCAAGGAGGCCATGAGGCTCAGAACAAGCCAGGATGGGCAGATTCTTCTGACAGCTCCCCAACAGTTTTGGGGAATTATCTTCTTTGTATTTCCTTCTCTTTGGAAAAGTGCTAACACTTAGTTAATGTCGGTGAGGAAAAACTGTTGGGTGGGGAAAAGAGTTGGAAGAAGTTTCTGGATTAAATCCGCAGCGGTGTTTGGCTCCGGGTTTTTTTAGCCACTAGATGGCAGGAGGGCATTAATTTTGTGTGCTGCAGAAAGGACAAAAATTGGTCTGTGTTGCAGTTGAGCAAAAAGTTATGTTCCAGAAAGCAAAATTATCAGGACACATTCTGGCAAGGCTGCACACCAAAAAAGTTTAAAATGTGTTTAAACAAAGATTGAGCTAAGGATTTCAAATCCTTATGTGTACTTCAAATCAAATGTGTATTTTATTTTTTTATCTAACTAATAGAATTTTTCCCATATACGTCTTTTTTTTATATGCTGCGTGTCTCCTTGTACACTTTCAAGGCTTTAAATATAGTCTTTCTTCTCCACAGGATGATTTAATATCTTCATTAGGTATCTTTTTTGTTTTATTGGGGACCTCCATTAGGGAGATTTATAGCAGCAAACACATTTTAGCATCCAGCAAAGGTAATGTAACATGAAATGGAATAAAATTGCAGTTTCACTCTGTTATGTAGAGCTAAGATTTCTCTTAATCCCAATTAAAGTTGGGTTTTGTTTTGAAAAGCTGCATCCAAAAATTCCCAAGGCTTGGTAGACTTGCACTTGCACTGTCAAAAGTCCTGACTGCTCGTGGGCTTCAGTGAAGAAACAATGCAGAAGAGGGTGGTTGTTCGTAGTATCTAAGTACCAGTTTTATCCTAATTTAATGGTATAGAACCATTTGTCCTCTGGTTACTTTTATCTGCTCCAGCCCTACTGTCTTGTTTTACAGTCAATGTTCCCATTCTCATCTGGAAAGAAAAACACAATTTAAATAGCTATTTAAAAATTCTTACAAATACTTAGTTACAATTGAAAGTGTGTCATTCTGTAATGCCCTCAATGCAGACACATGAAGTGGATTGTAAGAAAATCCCACTGAGGAATTTGAGAGGTTTTGTGGGGCATACAGTCACCAAGACTATTTTAGTTGTTTAACACTGCAAACCCAAAATATCTGTAAGAAACTTATTTCTGTCAAGTAAGACTGCTATAAAGTTTGAGACTTTTGATTAATTTGAAAGTTTCCTGGAAATGTCAGTGTGCATCAAGCCTTCTGCAGTTCAGTGGTTGTGATAGTTATATTGTTAAGATATCTACCAAGTTTGTAAATTAGCATTTAGATGAAAAAGTTTCATGGCTATATGAGCTCCTTTTCTTTTCATGTGTACAGTGTTTATTTGGGTTACAGGACATGAAAGTGGGGAAGCACAGATGTTACCAAAGGCTGTCTATTTTAACTTCATGACCCTTGTCTCAGTATAGCCGTATTTCTCAAAATAAATAGCCTTATCCTTCAACAAATAAATATTCATTTTTGAGATTCATCCTCAGCTGAACCTCAGGTTTGGAGTTGTAACAGGTGTGGGAAGTGGACTTTGTTTCAGCTCTGCTTTTCTGTTGTTCCTGTGTCTTTTGGGGAGCTATTTTCCATCCACTTTTCACAATACCACGTTCATTCTGACTTGGAAGGGACCCACAAGGATCGAGTCCAGATCATAAGTGGCCTGTATGGGGATTACCAACAGCTTATTTATATATTGATTTGTAAAAGAAGCTGCTTTTCAGGTAGAACTTTTATGAAGAACAGCTTCACAGTGATGCAGGTACATGTGTTTTCCAGAGCCGTCCGTTCTGTTACACATTTTTCAGTATCAGAATATTACAGACCTTTTAAAGTAAATGCTGCTAAGAAAAGTGTCTCTTTTATCCTTAGACTAAAAATAGCAAGGTACTTTAAAGCAAATAACAGCTGATGAATCATTATCTGAAGTTATGTTCTGGGCTGCAACTCAGATGTCTGAGCTGACCTCCTGTTTCAGCCTCAAGTTTCCTTAATGTCTCTGAGGAAGTCCCTGTGTGCTTTAGTCTGTCCTGTAAATGGGTGATGATCTTTCCTTTTACTGTCACAGCTCCAAAATCTATCACAATGTAATTTTAGTTTTGTTTGGAGTTTGTTTGTTCTGCTTAGCACAAGGTAAATATCCATTGTTTATGCTCACCCCAAAGCACGAAACATAAAATTTCAGAAATAATCTATAGTCTGGTAAAGTTCCTACGAAGACAATAAAGAGATTGTAACATGGAACAGCAGCGATATTTCATTTTTATTACTCTTTTTAAAGTCAGAGGGGGTTTGGGTTTTTTGTTTGGTTTTTTTTTTTTTTGTTTGTTTGTGGGGTTTTTTGTGTGTGGGTTTTGGGGGACTTTTGTTGTTGTTGTTTCGGTAAAGCAATTTTTGTTAGGTCTGGAACTCAACTTCTGGAGAACACTGCAGGAGTATTTAACAATGAGGGGAAGCTGTGTTCGGTGCTTGTACTTTCCCCTTGGCTGCTTGCTGAATGTACCACATAGGAAAAGCCCAAGTGTCTTGAACTAGTACCTAGTCTATATTATAAGAACTCATTAATTCACAGTCAATATTTGTTTCCAGTCTCCTTAGAGACTTCCTATTGTGAAGCACAGCAAACACTGGGTTATCCAGGAACTGTGTCTGCAGTAATCACAGTCAAGTATCCTAATTACTTTTTAGTGCAGTAATTTATTTCCTTCATTACAACAAACTCTGGGCTGTATCATACAGAATTTGGAGGACGGTTATTATGTAGTGTAAGCTTTGTATGTAGTTTAAGCTTTCAACGCAATCCAAACAAATTTAAGACAAATTTATAATAAACCAAAACTGTTTGAGGTAAATTTGTAGGAAATAGTTGTACTAATTAAAGTACAGAAAGGCTTTGTAAACTGTGCGTGTTAATTTGCATTATTTTGCTGGAAACATTCATTGTGTAAATATTGTACTACTGGTGGATGAGGTTTTGACAGAAGGAAGAGGGACGTATCACAAAGTGAAGTCTGCTGTCCCACCTCCATCTCAGAATCTATTTTCCTGTACTCTTACATGGGAGCAGAGATGGAGTGAGTGATGGGAGCGTGTTTTCCGCTTGTCAGCAGAGGTGGATCAGGCCTGCATGACCTCAGCTCGCAGGGTGATGGCTGGGGGGGTTTGAATAGCCCCACAGAACAGTCCAGCGTGACCCACTGCTGACACAGGCGAATGTTGGGGCCTGAGCACACAGAGCATCCTGTTTCTCTCTGCAATGTAACCCTGAGCATGGTGGGCTCCTAGCATTAGCAGAGAAGATCAGACTTGCTCTTGAGGACAAGCTGAAGCTGTTTTCAGATGCAGTGTGGAGTACCATTTGATGATGAGCCAAGGTACTGTAGAATGTTATTCGCCTCCTTCCTTCTCTGCCACCTGTTTGGAAAAATCAGGAGTTTGTACCCTAAAACAGTTTAGTTTCAATGGTTATTGCAAGCTAATTGTGGCTCCACTGGCATTTTGCAATTGCTAATCCTTGCCAGAGTGTTCTCTGAAAATCAGTGTTTGGAGGGCTTGCTTTATTTTGAGTCATTTTCCAAGCAATCCATATGTACCTGTTAATTGCTCTTAGTACCTATGAAAGGTAAAAGCAGCTTCATCTTTTTTTTGCATATAATTGTCAGTTGCCTATGTACATTATGCTACCTAGGGCATGATGATGCAAGATTCCAGTTTCCAGAACACCCATGGAAGGTATGGAGGTGCAGGTTTTCTAGAAATGAACAGAAAGCCTTTCAGCAAGCAAAATTCTTTATTTGTAAAAATTTACCTTTTGAATGTTATTTGGCTATTATGCTGCATACAATATTGTGAGGCCTGCATGGCAGATATCACACAGCTAATTGGGAAGCCGAATCTCAATTACAAAGTGGTGATAGAGAGTTTAGAACTCTGTTTTGCAGGCATCACACCATAAAACTGTCATGTGGGTGGTGAGTGATCCTTAAAATATTAAGTGCACAAAACTAGGGCACTGCTACCTGTTTCTTTTCTTTTTACTTTTGTTTTTTTTTAACTGTTGTGAAATGTGGACAATATTAGATATTAGTCTGTTGAAACTTTTTGTCCAAAGTGCAGCTGGCTCAAGTCCCAATGCACTTGGTCTGCTTCGTTTGCATATAATAAGTTAAATTGCAGTCATGGTTTTGATTTGAATTGGTTAAGGCCATCACTAACACATAGTTAAAAAGACGGGAAGACATACTGAGATGTAACTATCAGAACTTCAAAAGACATTTACAAAGTATGCCAGCAGTTGCAGTCTGAGGCTTGTTCTTCCGAAGAGCTCAGCTCTTTCATTACACAGTGAGTTTTCCGTTGTCTTGGACTGAGTTTCTCAGTTTTCCAGGTTTGTGGAGAAGATTTTCTCTCCTAATTGGAGATGGGTCTGAAACTAAAATGGAACAAAAAAGCTACAAGACTAGCTTAGGGTCTGAAAAATGTCTTGTAATGAGTTGTTTAAAATGTATTTAGTTTCAATTGATGTTAAATAGTCATACACAGGCATTTGCAGTTTCCTCTCTTCAGGGAAACTAATGTGCAGTAATCAAAGATAGGAATTTGTTTCTGGACTGAGATCCACTGTAAACCTCCAAAGTGGACAGTAAGGGTGCCTTTATTTCATGCATTTTCTTTCCAGGAGGCACCTGTCAGTAAACTAACCCACACACTCTGAACATAAACGTTGCACAGATGTACAAAATAGTGGATTTTAAAATTATTCTCTACTTTACTGTACAGAATCACAGGATCCCAGAGTGGCTCAGGTTGGAAGGGACCACAATGGGTCAGCTGGTGCAACCTCCCTGCTCAAGCAGGGTCATCCCAGAGCACCTGGCACAGGATTGATACTGAGATTGGATCAGTTGGTTAGAGCATGGGGCATCAGTTTCTGCACGACCATCCCCCTGGAAAGAAGCCACATGATCTGCAATTGCTTTATGAAATAAGTTTATTTAGCCTTCATTTTGTAATGGAAAAACTGAGACCAAAAGATGCAGAGTTACTTTCCCAGAGTTATTCAACAGCAGAAGCACAAATCCTTTTGGTTTGTTTAAGATCTTTCATCAAGTTAATTGGGCAAAGCATAGCTAGCATATGGTCTTAATAAATTTATTTTATTCTGTGTTGTACTCTCGGATGTGATATCAGGAAACTTAGGGAAATGCCAGGATTTCTTTAAATAAATTGTGGAGTTTTGTTTTGCAGATTTTCTGTGAAATCTGTATCAGTACTGCTATATACATCGTATCAAGGATATTTTTAGTATGATACTGTTTTTTTGGATGAATGCACTCAGTCCAGTCCTGGAAAGAATTTTTTAATGATATCTTAGGTCCTTCCCAACTCTAGTATTATCTTGATAAATTCAAGGAAATAATCTCATTGTTTACCTAACTCCTTTCTTTTGAGACTGCTACAGCAATATTTTCTGTTCAAAATTACTGTGTTTACAATTATTTGAAGGGCCTGTGACATGAGTTTCCAAATGAACAAGAGGTACTGTCCTAGTAGGTTCCTAACTTCAGGTTCCTTCAAGCAAAAGGCTTTGCGTTTGATGACTTTTAAACTGTCTCTGTTTAGTCAGCTGACAATCTGATTCCAAAGATGCCCTTAAGAAGTCCTGAACTAACTGGCAGTTCAAAAAGAAACTGGAGGCTAATTCATTCCTATGGCCCTGTTCTTGAGAACATTTAGTCATCATTTTATTGCCTGAGCAGTCCTGTTGCTCCCAGGAGGAAAGTGGAGTGTATTCATCAGGGGCTGTGGTGTTCCAGGAAGCTCACTGGCCATTTCCCTTTATTCCACCCCTTCCCAAAAATGACTTCCAAAGTTTAGGCATTTCAGCAAAGCGATATATAAATATTCAAGGGCAGCACAGACTTTATATATCATCAATAAATACGAGCTTCAGACTTCAGTATTACCAGTTTTGCATGTTTCACTGCAGTTCTGAATTTCTTTAACAGATGAAACAAGATCCTGACAGGGAGCAGAAATTAGGAGCACTGGTTTTTGTGTATGTGTATGTGTATGTGGCACTGTGTTGTTTATGTTTGCTGTTCTAAATTGCAGCTGTCAGTTTCCCTGCCTTTTGTGTAAGACATCTGCTTGCCATGGTAAGCAACATAGGTGAAATAATGTTTAGATGCTTTTTGGGGAAATTTTATGTGCAGTTTTGTAGGACCACTTTTCTTCTCTCTGCTGAATGAAGACTTTCTATTGTGTGGACAATATCCTGACTTTAATGTTAGAATTTTTTTCAGTTTTCTTTTGACATCTAGCTGGAATATATTTTAAAATAACCTTCTAAGGACTGGTTGTTTTGTTAGTGCTCATCTATCTAAGTCAGCAGTCATTTGCTAACAACTGCTAATGGGGAAATTCAAAATATGCAATGCTTGCTTGAACTTCCTCTTACGCATTTGGTATTGCCCCTTTTTCTTCAGGAGACTTTTGTTTCAGCTGTTGAGTTTTTTTTCTAGTTTCTCTACTGGCACATAATTTGCAAGCCTGAGTATGCACCCTCGAATGCACTGTAATACAGTTTTAGTATTTGGTCTAAACCTTGTGGTTCTGTCTTTATCCCATACAATTTATGCTTTCTGATTTTTAACAGTAAAGGAATATTCATTTTTACAAAAGACAATTCAAGTAGTGACACATTCTTCTTGTCCAGAAATGTTGTTGCTCTGCCAACCTGATGCAATATTAATGGAAAAAGGCAACAGGATAATCTATTATTTGCATGCAGCTCTAAATCTATGTGACACTACCAAAACGGATCTGACAAAGAACAAAGAGTCTGACTTAAAGAACTTAAGATCTAAAAAGCTCTAGTCGGGTTTAACAAGTGTCTTTTGCTTGTTACTGCCAACAGGTTTCAAGATTTTAAAAAAAATTCAGAGTGAGGAGAGTGTACAGTAATTAGAGGTGTACTAAGTGCAGTGAAATTAGACTGGATGAAAGTATTAAACCTGCATAAAAGTAATAAAGCTGCTGGTTTGAAGAGAAAGTTATGTAGAAGTAAGTGATATTAATGTTTGATTATCAGAAAGCATTGGACATACAAATTATGGACACCGCATCAGACCATTAATGGTTGAGGCTAAGGTAGAAAAACAGAACAAGATATTGAATGTTGTTTTGTCTAATTTATAAATTCTGTTTCCTGCTCAATTTTTTTTGAAGAATAACTCTAAATTGGTCTCCAGCAAACTCAGTTTTACTACACAAAGCTTAGTGATGCCTAGTGAGTTCAAACACAATCTTCTTTGCATTTCCATGGTTTTCTGTCTATCCTTTTGCTATCTTTCTAAATAAATAAGTCCAGTCCAGGATTTTTCCCCAGGGGAGCAAACAGCATTTGTGATGAGCAGTAGTCACAAACATAATTTATGCTGTGCATGCAGCAATGGAAGGAGTGGAGTTCCTTCGACAGAAAGAGCAGCACAGGGCCACACAAACTGCATAAAAATAAATCAGCAATATAGGCTACATAAGTTTTTTCAGAGGCCTTAGAACTAATGTGTTGTCCCATGCACTCCACTGTATTGTAAATTAATGGGGAGCTTATTCAAATGAAGCCTGTAAAGAGGTCGCCAAATGTCAAAGTCCTAAGGGAAACATCTCAGTTGTTTGTAAAAGATTAAAGAGCATTGCAATTTAAGATGCCTTCCATCCCACAACAATTAAGTGCATGAAGGTTCTGGTGGGTGTTGATGGATTATCAGAGAATGTTTGTACTGTGGACTTTGTAACTGTACCGCTGCTGTAATCTTGCCTGGACTCAACAGAAAGGCTGAGAGTGTGACAGAAACTAGAATAAAGCTATTCTCCTATGCCAAAAAGCATTTGGACTCCAGAAGGAATCCTCAAGTGTTGTGTTCTGCTAAGACACCACTTTTTTAAAGGCAAATTTCCTTTTTAACAAAAACATGCAGTCAGTCATTCAAAAATGAGGTATGAAATGATATATTGCACGCTGTATGAAAGAAGTATGCCAGAGTAAAGGTATCATTGTGTTCTGAGATATTCCTTATCAAGGAAAGCCCAAGTTTACTGAGCTGCATAGAGCAGAGTTCTCTCCTTTTGTGTCTACTTCAAATAAAAATGAATGGAATCAGTTCATTCCAAGTCAGAATGTCAGCTCTCTTAAATTGAATAATATCAAAATTGTAGAATTTTTTTCTATCTGCTTACGTTTTTCAGCAGAGCAACAAAAGGCCCTAATTTTCCTGGGAGAGAAGGGGACTATAGTTTTTCTTTTTAAAACCTAGATATCCCTCTGTAATACCATTTTTAGAGTTTATTTTGAACATCTCTCCCTGGAAAAGAGCAGACACTTAAATAGCCAGGCAGAGGATTAGATGAATATTAGATCAATAAAGACAATGCTCAGGGAAGGCTTTGTCCTGCACATAGATTCTTAAAATGTTGGTATGTCATACTAATGTATGGTAGCAAAAGGAATTGAGGAAGGTGCCAGTAGAAAGGAAGCCAAAGGAGAGAAAATCTCAGCTGCTAAGAGACACTGCTTTATTTTTTCTAAATAATCTTTAGGTACAGTTAAATGTTGACAGTGATATTTTTGTCCTTAAATCTTGAGCCATATTGAAACAGTAATTTCCTCCAAGTATAAGAGAAAAGAAGGTTTGTTATGATCAGTAGCAGTCCTTTAGATGAACAAGTCCATTACTTGTGCAAGTGAGGTATGTCCATTAACTTTGACAGAATTTTAGCCACTCATGCTGGTAAAACACTTGACTACTACTATGTAAAGGTTCAGTAATAAAATGATAAATGGCATAAATAACTTTCATTTCACATTTGAAAAGTGAGAAATTGATAATAATGATTTTCACAGGGTTGATACCGAGTCTAGACTTGTTGAAATCATATTCCCAAAGATGCTGTTGTGAAGCCTAAGGCCTGGATTTAGAGACACGGTGAGGGTGAAAATGGGCAAGCTGAGAGTGCCAGGGTAGAGTTTTAGTTTTGCTGAACTCTTGACCAAAGGGAAAGAACATGAAATATGTGACAGCACCAATGGGAAGAAGATTTCTGTGTAAGGAACGGATCAGTGACCACTGATGGAGTGAGGAGTGATAGCAGTTGTAATTAAGACCTGAAGAATGAGTAAACAGTCATGAAATTCTACTTTCTATTTAGTCCAGGCAAGTTTGAATCCCAAAAGAGGGAAATTAAAGACACTAGATGTCAGAGAAGCAGAAAGAAATAAAACAGAGGGCACATAGTTTAAAACATTTTATAACAGCATATAACTAACCTGTGGAAACCCTTTTGGAAAACAGAGTGATTAGAAAGCTTAGTAAAAACAGCAGTAAACATTTATGTTAACAGGTGTCCAGTTCAAGGTTCAGAAAATAAAGATTTAAGCTTTCAATCATAAGCCAGCCTGTCACTGAAAGGACATTTCCCTTAAGGACTGATTATTACAAATTTATAACTATTAGTTATCATTACAAGGTCAGATTTAGCTTGTTGAATCTGGAAAGTTGGACATTACGCTGTCAGTTTAGTCCAGTCAGGCAGTTCCCATATTGTGCTGTGTTGGCACAGGAACCAGAATCCTCAAAATAAGAATTTCTGTCTGGACTGCAGACCCAGGCTAAGTATAATCCACAACCTGTGCTTCCTTATTAATTCAGTTTGGACTGATGCCAAAAGATTTCTGGAACTTTCTGTTGTCTGCCAGTAAAGAAGTGATAGGTGTAACCATGCCGTGGTTTTTTAGTGTCTCATTAACGTGTTCAGCTTGTGAGGAATCATTAGAATAAAAGCATATGAAATAAAACCAAAAACCTCTGTAAAGGAATGGGGAAATGTGCTGCCAAGGCTTGTCTGTGGCATTTGCCATTGACTGGCGTAGAGCTTCTGGCTGCTTTTGGGAATTCCAGCATCAGGAATTACATCCCTTAAACTCACGAGTATTTCTGCATGAATGAGTGCAAACTATTGAACTTGGGAGTGAAGTGGTTTCAGGGAAGTTGCGTGGCCACGTTGCTATGCCACTTAACCCCTGCTGCTATTTTCAGTGAGGCTTTTTGTGGGGTAACGTGGCTGCCTGATTTCTGGGCTCGAGTTAGATCACTTCCAGCATTTTAGGAGAGCAGACAGTGCAAACTTGATACTGCCCAAATGGGTCTGTCCCAAGTGTTCACAGCTGTTCATGGGTTGGACATAAACAGAAATGTGTGCACAATCTCCTTGAAAATATCCTATAGTCTGTTGTACTGTTATAGCCTGGTTGTACAACTTCAGGAAAACAATGAAACCAGATAAATCTGTTAGAAACGTGAATCTGTGGGCTGAGGAAATGCCCCTTCATGGATCTGAATGATTATTTGTTGTTCTGAAATTTCTTTTTCTCTCTTTGATAAAGAACTGTCCAGTGATGGAAGACCAGGGGGAATTCTAGGTTAAAATGAGAATCCAAGATCTCTTTGAAAGTCAAATGTTATGTTAACATCATACATCTCTGATTAATTCCTTAAAATGATTAGGAACCATTTCTTGACTTTCTTGACTCAATGTATATTTAATTATTGCTTCCAGAGACTTGAAGAAGCATTGCAAGGAGAATACCCATACTTGCAATTTGTCAGAAAAAAAAAAAACCTGTATTTCCAGAGCATCAGACATAATCCTCAAGTAGATACAACTCAATATCTTGTTTTTTAGTTTCTAAGGGAAATCTAAAAGAGGGCATGATATTAAGATGGTCACATGTAAAAAGGGTATAATGAAAGCTGCCAGGTGCAGCTATTTAATTCAGCCTTCTATAAAAGAACATTATGACACTCAAAGATAAGAAGAAGCTGTTTTGAAATTGAATTGCAGTAGCATTTATACGTGGTGAATCATTTAAAGAAGGTTTATTATAGATTCCAATTAATCTTGTCCTTTAGTAATAAAAAAGAGGACACTTAAAGCTGAAAGACAACCATTGTTAAATCAGGCAGGTAAGAAAATAGATTACCTAAACAATATTTAATAAATTCATAGCAATCTCATATCTACAGGTTATTATTGAAGCAAATAGCTTAATAATTCTTTAGGAAGATGTCAGAATGAGAACAGTGAAAGTACTTAAATTAATTGAGATCGTAGGAAAAATCTAATTCTGCTATAACCAAACTGTATTATGCAGTTTTTGTGCTGTGAAAGTAGGTTATGTTGTCCTCTCAGACATCAGCAGTAAATACTATTGGAAGCTGGATGCTGGAACAAATAGGAGAGGTGCCAGTAACTTATTCTGCCTTTTCCTGAGCATTGTTTCTAACTGGGCTGGCTCCAAAGCTTGCTTACAATTCTGAGGTTGAATCAGATTCTTTATAGGCTCTTACTGGCTTCATTTCTGCGTGAGGAAATCTTAACCACACCTGAAGCCACCTGCTTGGACTACAAAGCCCACCTCTAAAAGCAAGCACTGCTGAGTTCCTCATGTTTATATGTCAGGTGCATGCTGGCTGTAATGGATGTGGTGTTAATACTTAATTTAGATTAAATCTGTGGGTAATGTCTGTGCCATCCTTGGCATCTCTTTCTAATTCAATCTAAGACTCCTGTACATAGCAAAAAGATCAGTACACAGCCATATAACCAGAGAACATTTATTAAGATAATCTATTAACTTAATTAATAGAAAAGTCTGATTTGTTTTTTCTTAGGTTTTATTTGATGTGAAGTTCAGGTATCAAAGATTACATTAAAATGTGCTTCAGGTTTTGCATGGGTTCAGACTGCTCTTTGGCAGACCAAATTAACTCGTGACCTGTTCACATCTATAACCTTCTTCAGCAGAAACTGCCTGCTGCTTAGTTGTAATCTTCACAGAATTTAGGGATGATGGTGATTCAGTAAACAAGTATCATCACACAATTGGGTAAACTGCATATCTTCATGTTCCTGGAATAGCTGTTAAGAGAAATCTGTCTGTTGTTTCATTAATTACTTACAGTAAAAGTAAAATATGTCCAGAAGCAGTTTGCAGAAGGTTACTGCCAGCCTCACTTCATGCAGGCCATTTGTTTTATCTCTGGGTCAGGATCTGTGTGTCCTGCTGTTGGCTGCAGTTCACTCCAGAGTTATTTTGCCTCGTCAGATTCCAACCGCACACAATAATCACTTCATGGAAATCACAAGATCTTTATGCCTCGATCTGAAATGTGGAGGAAGAAAGCAAACATTGGAGAAGGAAAAACATTGGGCAGGGCTGCACGAATGGTTTGAATTACGATAAATAGGCCGTGCATGTGACTGGTCACTAACAATGATTTCATGTGGTTCACCTAGAAAAAAGAAGAATGGAGAAGAAGAACAGCCAAAGCCCTCTCTCAGTAATCAATACCGAATTGTTACACCCACATTCCAGTATAATATGGATTACAAGAAAGTTGGCAAATGTATTATTATAAACAACAAAAATTTTGAAGACAAAACAGGTAATGTTCTTCCTTTTTTGATACTCATTACAGACCATGGAATTTTTATACTTTCTTTAATCAATAAGCGTTTTATTTTTAGGACATGGAATTTTAATGAATGTATTCATCCTTTTTTGATAAATAGTTGTTCCTAAAACTTTTGCTGTTCTCTAACATTTGGGTTAGAGTGGCCCTTTTCAACATCTTTTCAGTATATGTCTCAAAGACCATGTCTCCTTGCTGTACCAACATCAAACCAAACCTTTGTTCCAGAGTTTTAAACTATGTTGTTAAAATTTGAACTTTGGCATCTGCAACCCATGTTACAAATTCTCTGTCCCTGAGCTACAGCTATGAGCTACAAAAGCTAGTAGCTGTAGCTGTGCTCTTTTCACACTCCTGCATTTAACTTTCCAGACCACATGTGCTTTCAAGGTAGGCAGATACTTGTGTTCTAATCAGGTTTGTAGAACATTTCCTATACACTTGGCAAACACAGCAAGTTGTTTTCCCCAAAGATTGTGTATCAGTTCCTTTTTCTGGGTGCAGCAGGGGCACTTTCCAACAGGTTTTCCATGGGGTGCTTTGTGCTTGTGTTGCCCTGCATAACCAAAAGGAGATGAATCAGCCTTAGAGGTCCTGTGTTGCAAGGTGCTGGAGGCATGCCAGCATTTTTCAGGATAAGATATGTGTTAACGCTGAACGTTGCATTATTTTTAAAATCTCACAATTTGTTCTCAGTACTGTTGGAGGACTGTTTTAAAAACATGTCACCAAGACATTGTTTAAGTTTATCAATTAGAAACTCAAAAATTTGCCTTTGAACACGTGAATCATTTTGAGTGGTGTAATGGGCAGTCAACCATGTTCTTTGTTTTCTGGCAGGAATGGGCACACGCAATGGCACTGATAAAGATGCTGGAGATCTCGCAAAGAGTTTTAAAAACTTAGGGTTTGAGGTTTGTACATACAATGACCGAAGCCGTGATGAGATGGAAAAATTACTGAAGCAAGGTAAAAATTCAGAATGGTAGAATAATTTAGAGTGGAACAGACCCCTGGAAGTCACTGAATCTACTACTTGCTCAAAGCAAGTTAAAGTAGAACAGATTGCTTAGGCCCCACATGTGCAATTTTCTATATGGAAGGATTTGTTTTCTGAATGGACTGGGCTTGATTCCCCACCTCATCCCCCAACATCAATTCAGAAATGTGCAGTGTCCTTGTGAAGCACTTGTCCTGTGTAGTAGGTGAAGAGCCTTGTCCTGTTAGATAAGGAGCTCAGCCTGTTGATTGCAGTGGGCTAAACTCAGAGTCAAGTGAAGGATGCATCCCTGTACTCAAGGTACTCATCACATTGTGAAAAGTGATCCACTCCTCCTTATGCCTGACAGTAGAACCCCAGTGTATATTTAGCCCCAGAAAAATGTGTTTGCTAAATATAATTTCCATTTGAAAAGTTGCTTCCTTTTGACTAAGAAGTATTTGCCTTGTAGCTGCTGAGGAGAACCACAGTGATGCTGCTTGTTTTGCCTGTATCCTCCTGAGCCATGGGGAAGAAGGGCTCATCTATGGCACAGATGGACCCATGGCTATCAAGAGCTTGACTGCCCTGTTCAGAGGTGACAAGTGTAAAAGCCTTATAGGCAAACCCAAACTGTTTTTCATTCAGGTAATAGCCCCAAGGTAAATACAGTATCCTACTGCTGCAGTGGGGAAAACGCTCTCTTGGCTGTCTGCTCTAGAAAAACCCTGTAGCTTGACTTACAGAATATTGCTGGAGGTTTTGTGAAAAATGCCTAGAGAGAAGTTGTCTGTGGGTAAAATGTACTGTTTGGTTTTAAAAGAAAATTTATATACGAGAATATTATCATTGTAATTTTCTACATGGTTTCTCTTGGTCATATATGAACTTCAAAGCAGAGAGATAAACTCCCCTTTGTGCAGACACTACATGATTTTCAATAGGAATAATACCATCCAGGTCTCTTTTTATTAGGGCTGCCTCTACACATTACTGTATGCTGCTAAAAGAAACATTTTTCTCTTCCTCAGTAGTCTAAAAATTTTTATTGCATTTTTAAATTAGCATGTAATTAATTGTATGTTAGTTAAACTTTTAAAGGGAGCTGTTTCAAACAGTATTAACTGACATACCATGGGTATGAATTCTCTTTTTTACATAATACATAGTATTATTTACATATAAGAGTCACAGCAGATGTGGTTTTCCCTAGGCTGTTCCATCAATTAATCCTCATCCTCAAAGTGAAAACTGAGTCTGTTTCAGACTCTTCATACTACTAAAGTGGTGTTTCTTCTAATTACACTTTTGAAATGGTTACTTTATAGACTTTAAAATTACCTTAATAAAGGTATAAGCCAGCCCTGTTATATAAGCCAGTCAGACTTGTTCTTTTGCAAGAGCTGTCAGTCAAAGCTACTGATCAAGAGCTGAAAATTACCCACCCAGACCATTGTCCCAGTGTGCCCTTTAGCTAAACCCATGATTAAGAGAAAATTAAGAATCAAAGAGATAAATGGAAAAATATTGAAAGTGCAATAAACTTGTAATGGGTGGTCAAACACTGGAACACGTTGCCCACACTATAGAGTCTCCACCTGTGGAGTCAACTGTGAAGATATTGTCCAGAAGTCACACTGCACTTATGAAGGCATTATGTAATAATTGAGTGCTGAGAATGACTCTAAACTGGTAAAATTTGTCATGGTCAGAATAAACTAACACTGACATGGCACTTGTTGACAAACAACTGAGATGCACTACCTCAACACCTTTACCTCCCTTTACTTACATGTAAATATGTATATTTACATGTATATTTGTAATATGCATGTAAATATCCATTGGATGTATATTTAAAATGAGTGAGCTAGTAACTTTATCACTGAACAATTAGATATCCCCCAGAATTCCATCTCTGGTTCTAGTACATGTGAAGTACTGCTTAGAACTGAATCCATTAAAAGTGTTGATGAATACTAATTTTTGTAGTACCTTGTTTCTCCTTACTGGACAAATTCTGTTTATCTTCTCTGCTTTCAGGCCTGCAGGGGCTCTGAATTTGATGAAGGTATACAAACTGACTCTGGACCTGCCAATGACACCCTGGAGACAGATGCTAACCCGAGATACAAAATCCCAGTGGAAGCAGATTTTCTGTTTGCGTATTCCACGGTGCCAGGTAAGGAAAAGAGGGTCAGGGTGGGGGTAGAAGCCTGAAAACTCACCATCCACATTGACTGGGGTGTAGATGGACCTCACTGGTGATACATTGTACACTGATGGACAAAACACAAAGGCCCAGTGTACACTGGGTACCCACCCCTTCTACACTGGCTGTAGAGGAAAAGGGAGGTTACGGATGGCAAAGGCAGTACTGTTTTCTGGGAATCCTGCCCTTCCATGTCCCAGTGTGTTGAATGTGTGATGAAGGCAGGAAGGGGAACAGTTACAGCACAAAACGTATTCTCAGAGGGGAAACCTGTGACATCTTACTTCTTGCAGTTTCCCAAATGCCAAAATGTGGAATGGTACCGTAATAATGTGAGGTTTGGAGAGCTAATACACATTATCCTCAACTTTAATGAAGTAGGATATGTGACACAAGTGTTAAGAGTTCATCTTTCTGTGTGTGCACTGTTAATCTTTGCCCATAATCTTTCACACAGAAGAGCAAAAATAACCCCACGTATTTTCTTCCTTGTCTTTCCTGTCAGGTTATTACTCCTGGAGAAATCCTGGAAGAGGCTCCTGGTTTGTGCAGTCTTTGTGCTCTGTGCTAAATGAGCATGGGAAGCAGCTTGAGATCATGCAGATCCTCACACGGGTCAACTACGTGGTGGCCACGAATTTCGAATCCCAGTCAGACGATCCCCGCTTCAGTGAGAAGAAGCAGATTCCCTGCGTGGTCTCCATGCTCACTAAGGAACTTTACTTCTGAAAGTGCATTTTAACGCAGCCAGTGGTGAAAGATCAGGGAATGGTTTTGGGTGGAGATGTGATTATAAACAGGAGTAACACATTTTTAATAACAGAAATGCAATAAGACTAGATCCTTATGTTGTATAAGCCGGGGTATCTGATGGATGGACAATATGCAATATTTTAAAGAAGCTATGGGCCAGCCTGGCAGCTATTACTAATTATTGCATCTCGGTTTCCCATAGTGTGGCTGTCATGATTTATGGCTACTGAAGATGTTATGAGACAGCTACCTGACCCATAAAGGTTTTTCCCAGAAAGCAGATTGTAAATTAAGAATAAAAACAAAAATTCTTGAGACACCTTCTCGTTTACTGCTAGCTCATGGAACCATAACTTCCTTGGAAATTTCCAAAGACCATCATATTATGGGTATGTCCAGTGAGAAGAGAGTTTGTAGCTATTTAAAAAGGTGTTTCTTAGTCTAATATATTAATTTCCTTTTAATGAACATTATTAATGAAGGCTGATGGTTGCTCTGTGCTTAATCTGGAAGTCAGTTTACTTAGTCATCATTCTAGCATAAGATGAATGTATAAAAAATCAGTATTTTTAGATTATTTACCTGAACAGTATGGAAATGTAACAAATAGAACAATCAAAATTAAAATACTTGTAAAAGATTGGCAAGTTTTACTTGGATGATACCGTATTAAAGTACCGTTGTAAAGATTTTTTGCCTTGCAGATGACAGTTGGCTGACAGAACAACCTGAAACAGTGGTATTGCAGTTCTTCTGCTTGCAGAAATAAAAATGTCTGCTTTTTGATTCAGAACTTTTGAACTATCAGAAGGTTAATGACAAGGCTTTATTATAAAACATTAAAACTTAATGTTGAAAAGATAGAATTCTATGTTCCAGTAACAAATGTATGTTTAGATTTAACTTCTATTTGTGAGGAGTTTTGCCAAAACTGGAAATGGTTACTTGAATCAGAAACCAGAAGTGCCTTCCTAGTTACTGTACAGTCTTGATTTTGTGTTCTGGACTTACGTTGGTGATGTTTATGTTTCTACTTTTTATATTCCCTTTAGTTAGTAGCTAGCTCAAAAAAGTAAGTTTAATGATTTGATTAAACTGATAAAGGATTAGTTGTTCACCCTTTTCCCAGTTAATGTACTCTATACTCTTCTGCAATCTTCTGAGGAAATAAGTGCATAGCATTAAAACCAAGTTACCAAATTGTTAAGTTTATTTTCTTACAAATTCTGTGACATAGTGAGACATATATTTTTTTCATAAGTCAAATCTACAGTTGTTTGAATTAAATAAATGGTTGTTTTATGGACGTATTGAGCATGACATCAATAAAGACCTTTTTTGTAAAAATTCCCTTTGTATATCTGCATGTTTGTCACTCCATCTGGTGAAGTAAAAACCAACCAAGATACATCCCAGTCCCCTTCTCTTTAAAGAATGCAGGTGGTCTCTGGCATTTTTTCAGGAGGAAGTTTACAGTGTCAGTGGAAAGGTAGATTAGAAAAGTAAATTGTCATTGGGTGACTTGGGTTGGACAGGCCACGTCCTCTCTTGGAGTAAACCAAAGTTAATGGAAATATTTTACTGGAAATATCCTGATCTACCAGTGCTTAATCTTGCCCTTTATTCAGTAAATTGTACAGTGCTCTAGCAGTGCATATGAAAGTGTTCTCCTTTTTGCTTCTGCCAAATAGCTTCATCTTAAGCTATTTTCTGGCATTAAGGATATTCCTGGTTTACCATGTCCAGCCAACATTTCAGTATTTGTCACTTCTCTGGAAGCTCTTTCATGTCTTTATAGATGATTAGTCTTTATTTGCTTGAGGCTTGGCCTGTTTTTAAATTTCTGTGAACAATATTCCCCTGTCTCCAGATCTGTCCTTCAGGCCAGTTCTAGTTATCTGAGACACAGAAATATCAGCATAAAATACCTGAATACACTGCCAGAGAGGAAAGTAACATGGGAAGATAACAGAGTAATAGTGAAAGACAGAGAGAAAAACATCCCCTTGTGTGAGGACCAGTGTCTCTGCTAGATGAGCATTACTTTAGATCATGTCCAAAGAACATTAATATTATTCCAGAAGAAAATTTTGTAGCAACAGACATCACCCCTGAGTGGTGATACTGACATAGCTGAGAGCTGTGCCAGCCCATGAGCCTGAAGGGACCCACTCAGAATGAGGAAGCTTGACCCTTGCACTCGAGCAGAGGCAGGTTTCTGAATAGTGATTTAAAGCCTGCAGGGTGTTTTAGCTTTTTTCCCTGATCAAATTTATGACTATTTTCTATCAGAAAGCAATTCCCTTGCCATCAGCAAGATTAGCCAGATGGTTTAGTGTGTAAAGCCAGTATCATTAATGATATACTGAATGTTTCTGGAGAGAATCCCAAAAATTCACTTGCAGCCAAGACAGACACTGAAGTTACCTTGTCATGGCATAGACAGTATAAGAAATCCTGTTTCACCATTGTATGTTTAACTAAATGCCGTTTAAATCTGAAACTGCCTTTACGTTATGATCTTTTAAGGTTCTTTATGTTGCTTTATCTTCTAGTCATGGGTGGATATTATGCTTTAGAAACAGCTCAGGAAATGAAGGGACGGTTCAGAGACCTGAACCAACAAAAACACACTGTCTCCAGGCTTTTTTTCCTGCATAGGAGACATTTGTCTCTGCCTCAAATGTGCATATTTTTCATTGCTTCTGAGTGAATATTAATCTTCTGGATTTCCCCTTTCCAGAGCAGTCTTTAGTTTGCTTCCCATGCAGAAACAGGCATTTCCTTGTGGGTCATGTTTCAGGGTGTTTGTATTTATCCATGGACTATAAGAAGGCAGGCACAATGCAGGGCAAGGCCACATCGTGTTTGCTGCAGGAGGCAACACAGGGAATCTGGATTTACTTGAAGGTGTATTTCTCTAAAACCTTCTTCACCATGAAGACATTTTGTTTGTAAGTATTAACATAGTTTGTTTTCCATATCTTGGAAATTTTTGAAGTTTTATAATAACTTGCATCTTAAAGATTTGAAGCACTTCATTTGCGTTTTGACTGAAGTGTCTCATTGCATTTCAAAAGGTTTGAAGCAGTCAAATCCCTTAATGCGTGGCATACAAAAATCTGAGTGAGTATAATCATGGAATTGGCATTTTCTGTTTTGAATTAGACATTTTATGTCTATTTACAATGTTGCTTTCTGTTGAAAAGACAATTAAATGTAACAATTAAAAACTTTTTCCCAAAAGGCTGAGTGAGATAGCACAACTAATCTCATGAGTATTTGTCTTCTCACGTGCAAATCTTGACTTTTACTGACATCCAGAAGAGACTTTTATCCTGTCATAGGCTCTTGGAACATTGTTTTGCAGTAATTGCACCGTTTGCCAGTTGAGGTGACTCTGTCAGTCACGCTGAACAGAATAATACCTTGCCTTTCCTTGCAACCCCTGGTGTGTGCACCTACTACTGGCTTTGTGTGCAGTCATTTTTAGTTTTGGAAATTGCTTTTTTGTCCTTTTATTTTTCTGGTAGGCAACAGGTGAAAACTCTAGAAGCAAATTCTATAACAGTTTATCACAGCATTTGTACAACAAATCTTTCTTCCCCAAAAGGCAAAAATTGCAAAGGTTTCCCTAAAAATCTCAAAAAAATACAGACAGAAATGTTGTTCAGAAACCTCTGATGGACCCAAGTTTGCAGTGGGTCATTCCCACTTACAGCCTGGAGCAGGAGGAATGAAAGCCTGTAGCTTTAGTTGTGTCTCAGGGGTAAAATTCCGTGTGTAACCCACCCCGTTTCTGACCACCCCTCTCCTGACTGTACCATATTTACTTTTGGCACCATGGAATAAATCCCTGAAGAAGTACAAACAAAGGAAAGCCCTTGAAGCTCTCACTCCAGCCAGGGTTCTCAGCAAAGAACCAGAGAACAGCACTTGTAATCCTTCAGATTTTCCCAGGAGAGGCTCTGTGGCTTCAGGCAGCACAAGAGGGTCTGTGTAACCCCCTTGTAGGTAACAAACAACTTCCAGCCAAGATCTCATTTTGCAGGGAATGAGAGTTTTGAGGTAAGGCAAAGGGGAACTTTTGAAAAGGCATTGTATTAAGAATGCTACAGACTTGCAAATTGTTAAAATTGCCATAGTATTATATCTGTATTTTCTATGTATATTTTAAACTCTTTAGGCCAAGTTATGCTGATTTTATACAGGACTGATCATACTGGCAAAGCAGTGTCAGAAACACGCATGGTTTCAGTATTCCTAGGTTGCAGGTGTTGGGACTAGTGCAAAAGAAAGGGCAAAATGAAGTTCTCTTGGCAGCTCTCACTTCTAGGCAAGTCATCTTTTTGGCCTATAAAAATGGATAAAAGTTGTTATTTGTAATTTTGTGATTGTATTATAAAATAACAAATATAGTGTATAATTTAATATAAAAATTATTTTTAAATATATTTAAAATAATAGTTATTATGGCTATTTTATGTATTTTGATCATCAGTATGAAAATTAACAGTTGTAAGATTTTTGTTATTTTCTCAACAGCAATTGTGTGTGCAGTGAAATGCTGCTCAGCAGCAAGCAAACTGAAAGGAATTAGCTTCAACATTTTTGCTCTCTTTGTTGTCTGAGTGGAAAAAACAATCAGGATGGCCTCTACAAGCAAAAGAAATTCTGCAGGTACAAAATTTCTTGTACTAAAATTTTTCAGTAGTAAAGTTGTTATCCCTAGCTGATTGAATGCCACCTATGAATTTCATTGAGGTGCGTTTCAGATAACTAATTATGAAGATAAATAAGACCAGACCCCAAAAGTTTAGTAAGATCAGTCAAATAAGACAGCAGCTCATGATACCTTCTGAGCCCCTACATTTTCACTACCGTTAGTTTACAGTTTGGGCCAGTTGTCAGCATTAACATCAGGGAAGCAGGGCCTGTCTCTATATTTTATAGCCTTGATTTGTGTTTGTCTTATGGCCATTTAAGCCCAAAAACCCAATGTTAAGCAACCATTTCCAGTTCAAACAGATCTTTTTTAAGAGATTAATTGGCAGCAAGTTAAGTAATGGTGCCGTTCATTTCTCTTTGATTAGTGAGAATTCAAAATACATTTTGCCCTGAAGGTGGGGTCTGCAAGCATGGATTCCTCATCAAATCACCACCTCTTCAACTTTTCAGCTCACAGGTATGCTAGCACAGATTAGTCACATTTCAGCAATCCCTCATATCTGCTATCCTGAATTTTAAAGAGAGACAAATTGCTTTCTCTTTGGCAGAATTCCTGGAAAAGGCGTCTTTTTGTCCTGTCCAAATCCAGCAAGGGGAGTTACATCCTGAAGTATCTAAAAGGCCAACATGTAAAAGGCTCCATAGCTGTTGATCAGTATGTAACTCCAATGCATCATCTCTTTTATTTTAAATCATGTATCAGCACTCTCCAATGGCCTCTGATTGTGCAGGCACTTGTTCCTGACCGAGGTTTGATTCAAATCCGGAGAAGTCTCCCTTGGGATTTGTAGGCTTTGGGTGCAACTGTGATACATGTTGAAGTGAAAACCCTGACTTGCTTCATTGTAATTTACTTTAGTGTGAGTGATTGTTGTGATGTGTCTGCAAACGAGGTACCTTGCTTGGCTCCGTGATCCCGCAGGCTGTGTTCCTGTGGTGGAACACATTTTACCCGCTGTGAAGGGCAGGGCTGTGCGTTCATTCACACGGGAATAAGGACGGCTAAGCCACTCTCAGCTGTGGCACACACCCCTTCCCAGTTTACAGCTTCACAAAGTGCTTTGCAGATTTGTGCAAAGGTCTCCTGACTTTCACATAACGCTTTGGGCTGATTCTGGTTGCGCTCTCCCTCTTACTCTGCCAAGAAATCGCTCTGCTTGGCTCGTTGGGGTTGGTCGTTCCATTCCTGTCAGCACAGTTCTACTGCAGCAAGACTGGGTGTCTTTGGCTTTGTACTGGAACCCTTTACCATGTCACAGGTGATATGAGATACTTGCAAGGGAAACAGAAAATGTAATGGGAAATGTAAAGATTTTAGCTGTCAGATCTAGAGGTTAATACTCCAGGATCCTGGAATTGTTAGGCTCGGAGGTCACTCACCACATTGCTGTTGTGCTTCTTCCATTACAAAGATTTACATTGTGGAGCTTTCAAAAATATTGCAGCTTGCTCAGTGGTCTGTGGTTACATTATTACCATAATTATTGTTGTTATTATTTTTATTAATTTGGCTTCTCGGAAGTTAATGGAAGTAGTACTTCAAGTGCTTCAAGTATCCATTAAGAGCACTTCTGTTCCTCTTCCCCTCCATTAAAACACTATTAATATACAATTAGCTTCAAATCAAATCTATTGTTTTATAGCGATTAAAAAACTTCCACAAAAAATTTTTCTTACTATCGTTTCTTTTCAAGATTCTGAATTAAACCAACAGCCCCTTTTCCAGAAATGAGGATCAATTGTCTGGACACATTGCAAAAGTTAATTTTATATTTTTGCCTGGAGGTTTTCTTCATTGAAAGATCATCTCTTTTGAATGTCTGCATTTATTTTTTTGAGCACTTTTTTTCAGTGGAAAAATATTTGAGTTTTCCCTTGCAGATGTCATCATATTATGCTGTGCTTAGAGTAGAATATGGATATACACACATATGTGTGTGTCTCTTTGTGTGTAACTATGTAGAGTGATTTAGGATGTTTCATATGGTTTTCTTCACAGAATCATAAGTGTTGAAGTTGGCATAAGTAATGCTGAAATTATGGAAACGGTGAGGAAGATGTTTAAATGCCTTCCCGAGCAGGTGATGTCCATCAGCACTGGAAGCAGATGTTACTACCTCATCGGGAGCAGCAGGTGGGCCTAGCGGGATGTGCAGAAGCAGGGTGACAGTGCTGTTGAACTAATGTAGCACTGAGCTGCTGCTGCCCCAAGGCAGGGTCCTGCTGCTTAACAGCCGCTCCCTTCCCTTCCTGTGTCTCAGCTACTGATGGCACAGCTCTGGGATGAGGTGGTTCAGCTGGCTGATCCAATGGAAAACAGCTCTTTTCTATGTCATTTCCTGCTCCCCTTTCATGGCTGGGTTAATTTTTTGCTGGTTCAGGCAGGTGAGCTCACCTTCCCTGCAGCCACCCTGTTACAGCAGCATCCAACATGTGAAGGCAGTGGGAGCACAGGGCTGCGAGTGGGGATGGCAGTGGCAGTACCTCAGCGTGGCAGTGCCATTTCAAACTGTGCTGCTTAGGGGTCGAGAAAGAGCAAAGACCTTTGCCTTCTCACCCAGCAGCTCCTGGGAGTTAGAAAAGCTTCTGCTTCTTATGGGTAAACCCCAGGGAATAAAATTGCCTGAAAAGTCGGTTATTAATCAAGGGAAGCAGATTGAAGACAAAAATTCTCCTGAAGGAAAACAGATCCCAAAAGTACAGACTGGGGCCTTTGCTGCAGCAGGGTGGTACTTTTTCAGACTGGAATTGAGTCCAGAAACTGTTTCTGTGGAGGTGATCAGCCAGAGCTCATTTAGGTGAGGGAGGATGTTTGTCACAGTGCTCCTGTGCTGCTGGCTCCCAGTGTCTCCTCTTCAGTTTGCCAGTCACGAGCGTGTCAGGGGGTTTTTTGCCTTTTTGCAGAAGAGCAGCTGATGTGTGAAATTCTGATAAGCACAGAAGAAAAACACATACCTGAGTGCTACTTGAGCGTGCCACCCAACGCCTTCCCCCGGGGCGCGGCTCTCACAGTGATGGGGAGCATTCCAGAATGAGTCCAACTAAATCCACTGCAAGCATGAAAAACAGCTTCAACCATCCTTTCATGGCTTGTTTCTCATCCTGATGGCCCAAATGCATTCCCAAGCCTTGTTAGCTCTCTGAGTCAGACTTTGCCATCTGGCTATGACCAGCTGAGCCCTCTTTCCTGAAAGGGAGGTGCAGAGTTTTCCCACTGATCTCGGGAATGTTTGTTTTGGGCCCCGTAGGAAGAAGTGGGTAGGCAAAAGGATTGCCCTTGTGAGTTACCTGTCAGTAAGTTTTCATTCCTGTTGTTCCAACCTGCAGGCAGGAAACAGAGGACTGGGTCACTCTGATATCTTCGATCTGCAGGGAGGACAAAAGAGGTGGATGCTGCCCTCAGGTGACATGTTGCTATACTTTGTTTTAGAAAAAAAAAAAAAAAAAAAAAAAAAAAAAAAAAAAAAAAAAAGATGTTTCTATTTTTATTAGAAAACTGTGCAAAGGAATTTTCCTGATTTTTGCCTTGCAAGTTGCCTCTGACCTTGGTTATTCAGAAATTCATTTTCATATAAATCCTGTACCCTGGCTTTATGCATCAAGCAGGCATTGCACAGTCTATCTGCACTGGGATTGATTTTACATTGAAGGAATCTCTTTGAAGAGTAAGCCAAATGGAAATGAGGGGATGATTGATATTGTGCTGCAATGAACCGCACCTTTGATGCATCAGAATGAAAACTTGTGTGTTATACTTAGCAGATGCATTTTGGTTATATTTACACCAATAAATTTGGTTATATTTTGGTTGTTTTACACCGGTCTGTCAAAGTTATGAACCAGCTGGAAGCCGTGGAAGTAGTTCAACCTCAGGCCCAAGTTTCTGCACCTTGTCAGCCAGCCAGGCCCACCAGTTTAGACTCAGTACTAAGTACTCACGTCCCTGCAGCTTCCAGACAGCTCAAAGTGCAAGCAGGGCAAATTTATGTCTGCCTGAAAAATGCTATATAGACAACGCCTCTGAGCCATTGGAAGTAATATTTGCTCTAGTGGGGTGCGTTGGTACATTTTAGGCCACGCCCAACAGGTGCCTGTTTTCTTAGACTGCTGTTCCCTTATTTCTAGAGCCAAGATCTTCCAGATCCAGAAGTCAGAAGCCGGCCCTCCTCTTTGCCACTCTTCTTGAATTCTAAAGATGTGACCAGCTTTCCGGACAGGCAAAGCTACCAGAAGGTGAACAGATCCTTAGTAAGGAGTCTGTGCCTAGGCATGACTGTGAAATTTCATCTGTATAGTTGCTCTTTTCCACCAAAACTTGTTCAGAGCTTCTGCAGTGGGTACCTGGGTGGTCTGTTCTGGTGGGGCTCCTGGGATGGTATGATACCGGGATGGGAACACCACAGACCCCACAAGGGAAAAGCTTTTGAGGCAAGTCTGCATGTAAGTAAAGGCAGTGAGAGAAAATATTCACTGATTGTCTCAACTGACTGGCAAATACTCGTGGGCATTAGGTAAACTCCTGAAGATTTGCTTTGACATGCCCTGGCAGAGGCATGTGATGATTGTTTTGGCAGCTGCTAGCCACATTCCTCCTGTTGTGTGATGGTGCTTTTTTTTATCTCTCTCTTTTTAGGCCGTAAAGCTTAGAGGAGAGTTCAGATCCAATTCCTCTGTGCCTTACAGACTTACCCCTCAATATTTAAATAGAAAGGAGGGAAAGCATTGCTGCCATCCCACAGCAATTGCAGTGCAGGTAGCAGGGTGAAATAGCAGCCAAGGAATTGCTGGGTTTCTGTAGTCACAAAGCTCTGTGCAAATGGCCCAGCGAAAGGAAAATGAATGTGTTTGAAGCACCTCCAGTGTATCTTTATGAGGCGTCAACCTTTTTCCTTTGTATACAGGAGAATGGTTCCTCAGAAGACAAGAACAGGCCTTATTCAGATCCTGGCCCTCATCAGGCTCAGTGTGACTCACCAAGAGGAGTTTTGCCAAGCCTGGTGAGCAGAACAAATCAAACAGCTCTTGCCTTGCTCCGTCTGCAGAAGTGAATACTGGCTTTTATCTCACCTGGGTGTCTGTGACTATAGATTATCCACCTACTTTCCCAGCACACTGAGTTGATTTCCACTGTGAAAGTTTCCTAAATATTTAGTCTGTTTTCTTGTGTACCACTGAAAATAATCTTCTAAAAACTTGCTTGAAATACCTGTGTTTGTTTGGTGTTTTTGGAGTCAGATCCTCAGAGTTTCTGTGCAGCAACTGCTAGTTGTGGCAGCTCTCACAAACTTGATGGAGAAATCCCTGCAGTTGCACTGATTCAGGATTTGTCCCTCCCTGCACATTTCTCAACTGTGCCACAGTTGTTCCTAAATGGTTTATTTCTTCAGCCTTTGCCAGTAGCAATAGAGTCAATGAAACTAAATTACAGAACAAGAGCTTGTTAAATTGAGGCACATCTCAGAACCGACCTTCTGTCAGCATTAATATATCTTCAAGTAATTTCACTTCCATATCTAGCAGGAGTGATTTGGAAAGATAAAAAGATGAATGTTATCATGTATTAGTGGCTAAGTGTTCTGACCTGTGTTCCCTGAACTAGTGCCTGCAGCAGTTTCCGTCTGCCGTGGATTGCTGCCTTTGCAGCAGAGTCAAGAGGACAGAAGGCACAACCAAGGCTCTACCACTCCACTCTGCAGCTTAAACCCGTCTTTATTGACAGTTTATGGACTGACCTATGACCTGGAGTGGCTGAGATACAGGGCAAAGAATCTGTTCTGCTGTCACAGCTAACAGGGTGGTAAATCACATGCTGCAATCACCGTCCTTGTATATAGGCTGACAGCAGCTATGAGATAATACAGCTAAATTTAGTGGAAAGAAGTGAATAGTTGAAACTACATTGCAATGCCACGGGCAGTCGGCATAGCTCAGCTGATGCACAGTACTTTATAAAGCTGCAGTAGTTCAATTGTGAGTCTGAGCTCTGAAATGCAGAGTTAACCCTTGGTCTGAATTTAACCAGTCCTGCTCTGGGTATATGTCAAGAATTTCTTTATGTCTCTTCCTTGTGCATGCCTTTTCTGTCTTATTCATTAATTCTTCTCATACTTACGATGCCTCAGAGAGCAGGTATTACATGCAGCTGTTCGGGCTGGGACAGACTGGCCATGAGGGTTAAAAGATAAGGAATTTGGATTTTAGCTTTTTAGCCTGAAGCAGAGGGAATAGGACAAAGCTCATGTTTCTGTTTTGGCATGTGTGAAAATAAATAACCTTGCTGTACAGAGAACAAGAAACAACAATGTTTGTTCACTCGATAAAAATATTTCTCTTGCCTCATAAGCTTAACATCTGCTAACATCTCTGGACCTATTCTCTGCTCAGTGACATCTAGACAACTGACTTTCTGACTAATCCCTTGTACTTACTTCCTTTTAGCAGTGTGACTCCCCATTTCAAGCTTCTGATGTGGTTTGCTTTTTATCGGTGGTTCCCTCACCCAGGCCCAGACCTTGAAAACACTTTGTTAAGAAGTTGTTGGATTGTAGGATCCTCCATGTCAGTGAGTCTAGTCATGCTGGCAGGGACCCTGAAGGGATCTGGGGACCTGGCTCCTTTTCAACCCATCTTCTGGAGCTGCCAAACCTCATCTGACTCAGCAACTCAGCATCAGCTATTTTGATACACAGCTTTCAGTATCTGAAATACATCAAAATGAGGAGCCCTGACTTGCATCACCCTGTGCTGTGCATTACTGTATTGCAGGCAGCAAGGCACCCTTGTTGGGATCTGCCACACACCCGATTTTTAGAAAGAGGTTTCTCTGTCTAAGGGCAACACATACATTTCCTTAAGGAGCTTATGGGTAACAATGACTCAGTTGTTCTCCAGGTGTCATTTCTATCTTGAGCTACAGCCAATTTTCTCCATAGTCTATTTTCTCTCCAATGTAAAACCAATATTATAGTTCAACAGACACTTGAAGTTTGTTCTGACTCCCATGGCATGAGTTGATTTTAATGCCATTTATACCAACAAGGAAAAAAATATAGTAATCATCCTTAATTAATATTCATTTCCAGTTTCTTCTTCTTACGTGTAAGAAAGTAATTAGTTTAATTTACTTTACCTTGAAAACAGTAATATATTCGTGGCATATTTAGCAATTATTAAAATGATCACCATGGAAACCAAGGATGTAAGTGCAGAGATAAAAAACAGTTACATCACAAACGTGGCACAGAGAATTGAACTGGGAGGCAGCTAAATACTAATTACCATACTCTTCACTGTAGTGAAGTCAACAAGGAGACATAAAAATAAATAATTTCTCTTTGTGACTTGAAAAGGTAAACTTGGTGGAGGGATTAATTTCTCCTTGACTTACCAAATTGCCTCAAACTTAATGTTTCAGGTATTTATGAAGGCAGAATATCACTCAGGACACAAAGGATTCTATGTCAGATCTCCAGTCTTCTGGAGGATCTTTATTCACAGAGAAGAGAAAATAAATTTCTTATTAGTCAGGGGAATCCCAAATTCATTCTTTACTTGATAGCAGTTAAAAGCTGCTTAAAAAGGACAAATATATCCAAATTCACCCCTAGATTTCTTACAGCCTTTCTTCCTTATGTAAGGGCTTCAGAACTGAATGCAAATAGAAAATCTTTTCCACACAAGTGACCCTAAATTCATGCAGATTCATACAAAAAAGTGTTTGAAACACTTGATTTTTAAACAAAATAACAAGTCGTGATCATGCAATCAATGGCAACAGCCTGGTTACCACCAATCCATCTATGAGAAGTACTAATACCAGTGGCTGGTTTTGTATGTGTGCACTGAATTTCAAAAATACAGGCAGGAGCACAGATATAGAAACCTTGTTTCTAAAATGAGCTGGCTCTGAGCATATCTCACTTCAAGGAGAAACTTATCTTCCCATGTTTTCTGTGAATATTTGCTGATTCCATTACTTCTCCACGTAAATGGGAAAGTGCATGTTAATCTGTATAACTGAGCCTGTTAAATACAAACCCATTCTTCCAGCAGGATAAAATTCTGGGAAGAAGTGAGGAAAATCTGCTCTTGTCAGATCCAGAGGAAAACATCAAAAAGGATGAAGAAGATTATTACCAAACTCCCAGCAACGTTTTAGCAAAGGTAGTTTATCAGCTGTGAGTTCTGCTGGTTTGTTAACAGCTCCAAGGACACAAGAGACATTTAGTGAGCCAAAGAGGAACTGGTAGGAGGAACCACTTGTACCTTGCAAAAGGAATACATAGGTAAAGCATTAGGTAATAGAGCTTTCATTTATACAAGAAAAAAAACACTACTTTCATTCAAAGGATCTTTCTGGTGCAAAGTGGCATTTTGACAAAAACATTGCTGATTTTGTTGAAATTCCCCAAATTGATTGTTTCATTGTAGATGGCTTTTGCCTGTTGTATAATAGGGTAGGGTTGGTTTTTTTTTCTGAAAGTGAAAACTTCATTTAGAGAATGTAACAGTACATTAGTTTTATGTATTTTGAAATGTAATTCTGTTGAAGCACCAGTAAGCTGCATTAAAGCAGCACTGTTAAAGCACTGCGGTACATTTTGGTATCTACATTTCACTGTGAAACAAGGCAGCAGGAGAAATCATGCTGGTAATTTTATACAAATTTTGACACCAAATTTGGGAGGCTAATTTCTCTAGGCTTCCCATGAAATTAGTGGTCAGGAGAAGATAAGTGGTCAGTTTTCTGCAGAAGTCACAGGCTGTACATCTGACTGAAGGACATTAACAATGTGGTTTGGTCATGTAATCTAAGTTAAGCATACCCAAAGAACAAGTCTCCTTTTACAGCCTGCTTAAATGAAAAGGCAACAATATTTTTCTTGTAGTACTCTAGAATATGGCTTGTCATACCCCAGTCTGGTAGTGCCAGTAATTCCAGCATTAAGTTTCAAGCACCTTTGTAGCTCCCAGTTCCTGGGAATTGACTGATTTGAGGAAAGCCAGGCTATATTAGCCAATGTGTTTAAACAGCATGAGCACTGAACAAAATAAGGAAATTAAGGGGGGGTTTCTTTTGTAGACAGGGCGATGACATTAATGTCTTATATGGATATGTATTTCTGACAGTGCACTACTGAAGTGTCAAAGCCTGACCCTACAGCTGAGTCTGATGTCCCTGTGCAAGAGCAGCCAGTGCAGAACACCCCAGTAAAGGAGAACATTTATATGTCAATGAAATCACTGTAAGTAATAACTTCATTAAGGTTTTGCAAATTAAAAGTGACAGAGCAATAGAGATAGAAGCTGACATCTCTGGTATTTGCATAACAAGGTCTAGAGGCTGCATCTCGTTTGAATGAGTCCTTGTTGGGTCTTGGTTCACAAAGTTCAGCATGCATGGGAACACTGGAGTCAAATCCAAACTCATCAACATGAAATTTAAGCTCACAGTGCAGACTCCTGCACTTAGACAGGCTCTGACTATAGGATGCAGCACTTTTTGTTGACTCATACATTTTCTGGGTTTTCGTGACACAGCATCTCACCACTTTACTGAGTCACTGCAGCCAAACTCCAACAACCTTTCAGAGCAGGCAGCATTATCTAGAGGATGAAAGAGAAAGGTAGAGATGGGGCATTAGCTCCCAACTTTTCCATTAAGAAGTTATGTGAGTTAGGTCACATCCTCACAACCATCCAAAGAACGGCTCTCTTGCTGTTATTTTGAAGGTACAGCGTTTGCCACGTCCCAAAGAAAGGCCTAAGATGTGACTGTCTGTAGGTGTCAGATCTTAGGCCACATGGAGGGAGGCTACTGGAAATGCAGAGCCACTAACCAGTTTATCCCACCGGATTAATTCAACTTCATCTGTGCCTTTGGGACTCCCCCAGAGGAAATTACTATAAAAACCTCACAAGGTTATGCCATCTGAGTTAAAATGCACCAAGAGTGGCTTTTGCTACTAACCCCAGTCTTGTTTGGGGCATGATGGGGAGTCAGCTCCAGGCAATATAAGGCTTATCAAATAAAACTAAAAGGAGTTCAAGTACTTCTGAGTTATCACATCTCCCAAGGGACAGCTTTACAACCCTGCAGAATCCAGTACAGCCAAGGCCAACAATCTGTACTCAGTTTCTTTGTCAAGGCATGCTGTTAGCTGGAATGGTTTCAGGCTTAATAAGTAGTTCTTACATATTGAAAACGTTTATTTTGAGATTTATGATCCATTTTTAGAAGAGCTGTTTATTTTACTTAGATTTTATTTTGTCCACTGGATATTCTACAAGAACTTGTTATTCTTTGCTTTACTGATGGCTGCTTGATCCAGCTTCAAACACAGCTAGAGTGCCTGGAATTGTCAAACCCCTTAATTTTTTATCATCATTCCTCTTCAGAAAGCTGCTGGATGAGAGATGCCAGCTCACATGCAGACGTGATGGGCTTCCATCCCCTCCCAAATGCCAGAACAACAGTGCATGTCCAAGAGACTTGGAAGCAAACAGAGACACAAAATTCCCAGAAAGCAGCACCAGCCTGCAGCCAACCCTTCAGAGAAGGCAAAACCCATTACCCCTCTCAGTGGTTCACTTGTCTATACTGCTCAGGTAAGTGTCTTCTCCAGCTGGTTGCAGAAAAGACAGATATGTTCATGGGTTTCAGCTTGCCAAGCCTGTCAGCATTCCAGAGGCATCTGGATGATGCTCTTAGTCATGGCATTTAGTTTTAGGGAGTCTGCAAGGAGCAGGGGGTTGGACTCCATAATCCTTATGGGTCCCTTCCAGTTTGAGGTGTTCTATGATTCTGTGGTCTCTGATGTTTTTCTCTCACAGTCACGTTACAGATGAGATGCAGCTGCAGAAATTGGATATTTTCGTACCCCTGGCTGATATTAAGAATTACCTAAAACTTACTGAAACAGCAGGACGAATATGGTAAGTCTGGATGTCTTGTGACAGTGCCTGTGAGATGGGAACAAGTGACAGGCACCGAAATGTGCAACTATGGACACTCATGTGCAGTCTGGCAGGACAGAACAGGGCAGGAGCAGTGCTTGTTGGTACTTCAGTAGTTCCTTCTGCTCTCTCTGATTCTTTGTGTACTTGAGTTTGTATTTCAACTGCTGTTGTAAAGGTCTCTACAGAATCCAGCATGCTGTGTAATAATTAGTGATGGTTGCAGCCAGAACCAGATTAAAAAAGTTACGAAGTCATTGAAGGCGTGTGGCATTTCCAGAGGGCAGCCCCGTAACTGCAATCCTGTCCAGCCCCTGCAGTGACTGGATATCCTGTATGTTTCCTTTGTTGTCTGCCCTCCACAGCGTTTCACAGTGGGCTGGTCCTCGCAGACTGGGGTGTTTGTTTAACCACGGAGACCACGTGGTGGCTGTGAATGATCTGCAGCCCCAGGGTGTGGAGGAGGCTTACTTCTTCATCAGCAGGTCTGCAAGAAAGGAGGTGAGCTTGACTAACCTTGGCTCAAATGTATGGAGCCAAATGAGAAAGCAATTTCCTTTCTGCATTTCAAGAGGCCCAGTTCAAACCAGTTTACCCTGGTCTAAGATTGGCATGAGTAACTCCAGAACCAAATAGCTCCTCAGCATCATTCTGATGGGGCGTCTTGTAATCCTGAGCTATGTGGGGAATGCAAGGTCAGCACTGCAGTGTTTGAGGACTTGATCTAAAAGAGGTTGAGCAACCCCAAGAGATTTTACTGGGCAACCAAAAACTAGAGTTACTTGTGATTTTTACTTTTTGGCTAATGCATATAAATTGCAAATTTATAAATACACCGTTGCCTTCAGTGGATGTCTAGTTGTTTATAGTAGTTTTGAGTATTGAGGGCAGAGCCCTGGATGCCTACCTCCTATTGCTTATCAAACACTACACATCTCTTTGTGAGAGACTGTGGTTTTTGAAGAAAGTGCGAGGTTTCTAAGATGTTCTTTAACCCCACTGTGATCTATTACATGAGTTTCTGAACTCATATTTCAGTATCCAGGTTCATGACCCATATCCAAACACATTCGTATTTGAATTCTGCTGAGAAGGTTGAGGTCATGAGATGCTGTTGCCATCTGAAGAAAGGAAAGCCAGTCTCAGCAAGGAAAAAAACCACTCATCTCTCTTAATGGGGAATTTTTATTTAGCTAGTTCAAATATAAGTCAGATAGTAGCACAAATGTTGATCAGATATAACAAGCTATAAAAATGTCCCTTTTTTTCTTTGTTTAAGGTGAAACTTACTGTATGTAGGATTCCACATTCAGATATCTTCCATGCTAAAGACTGCTCATGTTCCTGAAGAAAAAAGACCTCAATGATTAAGTAAGTGCCAAAACTCAAGGGAAAAGATTGGGGTGGAGAAGGTGATATATGGTGTAGAGAGATAATCTTCATCTTCTTGAGTTGCCAGACATCTTTTGTTGCTGAAGTACAAAGAATGGAGGATGTGGATTTTATTTTATGTCTTAATAACTTATTTTGTGGCATGAATGGCACGTATTTGGCTTATATTTCATGTTGGCATGTACTTCTGTTACATGGAAGAAAATGAAGGTCAGATAATTTACGTGACCTTTGCGCTGTGTGTACTTTGCATTTCAGCTGAAAGCACTGGTTCATGCCTCTGCCCTTTACACTGAGTTACACTGATTTATACTGAACTCATAATCAGTTAAGGGTGGGCAAACAACCAGCATTTGGACTAAAGCCATGTTTTCCCTGGATTCCCCCTTAGCTGCAGAAAGGCTGAAGTGAGCTGAGAGCTGCAGTGTTGGAGGGAAGGCTGGTAAATAAAATGTTGTGTAGTGGTTCAGTGGGGCCTCCTTTTGTGTGATGCCCCTCTTACGTTACAGCCACAAAAATACATCCAAGGGAGGACAGCAAGAAGAGCTAGTTGGAGAAAAGGAGTGTGTCTGGAGCACCTTTGGGTTCACTGACATCCAAAATAAGCCCTAAGTGAAAAGGAATGAATGGATTTGGGAGAGAGAAGAGCTGGCCTGCTCTGTGACAGTGTTCCTGGTAAAGACAGCTGGGATAATCACAGAGAGAAATTATGTGTCTGAAGGCATGTGCTCTCATCCCAATGCAAACAGAGTTCACTGAGAGTGTTTTGATCTACCAAGTACTACCACAGGGATGTCACTGGTGCAGCAGCATTTCCAGAGCAAGTGCTTATTTGTTTCCCAAACAAGGATATTTCCTGTAAATATTTATTTGTGGATATGCCTTCCTTGCATTGCTGCCATAGAAACATGACTGATTTTCAGCTGACATCACACCAAAAGCAGATTGATATGAAACTGCCTTCAGGGGTGCTTCAGTGGATGCCAAAAGGGAGCTTTGTCCTGTCCTAGAGTGGCCTGTGTTGTTTGCAGCACCATGGTGTGACATGGCAGAACACACACCTGTGCCCTGTATGAGAGTGGACACTTCGTGTGGGGATTTTTTACACACACATATTGCTGTGAAATAGATAGTGTCAATATACAGTGATGTGGCAACAAACAGAATCACGGGGTTTGAGTACTGATAGTTTTATCTTGCCAGATACAACCAAAATAACTACTGGGTTTAGCAGGCACAGGATTACTGATATTAAGAGATTTATATAAGCTTTGATTAAGGTGGATTTGGCTCGAAGGAGGTATTTGTCCAGCTTCCAATTGAATAAGGCCAAGTTGGCTACTACAATAAGGAACTAAACTCACTAAAAATCAGCATTGGTGCCTCTTACTCCAGTAGTAAATTTGACAAATGTGCTGGACTTTTAAAAAAACTGTTATAAAATTTAATTCAGCTGAAGATGCAAACAGCATCAAGTAACTCAAAACAGACAAACACAAATATGTATATAGTCTATTCAGACTCAGCTCCTGTTCAAGAGATTAATTTGCAGACTGAATGTTTCCACAGCCGGTCTCTTCTGCTTTTGAGATAAGAGTGTTTGGGACATGCTTGTTTCTCAAGGTGGGAAAGGAGCACATTTTGATTTTTCTGTTTCAGTGGTGTTCAAAGGCCTGTTTGTGCCGAATTCTGCATAAATACAGAGGAAACTCCCAGTTCTGGAACTACAGAGGCTGAAAATGGAAGAAAACACATTCCTTGGGAGCTCTTTTTCAAAGCTGCTATGGGACTCCTTTGCTCTGCACAGCTGCTTTGAGTGCTGCAAATCCATTTCTGCCTAAGGAGCCCCTGAGGGATGGGATGGATGGCTGTCACTATACGGGGCTTCTTCCAGCCCTGTAACTCTCTCAGTCTGCTAGGACAGTCCTCATGGCCTGAATCCTAAAATCACAGATCACCTACTTCAAGAACATCTATTGAGGACGTTGTCCTCAGCCTTTCCTGGCCAAGGTTTGCCTCAACTCTTCCTCTGAACTTTAGAAAAGGAAAGTCCAAACTTTCCTGTGTTATTCCAAGACTCATCTCTCTGTAAAATTAGGAAGTTTTTTTCTAGTATTTATCCTAGATTTTTTTTTTTTTCAGAAAATTAACACGATTTTTTTCTTGCCCTGTTTTCAGTGGGCATAGGGAATATTTGGATTGCCACTGTCTCCAGACAAATCTTCATTATGGAAGGTATTTTTTCTACCTGTTCTCCCTTCTCCTGTTCTTAGACCAAACAAGCTGCATTCTTCCATCATTTTTTCAAACAGCTCCTGAAAATGGTCATATGGCACTGAACTGTGAGACAAATACCTTGTGTTTCCAGTTATGGATGAGCAAAGGAGGTGAGAAACTGAACTTCAAAGAATTTCATCAAAAAGAAATTCAAAGCCATGAAGCAATTTCCTAGCATTTCATAGAGAAACATTTCTCAAAAGAGGTGAAGCAGTGAAGAAGATCCCCCGTGGTGGTGGGAGAAGAGCCACCTCCATGGAACCTGCTGCTGAAGCAGATGTTGAGCACTGCATGCTGCACCTCTCAGCCATGGAAGAATGTTACTTTTGGACAAAAACAGGGTTTGGTTAGATATAGCGTGTACAGAATAATTCCAGAATATTTTAGAAAACTGGGGGATTACTTCTGTACTTCAGTAAACGGTTACAGATGTGTTACTCCATAATTGATCATTATGCCAGTTTGCACAATGTTAAATGCAGATAATTAATGTCACATATTGGCTGATTCATAACACTTACAGAGATACAATATAAAAATTACATTGGTACTGTAAATTCTGGTAGAGTGTGTGAAGTTGTCTGCCCACATATGATTAATAAATGTGTTAAGACTTTATAACACATTGTATGCTGCAAAACACCTCATTTTCTCCTAGCATGGCCCCTCCTTGTCCTGCAGAGATTACCTGTAACTTCCCAGTAATCTGCAGCTGAGTCACCAAACAGCCCTTTTTTAAAAAGATGCACTTAAATAAAGATTTAGGTTGTTTCCCAAGATGTCAATTTGTGGCACATTCCTGTGCTACACTCACTCATTAGTGTGATAATGTGCTAATACTTCCCCTTGAATTCCCAAACATGAATCATGCTCTTTCTAGCACTTTAGCGGGAAGATAGCAACTGCCCGGGAGGAAAGCAAGTCCTGGAAGAGAGAGAAAGTAATGGTAAGGGAAGTCTCCATATTGGTGTGAGGTCATCGAAGTTAAGAAAAATAAAAAGTCCATTGAACAGAACACACAACCCCCACACTTCCTCTCGAGGGCAACACTCCTGGGAACTGGGGTTGGAGTCATAAACTGATCAAGAGGGCACAAGTCCTGCAGGAGAACAAGTCCAGCCGGGAAAGGTTATCATAAGTGCAGTCTCCACCCTGAACTGAGCCAGAGAGAAGCTCTGTGTAATGCAGCATCTTGCTTATCAGAGTCCCTCCAGCCTGGGAGATTAGAGGGATATCTAAATAAATACCTATGTATTTAATAGGGATATCTAAATAGCAGCCAGACATACTTCAGCATGGCTGGAATTTCTGCAAAGGGATTCAAAGAGGAGCAACTGCAATAAAGGAGAGTGATGTCACCCTGCACACTGCAGAGGGAGTGGATCCGTGGTGAGCTGGGGACACCAGGTGCTTCATCTGTGTTTTGCCCCGTATTTTCTGGTGACCTCAGGAGAGCCATTTCCTCACACACACAGAGTAAAATCCAACAAGTTACTTCAGACACATTTGCATCATGCTGTGTCCTACCATGAATGTGATCTCTAGCATCACATTCAATACTAGGAATTGCTTTAGCTCCCAGAACATTGCTGGAAAAGCCTCCATCAGACCTGTATGTTACAGGCACGAGGGCGGCTTCATCGATGCCCCGTGCTGTGGGGAGATGCTGATGTGCCAGTTCCGTGCTAATGGAGAAGCCATCCCTAATGTCCTGCAGAAACTGCCTTACCTGAGTCCCTTCCATCCTGCAGAAACTGCCTTACCTGAGTCCCTTCCATCGTGCTGTCACGAGGGAACGTCAGGTGATGTTCCCACTTCCCTGCAAGGAACTGGATCACAACATCTGCGCTGCTTATGGAAAGTTGCACCAGCAGGGACTGTGGAAATCTCAGTCACAGGGATTCATCCAGTACTCCAGGCCCATTGGGGGACACACTAATACTTAACAAAGGTGCTTCCTTGCTTGCTTTGTCAGAGCAGGAGCTAGAAAGAGCAGGTACTGACTGGCTGCCTGTGGGTCTGCAGAGCTGACAAGGTAATCTGAGCTTCTGTAAGAGCTTTTTAGGTTTGTTTCCCAGGGATGAACACTTGGTCCACATACAAGCCTCACCGTGGCCAGCCACTTCCCTCCTGCAGGCTGGCCAGCAAGTCACTGCGAGGAACTTGGAGCATGCCAGGCAGTTCCTAGAAATGCCACTGGAATTTTGAGTCACCTTATCACCTCCTAATTTATTGCACCCCTTGAAGAAGCAGAGAAGCCAGACAAGGCTGATACAAATCATTCATTCAGGAAAATCACCATGAATGGGACCACACCTCCACTACGAGGACCCTCAGCAACCAGGAGCCCTTTGCTCGCTGCTGACACCTCTTTGGTGACTCTGTCTTACAGCAGGACCAGCACTTTGCAGGGCACCAAGCTGCGGGTGGTAGCAGTAGGACTGGGCTTGCCACAGAAAATGTCTGGCCATGTTCAGTTTTTCATCCTGGGGTGCCTGGGTCGATCTGTGCCTGAGAATTTGTTTTGTTTATAACCTAGCAGTGGAGGGTGAAGTTAAAGTGTTGGTAGGAGCACTAAGACCAAGGCTATCAGTGGTGCTAATCTTCTTTTAAAATGTTGAATGTTTGTGATGTTCATCAGTAGGGACATTACTGAGCTACATCCTTTTTTTATTTCCTGCCTCTGTAAGTTTTCCCAAGAAATCTGTTTCTGTTTGTCTGTGCCTATAAAACACAGCATAAAGCCTTGGTTTGTGCCTCAAGGCTGTTGGAAGGGTACTACCTCCATCAGTGGTGAGGGTTGCACAATTTTTTTAATCAGGAGAAGCCAATGTTTTCAAGTACTTGCTGCTTAGCAGCCCCTACTGATCAGTCACATATTCTACATCAGGACACATTTTGCCAAAATAACCTCATTTATATGCTAAATGTCCTTAAATTAACTAAATGCCCTACAGGAATTCTGGCCTTCTGTCCTCCAATTTGCTCCTCTTCTATTTTATTCAATGTCCAAAGTCATTCTTCACAGATGTCATTTTGCTTCCAAGCAATTGCCCTCGTGCTCCGATTTCTAAGAATAAAAGTAAATTCTGGCAGCGTAACATTTCTGAGAAATCCCCAGTAGTGGAAAAGTAGCTGAGGGGGGGAGAACAGAGAGGAAGGAAAACTCAGTCATGAGGAACAACTATAAACAGCAAGAGGGACTGTGGGTAGGACAAAAAATATGTCAAAGATGGTAAAACAGGAGTTCTCTGCTGTAAGTACATTTTTGTTATATTTGGTGTTCTTAAAATAAAAATTAAAAGCTTGCTTCAGGTTATTTCCTAGCATCAGACAAGTGGCAATAAGCAGCACCTGCCCTCAAGGTCAGCTAAAACATTGAAATAACTCAGAGTATGTATGTGTCCAGTCTCTCTGGCACCTGGATGATACATCCCCTGCACTGTGGTCTGATCATCCTGGGACCTTTCCATCCGTTTGTCTTTTTAAATTCTGCCAATGGCACAATTTCTGATGATCACAAGGCTGGGAATAGTGCAGGGGCGTTCTGGCATTGCAGCCAGGAGACAGGAGGACGTCTGTGTCTGCAGGATGGGGTGGTCACTGCTGTCACCCCGCAGGGGACCCACACCTGGCAGTGGGCTGTGGCACCATGTGGTGATGTCAGCTGTCCCTCTGCTTGTGTTTGGTGTGAAAACCAGGGGAATGAGGGCCATTAGATTTCCTGCACTGCCCTATTCAGAGCCCTCGAAGAACTCAGACTCGAGAGCTGCTGCCGCGTCTTGAACTGAACCTCTCGGGAGCACGGGAAGTTCACGGCAGGTTCCTGCCCTGATCCTCCCGGTGGGACAAAGCCAGGAATGGTGCTCAGCAAGGAGGTTTAGAAATGTTCCGGCAGAGAACATTCCCCTGAGTAACCCCAGCTGCAGTGGTGGCGGGGGGCTGCAGGTGGTGCTGGTGGGGCAGGGAGGACGCAGACCCCCAGCTCCCACCTACAGCAGTTCCAGAGTCCTGCCCTCCTTGCCTCCCACCCTGCTATCCACAGCCTGACTTTTCCTGCGTTGTGAGCCATCCTTTGCCAAATGAGCCCACGGGGCATCCCTGCTACCCCCACCCCACTAATCTGTTAGGGCAGTCGGGTAGTAAATAATTTCCTAATGAGCTGTCACTAACTGCACCACTGTCCTGCTGCGTCCCTCTCCCTGCCACTCCTTGGTCAAATACAGAATACTTTGGATTTATATGGCACAAAATCAGGAACCGTCACACACTACTGGAAATATTTGCCATGCCCTGAGGGCACCAATACTCCATCACAGCTCTGCCACGGCCCACTGCCCCCAGGGCTGTCAGTCCCTGCCCCAGCGATTCTGTGGGATGCCAATTGCCCCTGCCTGGCTGTTGGCCCCACAGATGAGCTGCAAGGAATGAGCTGGGCTGTGACCATGAAGATGTTAGAGAAAGACCAGGCTCCTGCTGTGCTGCAGAGCTCAGTTCCTCAGATGGTCACTGGGTAGCAGCACAAAGAACAGAATTCAGCTTTACCTCCCCTGTTCAGGCAATAGATGTGACCAAGAGCAGGGCAGAGAGCCAAGCAAATAACAAGGCCTCAGTAACAAGAGAAATCCAGCCTGCCTTTCTCTGATTGAAGAAGCCCTGCTGAGATAAATGCTCCAATCCATCACTTCTGTGAAACAGGAGCTGAAAAGTGGGTCAGATCCTGCTGCTGGCAGTGTAGCATCTGCTAGGAGCTGACAAACGACTGGAGTGGTCAGAAAAAATCAACTTTGCTTCTCACAACAGAGTTAACTGAAATCATGGCCTCTGCAGGGAGGAGGATAGTGGTGGACAGGCAGGAGGGGTGGGCAGCAGCAGGAGGCAGCACATGTAGAACCCCACAGCCAGCCCTGGTCATGCTGAACTCTGCTTCAAAGCCACCCTTGTTGGCATCTCTGTCCTCATGTCACCTCTTCCTCGGCTGCATTGCTGGTGTCTTTTACCATGAGGTGGTGAACTTTTCCCTCTTCCATCCTTAACAAGCAAGGCAACGTACAGAAGGAAAGTTGAACAAAGTTTAACTCAAATGCCAAATGGGAAAGCTTAGAGGTTTTTAAAACTGTTTGGTTTATAAAAGAACTTATTGGAAACTGGCACAAACGAGTGCCTATCTGCTCTGAGATAGCAGAGCAGATGTGACAGAGTGGAAAAGCCTCTTCCCTGCCAAAGTATTTGCTGGAGATTTGATAACGAGGTGCCATTGTACAACAGTGGGTAAAGGTCCAGAGCAGAAAGGAGAAAGAGAAGAGGCCTCCAAGCGGTGCAGGGCTCCACCTTTGTGGGCTGCAGCTCCTCCACCAAACCTCCTGCCTGCAGACAGCAGGTAGAGCTGGTTAGATTCAGTGGGAAGGCAGCAGTCAGCTCTCCTGTGCTGTTTTCCTTCTCTGCAAAGAGTGACAGACTGTCTTGTCCCTTCATTCCTGTTAGAAGGCTGGAATCTCGTTCTAGCTTCTCTCCACTGCTGGGGAGAACATTAAATTCAGCACTCCAAATGCACATTTATAAACTGTACCAAGATGTGAAACTAAAGACAAGAGCTTCAATTTTTAATATTGGTACTGACAAGCTTTCAATATTTCCTGTGAATTTCATTCATCCCTGTCATGTTTCCCACTAGATACTGTGTGTTCTAAAATATTAATACTGAATGTTTTGCAAACACACTTGGTTTGGAATGGTGACTATTGAATAAAATTTCAAATTGCATCATTTCACTATAAATCCTAAACACATAAAGCAGCCTGTGACCCACACTCAAAAGTGATGCTCTTACTTGTTTTGGCTCTGAAATGAGAAACAGCTGGTTTTCTGTAGGTAAGGGAGGATGGGAATGTTTGGACTGCATTTGCTTGTTCTCAAAACTCACCCGCTGCTTTTTGTCCTCTACCAAAGAAAACTCACCAAAAATTATTCAGACACGGAAAACACATCAAGGCAATAACTGCATCTTTACCCTGACATGGAAACAAGTCTCCCACAATCCCCCCAAAGCAGTGTTCAAATTCAAAATTCATGTTCAGTCAAAATCAACCCCTAATTGCATGAAGGATGTATTTAAAGTCACACTTTCTTAAAAAGAAAACAAACTTAAATGGCAATTTATCCCAACAACCTTTACGAAGCTCATGTGAGCAGACAGGTTTGATCAAACAAGAGAAGTGCTTTAACCATGCCAATGACATCTCAGTTCCTTTCTCCACTCCAAGGTGCTATCAGTTGTTATTTCACATCAAGGTTTAAAGAGATACTGGCACCTTGAAGTTCCCTTTAGCTGCCCATATGCTTTCATTCTGCATTGCTTCACACGTGCCCTCCCAGCAGCCTCCCCAGTGGTGGCCACAGGCCGTGGGTGCTTTCATTTATCACAGCCAGCCTGAAACCCAGTGCCTGAGACAGCACAGCCAGGAGCTGCTCTCCTCATCTCCCCTCTCCCCTCCTGCTACCCTTTTCCAACAGAGTTGCTTTTAGCTCATTTATCTGCCCATTGGGGTGATATGTAATCAGAGCAGGAGTCCTGATGGGAAATACAAAGTGATTCTTTAGAGGGGTTGGCTTTGAAAGCCGCTCTGGGCGCCGATCAAGCGAGTGTCACAGCTGCCCCTTTCATTTGCTTTGCCTTCTGCCCTGAGCCTGTCAGCACCAGACAAACAGGAAGAGCCTCTGGGATGCTCACAGGCCCATCTTGCTTTAGTGAAATCTGGTATTTGTGTCAGCACAGGACCGTCATTTGATGGGAGGTTCAGGACACAGACTGACTCCTGCACCCCACTGTCCAGGGGACCCTCGTCTAGTGTTTCTATAGCACCACAAAGATCAAAGTCCCATCCACTGACTGTGAAAAGGTGGCACTTCTGCTGTAGTCAGAACCTCTACTCTCAACCAAAATACTGAATGCTTTCATCCATCCAACTCTTAATGCCAGCACTGCCCAAAGACTGAAAAAAAAAAATTACTTCTTCATTCTGAAAAGTAGAGCTCGATTCTAAGTCCTAATTAATGACACCTGTACAATAACACTGAAATTGGCTTTATCCCAGGTCTGCACTCCCCAAAGGACTTCAACTGCTGAGATCAGAGAGATGCCCTTTGGTACCACCAAGACAAGGGAAAAAGTCCTGCCACACATCTTCCCACAAAATTGTTAGTTATTTTTAGTTTTCCACATCTGCTTGTGCATCCTCCTACACAATCTAATCCTGTTATTAATCTTCTTCTTTATTGTAAAGAGAACAAAAATAATTTGTTCCCGACTATGGATTCTGAAAATACTTTTTTCCATACAAAGGAGGCCAAGTAACTGGGTAACATGGAGATCTCCTACCATGAAGGTGGATGAAATGCTCCAGAATTCATCTACACACAAAAAACAACTGGTAGAAGTGCAAATACAAACCAGAGCAAGGGAGAAATGAAAGCAGTCAGTGGGCCAGTGCAGGAATACCTACAGCAGAGCAGGCAACTGGAAACAGACCCCAGCACGAAAGCTCTTCTGCTTTGCTGACTGAAATAAGCCCATCCCCATCTGCTCCATATCAGGGCAGGATTAACTGGGTCAGTCCAGCAGATGCCAGTATCAGTGTATTCCAAGACACACCATTTTTGTGGTTAGTTTCAGAAATACATTTGCTTTTAAAAGAAAAAAGACCCAACCCTTCATTCTGGGTAACAGGCTAGAAACTGACAGCAGAAGGTAAGGAGGCACAGAGAGGTAACAGGTGCCTCACACTCATCAGGCTGTACTGGAAGCTGAATTGTTTGGGTTCTGAGTCACCACTGGCACAAACTGAGGGAACTGGAGAACCAGGAACAGCATCAGCCTGGTGGGAGCCCACACACACATACACACGCTAATTCTCTGTAGGAACAGTCATTCTTGAAAATGCAACTAAGGAAGCAAGAAGATGTCTGAGTCGTGACTAAGATTTGACTTTGGGGTGCTTATTCCAGCTTCTCATACTTGGTGCAAAAATTAGTCAGGAAAAAGACCCTGAGGGTCAAAAAAAACATGCATAATTCCTTAACAATTCAACTGGTAAATGCAATTGCCTGCCAAATAGAATCCCCAAATTTGCTCTGACTTGTACAAGCCATTAATTCAGGTTCGGTATTTGCAAGAGCCATAAAAGATACTTCTTCATACACCTCCAAAAAGGAGTGGAATCCTAGGAATGAGCACTCCAGTCTGAGACAACTAACAATTCTTGTGACAGCCACCTAGCACTATGCATGATGTAAGACAAAAACTTCCAATTCCTTTAACTGCTTAAACTGAAGCACTTAACAATGCCATAAGTCAGTGAAATACTGATTCACAATTCTTTTAGTACAAAGAATTTTTTCCATCAGTGTCTCAGTTATTTCTCTCTCACAAGACAGAAATAAAACAAGCAACTCCACATTACAGAGCTCGTCACTCAGAGACAAGGATCTGTTTATACTCACACTGATCATTAAAAAGATGTTTTACAACATAAAATGGCATTGAAGATTCCAGGCAAGCTACTCTGAGGGGCTGGAAGATCATTCTTTACATGTGATTCAATCCTGGAAGTTTGGAACAGTTTTTATTTTAGTGATTAAAATTTTACTAGTGTGCCTGCATGCACCCACATACTTCAGTACATAAACACCAGGCAGATATAGAGACAGGAGCACTGGATAATCTGGTAGGAATCAGGGCAAAAAATGCAAAGTGAAATTTACCTTGCTGCTGCCAGTACTAGTATTTGCCTTTCTTGTTTTTCCAGAATTCAGGTGACAAACCTGTATATGAACAACCCCGCAAACCCCAGTGGGGATTCCGTGATGAGGAACCACTTCTGTGCTTTGAGCACGTGCTGAGAACTGGCACTACCAGGACACAAGAGCCATCTCAGACAAGCAACACACACAGCAAATTCACCAAAGACTGCAGACAGGTTGCTCAGGTTAGCAACTCTGGCACTGAAAGGAAAAGCATTTTGCTCAGAAAGAACACACAGGCATAACGTACATTCTTTATTTTAAAAAAGATAACTAAAAAAAAAGCAGAAAATCTTGAGCAGAATGTAGGTAGAAATGTCTTTCGTAAACAATTCTCTGGAGTACCTATGCTGCAGGAGCTCAAGTCAATCCTCTCTCCCAAGTTTTTTTTTCACAAGATTTATATCACGATAGTCAGGTTCTGCCTCATGAAATGAGCTTCTCTGAAGCCTGAGTTGACAGCATGTGACATAAGCTTAGTATAGTCTCATTTATTACAATAACTTATTTTCAGAAATTACCCTGGAGACTGTTTAATCCCCAGCATTACACATCTGAGCATCTCCACAACCTGAGGAAAATTAAGAACAGAGGAAAAGGAGCAAGATAAAAATAATCTGAAATATGAACTTGCAAAAATGGTAAGTTATGGGGGGGAAAAAAAGTAGTAAATACAAAAGAAAGCAAGGTGCCTTTTTTTCTTTCCCCAAATTTATCTTTTCTCAAAGAATGACAGTTTAGTCCTCCCTCAAGAAAGCTGCGTGGAAAAAGGAGATAAATAAAACTCACAGGAACTCAGTTCCCACTCCAGCCTACCTCCTTTGAAATATACATTCTTCCTTATATTTATTTATGCCTATTGCCCTCGGTCATCCAGTCTCTAAAATGCTTTTCCATCATGCTTCTGTATTTCCAGTCACCAACATTTACAGTGGGGATGATTTTCTGTGGCTTCAACCACTGAACAAAACGCTTCATTTCCAGGTAACTGCTGTGTTCACTGTAAGGAATCCCTGAAATGAAAACAAATCACAGGCACCTGTCAGTCTACTTAGCTTCCTCCAAGCCTTCCAGCTACGAAATACTTTAGATAAAAGGGTTTTTTCAATTCCTATTTGGGACCCAAAGTTTATAGCTAAGGTAAAACAACCTTCCCCCCCACCAATTTTCCTTCTAGGAAAATTACCTTGCATTAAGTCACCAAGTCATTTGTCAGTGCAAACTAAGCAACATCAATGACCTGGTTAAAGGAATGGTTTAAGGGATTTAGCTCAACCCATCAATAAGAGCTGAGAGGAAGACACAGTCTCTCAGACACAAGTAAGACACGGAATGAAATCTCAGCTCTGGAACTGCACTGCCATCAGCATCTGTCAGGCCAAGACTCCATCCCTGAAGTCTCTACCTGTATCAGCTGAAAGCCTTTATTTGCACAAGGAGGACAGGTGCAAAATGTATGTAAAAATCTGCATTTATGGTGTTCTCAATTAATCATTTCACAGATGTCTCCTGAAGAGATCTGTTTGGTTTCTCAATGAGTTACCAGAAAAAGCAGCAGATACCAAAATCAGTAGGAGTTTCCAGAATAAAAATAGGAAAAGCATCCACACAAAGCTAAATGCACTGAATCTTTGCCCCTCTTATACCATATATAGTGATTTTTCCTCTTGTGTGAGGCTTGATATCCTCCAGAGAAAGGCATGAATCAGAGTAGGTCCACCCCGTAGGTTTGAAAGCCAGAACTTGATCAAAATTCTCAGAAAACTTATTCAAGTGATCTTGCAAGCCCTGTGAAAAAAAAAATAGCATACACTTAATCTCATTAAATAGCTAATTAGACTAAAGGCTGGCTATTTCATGATGGAGAGGCTTCAGATTACATTTTATTTTCATGTGCTTTTTTAAGTCTCATCTACCTTGAAATTATTAATGATAAATATTGACATTTGCAAAACAACTTGTCCCTTAGGATCTCAGTTCCTCCACCTGAATTAAGCACACACAAACAGCTATGCATTACAGATTAGAACACATAAGGAACAATCACACCTTCTTGTAAATCTTGCTCCACAAATCATTCAATTCCTCCTCTAAAATGGAGGTCAGCAGCTGAGTAGAAATAGAAGATGGTGAAATGCTGCTTCAGTGCAAAATCATCCGTTTAATTTGCAGTGCCACAGAGATCATGACACCTGCTTATGCCCAGAAGTAATCAGAGTTATTAAGCTACCCCAAAAAAATTACAGCAAGCCAGTGCATGAGCTGAGTATTGCTCTGAGCACTAAACCAGGTTTTACCACCTCTCCAAGACAGGAAGGAAACCACCTCTCATCTTCTCACTCTAAAAAGAAAATTACCTTGAAAAAGTTTCCAAGTATAAGGAAAAGTACAATCCTAATCCTGGATAAAGTGAAGTGAGTATTGCTTCAATTTAAAAATAGAAAATCAATTTCATGTGTCCTGTATAAAATCTTACAGACAAATTCCTAATTTGAAAGCCCTACAAGGTTACAGATTACAAAATCAAAGTTTGTATTAGCAGGAGAGAGAGGAATACAAAATAAAGACAGATTAAAAAAGGGAGGCAGAGGGGGATAGATGGGCTGTGATAGAACATTAACCAACCTGTCAGACATTTGACAACTATAAAACAGGGCAGCAGAAAGCTGCCTGTGAGACTGACACATTGAACAGCACCTTCAGTACAATGTCCAGTAGCAATATACAGAATCCATCAAACCAGGTACATAAAAAAAATTTTTACAACCCCACCACAGCACACATTTCATTCAGCAACAGGAATTATGGCTCACTGCTGTGACTCTGAATATACTGTGAATGTTCAGTCCTCACTTGATTAAAGGTATAACTGTAGCAGTCTAATTCTCCTTCACACTTCATTTTGGGAGGATTAACAGAGCTTAAGGTAATTATTCACATATTTGCTCCCCTTGCTCTAATGAAATATAAATATAGTACTTCAAATGCAATGATTATTATATTAACAATGCTAATCTGCTTTTCAGTTTTGTTATAAATCAAGTGTGCAACATTCATATTAAGGATGCAATTTCAATCTTATAAAAAAATTATTTGTGCATTTCAACCACAAGTACTTCTGAAAGTTTCACCTCAATGCCAGTACAAGACCTTGCTGAGTTAAACAACATGAAAGAGATTCATAGACCCACAGAGCCCAGTTCCCTAGAAATTTTCCACTGCATAGTCAAGTGGCAAAGGCCTCAATTTTTGAGTTACAAAAAATTGTTTGTTGCAAAAGAACCATGCATGCCTTTTGGAAAAGATGGCCTCTTTCCCCAAAACAAATTACTACAGTGTTTACTCATAACAAGTCCATTTTAAATACACATTCCAATTTCTTCGTTTATTGCTTTAGCCAAGACTGTTCTAAACCTTCATCCTTTTGAAATGGAAAATATATTTCACTGCTACACCAACCTCCTTCAATCACCATGACAGCCCGTTATTCAGAGAGTCGCTAAAGTCAGCAGTGTACACAAACAGATTCCAAAAGGTAGGAAAAGACTCAAACATGATTAAATATTTAATTTACCACCAGCTCTAACACCACTTAAACTCATCTGGCTTATTCAAGAACAGCCATTTGTCAGTACATACAGCAATCCCTGTATTTTACTGGGGTAAAACCAAATACTGCCGTGAAGTACCACATCTGATTTTTTTTAATATATATTTTCTTAATACATATCAAATCCAAAAGTAAGATAAATGATCATATGAACTCATCTTTAAGCATTTAAAATTCTCCACATTTTACTGACAATACATTCCTCTAGCTGCAGGCCTAATTGGCAGCTTGGCACTCTGGGAGTCTCCCCAGCGTGCCCAGCTTACACGGACACGACATTACTAATGATGGCACGAGACCACACTCAACTTCACACCTGAGGGTACAGAGGGCCCTGCTGTCAGACCAGGACTCTCATCCACAAAATCACTGTGCCTTTCATCTCTCCTGGCCTTTTCAGGGTCCAGGCATGGCTTCTGTCACACTGCAGATTTGTCTAGAACCTCCTGATCTCAGAGGTGAGACCCTGCATGATACAACTGCCTCCCTCTGGGAAGTAAAGCTGTCCTTGAGGGTACAATCACACCCTGAAAGTCCAGCTATGTGAGTATCCATTCATGCTGGGACAAGGTGACTTAGCAACCCAGAAATCTGCAGAAGAAACTAAAATAAATTACTGTTTAAGACAACACAACACAATAAAAATAAATCCATACACATTTCCATTACTCATTTTCTGCTCCTCTCTGATGTGAAAACATCATGGAACAAAGTTTAAGCATTAAGATACTAAGTTCCATCTCCTGCAGCTCCATCCAAATCATATAGCCTTTTTTATTCCTTTTTAGGTCAACTCTGACCTTGACTAGTCCTGCAGCTAAATACCATCTTGCTCTGAAGGATTTGCTTGAGATGGCACAGCAGGCCTGAAGCAAAACAGGAAAATGAATCCAAGTCTGTAAGGCATAAACAACCAACATTTTTCTCTTTCTTCCAGGTTACCTTTAATCTACAGCCTGCTGCTTTACCTTACTGCCCTTCAGTACTTTGTAGTCTATTAAGTATAACCTAGGAATTAGTCACATTTCCAAACTAAGAAATTCCCAGAAAAAACACTCAACAACAAAAATTCAGTGTTTCAAATCTCCACCAAATGTGCATTTGAAATCAAATTAGATTAAATAACATTTTAAAATTAACTGGTTTATGTGGTTTTGCTACAAGTATTAGAGGAGACTGTGTGTGGAAAAACTAAAATGTGCATATATGAGGTGACCCACAGTTCACTCGGTGCATGTATTGGTTTATGTGCAAGTTTTCACTGATTTTCAAGTAACCTCATCTCCAGTGTAAACCATCAGCCCAGAGAGTGAATATTCTTTTAAAAGACGAAAATATGGCTATAAATACATTGGAAATCAGACACCTGACTGATAGGTGGCCATGATCATAGGCTGCCTCAAGACAGAGGCTCACAGGCAGAAGATCCTTTTAGTCTTTTTCTACACTGGACCAGGCAAAAGGCTGAAAACAGGGACTCCATGTCACAATATATTAATTGCTAATAGGACAGATCAGGCAGTCATTAAATAAATCTACTTCAAAAAGGCCTGCAAAGAGCAGGTCTTTGAACAAGCCTCACCTTTTCTTGTACAAGCACCACATCATGTTTGGAGAAGTTATTAATGTTTAATTGCATTTCATTTTCAATGTATTGCTACATGTCAAAGCTCCACTAATTAAATATGATCTGACAAGAGGTTAAAAAGCACCAAACACAGCACTGGTTGGGAGGAGCCCAGAGAATTTGAGTAGCAGGTTCGTCAACCTGCTCCTTTTTCTGAACTTACCTTAAAATTAATTTGCATCATGGGAAGAACATGAAGCAAAGTACCCTTCCAGTCCAGACTGATGAGGGAATTAACAGTTCCTGACTCCAAGCACTGCAGGGTTTTGTACTTGTCACGGGACATACTTGCTTTTGAGCCCAGAACTTCAGCAATTGCTTTAGGATTCATTAGGAAGAAATCAGATAAAGAAAATTGTAAGAGTTCTTTTTTGGCTTGTTTTGCAGATATTCCTGATTATTGTAAAAGATAACTTTTACTATTCGAAAAGAAATTCATATTCAACAGGTTATAGTGTTTCATAATCTAACATTAAGAAGAGAAACCTGTAATGGCTGTTAAAAATCTTTGTCCCCTACAGTTTAGCAGCAGAATTTTGTATGACAATCAGAAAGAGAAGGAAAAGTACCTTGATAAATTCCAAGTCACATTTCTTTGGCAGAATGTTACTGAGGTGAACTGGTATTTATTCCAAAGATGCCAGAAACATGCAGCTTTTGGAATATGTGACAAACAGCCAATGTTAAAGACAGACTGAATTTCAGTGCAAGTAAATCTTGTACTGATGACATTAAATATACACGAAAGCACAAATGGTACACAGCTGCCTGCTCTAAAGCAGACATTTGGGCAATCATGTTGGCTCCTGGTGCTGTAACTGAATGAAGCATAGCACACAAGATAAAAAAGAAATAATATAAACCTGGAAGAAAAAACTCAAAACAGAAGCCTATGAATAGCATCCCTTTGCTTTTTCTTGACAACATGAACTTATTAACAACAAAAATGTCATAAAGACCTAATTTATTTATTTTATTAATTGCGTTTAGTAATTTTCTCACCACATTCAATTAAATAGGTTCATACTTTTAGTATCCAAACTGGCCACCTGTATATTCAATGGGGGGTTGAGGGGGAGGTTATAAACATGGCAGAACACTATTTCTTTCAGAAAGTTAAATCTTATTGATTAGAAAACTAAAAAAAAATAGCAGGAGGATTATTGAATACATTTAATTTCTTTACACAATATCTGAACATTCAGACTAAACAACCTTTTATACCTTCAAGAAAGCAACCTTCTAGAACTAAACTAGATATTTATTTAGACATTTGATCCAGTACACTTCTTATACATACCTAAAAAGACTTTTTCTTTTCCAATGGAGTAACTGCCACAGACAACTAGAGTTCGTGGGTTTAAAGTCACTGTCTCAAAGGCAATGTTGACAGCAAACTGGATAACCTCTTGTTGTGAAGGGAAAGTGTACTCAGGGCTACAGTATCTGGGGCATGGAAACAAAATATACCACTTTGTTACAAAAGATAAGCCATCTGAAATTACCAAAAAAAGCCCTCAAAACTGCACGTACACAGTAAGTGGAAAAGACATTATTCTTCCATATCATTTCGGTCTATTAGAAACACTGAGGTGCCCAGATGGAATTGTTGCAACAAAAATTACATTGAGCATATCAGTGTTTTCTCTACAGCTATTCACTCTCTGGCACTGAATTCTACATTTTCTTCTTCATAAATACCAAATGCTCTTGCAAGCTAGATATTTGTATTACATCCTAATTATATTCTTATGTCTATTTTTTGTCATACACACAAACCATAATATAAGGCATTACTCATTCACAGAAACATAGGGAACAGAAATGAAAGTCTGCAGCTGGGCATTAGTCATCATTCACACAAAACCAATTTTGTATACATGAGTCAGAGACAGGTCTAATGAAAATCCCAAAAACTGATTCAACCATTTGGCATCCTTTCACCTTTGAATTCTTCCACACCTCTTTTTGTAATAGAGTTGAATCCACTAAAAAGTAGTGTTCCATAAACCTCTTGTTTTAGAGCTCAACACTTAAACGTATGAGTTTTGACATCCAGAATTTAATACTTCTTATAAATAGCTTATAATACTTATAAAGGTTATCTCAGCAAATACTTCAGCACCTTTTCCACCACCCACTTTCATTCTCTCATGTAACAGCATTACCAATGAACAAGCTGTACATACATGGGCTTTTAATAAATACCTGCTTTTATTCAATACTAACGAGAGCTAACAAGTGTTATCACAGCAATGTCATCCAGACTTACATTTATTTGGTTCATAAACAGTCTTACTAAACTGAAAAGAGTAAGAGTAAGCTGAAAAAAAAGTTCCATTTCCAGACAACTTACGTGGTATCGAGGTAAAGGGTGTGGACTTGCTGAGCCATCAGAGCAGGGTAGCGCTCCATGGAAGGGTCTGCCCTGAAGTCCCCTGTGTGCAGAATAACAGTCCCACTTGGGAGGTAGAAAAGGATCATTGCTGCACCTGGACAACTGAAACAAACAAAAAGCCCCACAAAGAAAAGTTATGTCAACTCTCTATACTGTTAAATATACTGCCTTAAGAGACAGACCACACTTAGTACCAGGAGGGTACGCAGAACAGCGTTTTAAATCATAGCTACCATGCAGAAATTCCTGATTTCTGAAGGAATTCTGCAGCTAATCCTACGGCCATAGACAAGCTTGACCTGAGTTCTCCCCTGAGATGGGAAGAAGAAACAAAAACCCCACATCATTAACTGCCTTTTTGGAATGCCCCATCACCTAGGCATGACAAAGATGCTGCCTTAGTTGCAATCATTCTATTACTTTATTCAAAGGGGAAACAGCACACCAAAGAGGAGCAGTATTTTTGTTCAGGAGAAACAGAATTGTATAATGGCAGATTCATCCTCCTTCCTGCAGGACTCACTGGAGCATTTTCTTTTAAATTCTATCTGCAGATTTTAAATGTTGCCCTAGATCCAGAACTCCCTGGTTATAAATACAACTCCCTTCCTGGTGACAGTGCATCCATTGCACTTTCTGCAGTTGCTTGCCAAAACTTTCTGAAGGGCAAGAGTTCAGACTGGAAAATTTGAGTGGGACTATTTTAGATATCAATCATCTGCAAAGGGTAAATGAAACTCAAAAAAGGAAAAACTGGCATGAATCAGATCTAAAATGACAGAATTGGTGAACTCTTCAAGAAGCTGAACTTTGTAGCTAAGGTATGTACAGCTTTTAAATTGGAGCAGAGGATCAGAGAGATAAACAGGAAAAATGAGAAGTATACAAATTACATAAGCAACAAGGCTTCCTCCATTCCTAGAGAGGTTCTCAGAGGACTTCACAGAGTCTTATCTCTCCAAGTATAAACAAATCCTACACTAAGCAATATTCAAACCAGCTGTGACACAGTCCTGCATTTCAATGTATGTACTGCAGGGAAGGTCTCTTCTGCTAGCCATGGCCAAATAAGATACCAAGATGCAGAACATCAAGAGCACAGGGCTGGAAGTGAGGTGCTACTGAACTTTAAATCCAGCATTACCACATTACTAGTCTAACTGACAAAAATCTCACCCTTTATCACCAAATTCAGCAGAAGTCTTGTCCAGATTTCAACAGCATCTTCCTCAAAGTTCAATTTTCAAAATGTTAACTAGGTTATGTCTCTCACTGGATCCAAAGTACCACATTTTTCTTAGCTCAGGATTTTCCTATCATCAGCTGAAGTTACAGAAACCTAATGTATCTGATAATCAAATTTACTATGTTCCCAACTAGACACCAAAAACCAGGAAGTGTCCAGATTTTTTTCCAAACCATTCAACCTCTCAACAAGCATAAAAATTAAGGAGCTACACGTGGTTAACACAATGTACTCAAAACAAAGTTAAACTAAAATTCAAAAAAAGTTTCATTCTTGAAGATAGCTCACCTATTTCAAAAGCTAACTATTTGAAAGAAATTTTCCAATTTTCCACCACAAATGCAGTGATACCTACTGATTGGCATCAAGCAACAGCACTCTGATCCCATTGACCACACACTCCGTGTCCATCGGCAGCACGTGGACATACTGCTCCTGGACTCGGAGTTTGCTCTTCACCAGATTGCCAGTTATCTGGAACACAGAAAGGATTTAAAATAGGAACAAAATCTAAAAGAAGCATTGTTCATTTTAGAAACAAAAGCTCTCAAAGCCAGACAGTCTGGCTTAGAGAGAAACTACAAGGTCCTGGGCAAAATCTAGCCTTTCAGTAGCATTTCATTTCTCAAAAAGCAAACTGGGAAAAGCTGTCTTATGAAAGCAAGCTTTTAAAAGCCTGTCAACAGGTTATGCATTGGAATCAGACAGGAAACAAACAAGGGGAAGAACATCTGTTGCAGACTATCAAGTCAAGAAGAAGAGATGGGTAAAGCCTTCTCTAAACAAGTGAAGTTTCCAGGTAACAGGCCGCTGGATCTTATCACGGAGGACTGCAGTCACTCCAACTGCAAGGGCAACACAGGACTACAGCATTCCAGGAAACTCAATCATAAATAGTTTTTCTGATGCAAGCTCTGGATGTGTTGATTAGGCAAGGCACCCTACCAGGTTACAAGTAAAGAAGAGCTGGCTGGACACATGACAGCTAATGGCAGTCGTGGCCACTCAGCAGCCTGAAGTACAGGACAAAAATGCCACTTGCTTAACATGGAGAAGAGATGGCTTATGCAGAATCTGTTTCATACTTCCATCACTAGAATAGTTACAGAGAAAATGGAGCCAGATTCTTCATGATGCACACAAAAAAAAAACCAAGCTACAATGTCAAGTTGCAAAAACAGAAATTTCAAATGTATTCTTAGGGAGAAAAAAAACCAGAGTGGGTAAGCCCTGCAACAGGTTGTGAAGAGACATAGTAAAATCTGGCCTATGGTCAAAATTTGACTGACAAAAGGCTCCCTGCAGTCTGATCTAACTATCTAACTTTGAAGGTAAACCCACATTGCACAGGAGATCAGTCTATGGGACCTCTAGAGATCTGTTTTAAACCTGATTTTTTTCATGGTATCTAGTCAGGCAAGTTTCACTAATCCTCTTGAGCAGTCAAATCAGGGTAAGGATTTCTCATAAGCAAAATGCACATTCTCCTGTACATATCCACTGGCCCAACAATGGAACCACTGATGTCCTATTTACTTCCACCAGTACACAAGTGATTACAGCTGCACATGGACACAATGGCATCTAGCAATCTTGAAAAACCTTACCTTATTACAGTAGATTGGAAATCTGAAGTTTTTTGTTAGTCCACAGAAATGGTCAGAGTGAAAATGAGTAAGGAAATAAGCTGTGCAGCCTTCAATTTCTCCATACTGGAAGGCATCAACTGTAAAACCAGTTCCTACAGGAAAAAGGGAAGAGAAGCCAGTTGCATAGTTCAGAACCAATCTCTAAACAGATATTGGTTTTGTTTTCTCTTTGCTTCTTCCGAATTAAAAGGTAATAGTTACCCTGCATACAGCTGAAGGAGCCATTTAAAGATTAACATGTTTTGTGTATCAGTCAACAGTTGCAAAAAGAGATTTTCACTTATTAAAATAAAAATTTCACAAAGTGTTCACACACAGGTACTTTCAAAGGCCTTCCAAATATGTTTTTCAGCTGCCATCCTACACAGATGGCAACTGGTTAAGCAAATAAGACACATTTATCTGCATTCTACTGGTATTCTTGAAAGTTCACATAGATTGAAATCTAATAAAAATAAACCACATAACTTCAATTTTAGGACAAAAATACAACACTCCAGCCAAAATTAATTAATCTCTACAAAAAACAAGTTCCCTCTCACCTGGTATTTTCTTGTAAAAAGGGCATTGTTTTTTTCTTGGTTCTTCACCTGTAGTAGGTAATTCTTTAAATTTCTTTCTCCACCTTCGTTGGCCACCAGAAGGTACATCTGCAATGGCTCCATTTTTACTTGAACTTTCTGTAACTGCTTCTACATCTTCCACAGACCCCTCAGCCTTCCTTTTTTGCTGTCTGGGCCTCTTTCCATTAGGAGATACTGAACTTGGTATCTGCTTTTTCTCACTAAAACACGCCTCTCCTTTGCGTTCCTCCTTTGCTTTGGGTTTTAACCCAAAGAAAACACCAATGTCCATTTGTTTGAGTTCTTTGGCAGGACTGGTTTTAGTGTCCATAGCTGCTAATGAAAGAGATGGCACTGATTTAGAAGAGACGGGGCTGGGAAAGTACACAGCAGCTGTACTGAGATTTCCTTTTTTCTCTACTGCTGTCTGCAGACTCTCCTGGAGAGCTGTTTTTTCATTTGCGCTGGCAGTCATTTTATCTGTATGAGTTAAAATGTCATTTGGCTCCCTCATAATATTACTCTTCTGTGTCAGAAGAGAGGCAGCATCTTCTCTGGCCAGCAGTGATGATGTCTCAGTAAAACTCATGTATGCAGAATCCAGAGCACAAGCACCAGCATCTCCTGACTCTGTGGTTCCTGCTTTGGCAGCAGAAGAAATCAGTTCTGGCTGTTCAGTCTCCTTGTAACTAGAAGCAAAAGAGGATCCACTGGCTACCATGCCTTGCTGAGGATTTAGATGGTGCAGTGTACCTACTTCCTCACAGAGGGTTTTTTTAATTAAGAAGCTTCCCCTTTTCCTATGCTCATACTGAGGCTTCGTCTGTAAGAGAAGTTCATCAAATGTTTTAAATTCCACAGAATCAGAGTCTTCTTCTTCTGAGTTCTGCACTTCAAATAATTTATTCTGTGATTCTTTTACTTTCTTCTCCTCTTCCTCTTCACTTTCCTCAAATGTACTTAGTGGAGAGTAAGAAATTTCACAGTCATTGAAATCCACTCTTGACTGTAGCAGACTTGGCTGACTTGTATCTTTCTCAATACACAAATCTTTTCCTGTTTCACTTTCTTGAGAGGATGCAAAATCAAAAAATTCACATTTACAACTATTGCCTGTGGTCTGAGGAAGCTGAAGTGTCTGTTGAGGTTTTTGAACACCTGCAGAAAAGGAAGTACTTTCACTGATTATATTTAGAGACTTCATTTGCAGTGAATTCCATTCCATCGATGCACAGTCATCATTTGGGACATGTCTTATTTCATTAGAGGATTTCTCATTCTGTGAGGTTTTCCCTGCATGACTTGGGGAACAGCTGGGCTTTGCAGCAGTAGAACCTGTCATCTTCATCTCCACAGTGTTTCCTGAAGAGTTTACGAGATAATCTCCTGCCCTGTTTGCTGCAAGTAGAAAATGGCTGTAACGCTTGTAGTGGGATGGAATGGTAGAGGTGCACAGTAAACCATCAGGACACTCTATGGAAAGAGTCAAACAGAGGTGTAATGTTAATACCTTTGCAAGTATAGTTGGCATAGTTAAAATAAAAATCACATGTGACACAACATTTAGGAGCTTTTTGTTATAAATACAGCTACTGGGGGACAGAAGGCACAAGTAAAAAGTAATTTTCAAGCTACCAAGGCCTCTTCTCTGAGCTGAGAAATGAGAATGCTTCCAGCCTAAAACCAAACAGCTGCTGCTGCTCATACAGCACTGTGCCTGAATTATACAGCCCATTAACAAGAATACTTGACCCCGTTTCAATGCTGTGCTCCTGTAATCACATGGCTTCTGCTTTCAAATTGTCTCACATTCAAACAACAATCTCAGAGAAATAGCACCAGTAACAGCCAGTACATTTCAAATATGTAATAAACAAATAAACCAAATTGCAATTCTGAATTAACCTAACATTCCATTTCAAATTGTCTGCGATTACACATTAAGAAGAAAGGAAAAAAAAAGGGTCGTGTATTTACTGATACGGAGAAAACATTCAACTCTGAGATGCCAGAAAAGAAACCTGTAGCTCTTTCCTAAGCCTTCCCACTGAGAGTTTACCAGCCTAACTTTTCAGGCTTTTAAGGTGAATGCATAAATCAATCAGGATTTTTCACATGTTAATTATGGGAGTAAGACGGCAATGAGGTGTTAAAACACCTGCCTTAAATTAAAATCACTGCCAAAATCAGCATGAAAGGAGTTACATTTAATTGTTCTGAAGAAGAAACTCAAGGAAAATTATGAAAATATAAAAAGGAGAGTGGCTGTATTACCTAAAACAGCCTTTACTCAAGTTTCCTGTGTGCCTTCTGTTTTACAAAAGTTCTGAGGTGTGCTAAGGACATAAGTTGGATACCTGAAGCTGTTCAGATATGGTATTTCCCCATGAAACTAGAATTTGGAATGTGTCAGTTTTGTTCCTCTTGTACAGAGCTCAAAACAAAACCGTTGTCTTATGACACAGGAATATTAAACTCGATTTCTATAAAAAATTTCTAAACCACAGGGGCCCACAAGTTAACATTTCAAGTAAATTGGCACATTTCAGCTTCCAAATGTCCATAGACAACTGAACAAATCACACATCAACAGGGATACAGGATAATGAAATCTATATTTAAGATGAAAGAAACTTGATGTCAAAAGTAGCACCTTTGTGCCTGAAGGTTCTTTTCTGACTTAGTAATTGTAATAGGTTTCATTATTTTAAATATGCACCTTCAGTTTGTTCAATGAAATACCGAAACTTGATAAACAACCATGGAAGTTTCTCAGAGTTTTGAGATTAGATTCTCAAATGAGATTTTCATGTCAGATTTCCGCGTTCTTCACAGAGAAACAAAAATTTCATTCAAAAATAGGACTGATCAGCTACAACATAATAAAACATTATAAAAACCATACTAACTACCATTTCCAATTTTGAGCGCAACATAAAAAGGTTTACAGCAACATTTCGTAAGAAGTCTGTAAGTTTTCTCTGAAGGCTTTTTTCTTACTCTAGTCATACCTTTTTCAATGGATCCTGGAGTTTCCAAACATTCATAGACGTGCCACTGAGGTGTCTGGACCAGGAGCAAAGAGAAAGGCATCTGGCAGCTGGGACAGTATCCATCGTGAACGGGCTTTGCATTGTGTGAGCCCTGTTCTGCCGAGCTACTCACGCTTTCCTGGGAGTGCACGCTACTGTCATCTTTACATCGATCCACGTCCTGGTCTGGCCGTGAGCTCTGCTTGGTTTCCGGAGGTGTATCAGTTTTTTTTACAGATTTCTTTTTCCTATTTCCCTTTCTTTTTGGCCTGCCCTTGCCATCACTTACTTCCTGTACAGGACTAGAGATGCTCTGTGAATTACTCTGGTGCTTTCGTTTCCTAATGGATTTGTACTCCCAAATGTCCTCTTCCAATAAAGCATCTTCAGACATGGCAACACATGAAATATTCCCCTTTCTTTTAAGCAACAGTTCACAAACCTGCCCTTCCTCCCACTAATATATTTGCTCTTCCCTCCACTCTTCACTACCTGAAGAAAGGCTCCAGAAGCCCATGTTAAAAAGGCAATACTGGGCCACAAACCAAGCAGCAGTCCGTGATGGGACAGGAGCATGGTTGATCCTATCCCAAGAATAATTTAATGAGCGTCTCTTTGCAGATCTGCAATTTCTCCTGTTACACAGGGCCCGACTCCGCAAGGCCTTCCAGGGTGAGCCATTCCCTTCAGCTTCCCCCCGCCCTCGTTAGCACCACCCGGCCTCGGCGGGGACAGGAAGATTTTAAAGATTCCTGCCCGAGCAGGAAGGTTTTAGAACAAAACGAGGAAGAGTTCAGCTACGGGATCGTTGTCAGGGTGTCCCGGGATGCTCCTCCGGAGTGTCTCCCCGGAGCGTCCTGTGATGCTCCTCCGGAGTGTCCCGGTGCTGCTCCTCGGGGTGTCTCAGTGGCCCCGAGTGTCCGGCATGATCGAGGGATGTCGCGGTGCGCTCGAGTGTCCGGGATGCTCCGTGGGATGTCCCTGTGCCCCGAATGTCCCGGGATGCTCCCTGAGATGTCCCGTGTCCCGCCGGTTCCGCGGGTGGCGGGAGGACGCCTCCTCGGCCGTTCCCCGCCGCGGCCGCGCATTCGCTTCCGCAGGTTCGTCGCTGCGGCTGTCGCTCGACTTCTCCGCTTCTCCCATAGTATGCCTCCAAAACAACCCTCAAATCCCACCGTTTGAACTACTGGAGCCTGGTTTGGACTCTGCCCGGTGCTGCTCAATTTTTACATCTCACAAACACTAAAGCAGCCGGGCGGGAAACACGGGCTGTGCTGAATCTGCTGCGCGGGAATCTCCACCGTGCGCTGCCTCCGGGAATGTGCTGCTGTGGATACCAAGGATACGTAAAAACAGGGAATAAGTGAGGAGGTCCCGCTTTAAGACAAACGAGTTACTGCGTGTCTGTGCTTTGTGCTTTATTTTCTTTTTCAATCGTGGTTTTCCGCCCTGGCTGCGCGGGCGGTGCCGAATGTGCGGCGGTGAAGCGCCAGGCCGGTAAACAGCGCCCGGGTGAGGCGATGGCGGCGGGCGGGCTGGCGGGGCTCCTGCCCGCCCAGACACAGCTCGAGTACGCGCTGCTCGACGCCGACACTGCCCAGGAGAAGGAGAACCTGGTCTACCAGTACCTGAAGAAAATGGACAGCCGCGAGCGGGACCTGACGGTGCCCGAGCTCGGCGGAGGTGGGTGGCGCGGCCCGGGCGGGGCCGGGGGTCTCCCCGGGAGAGGCGGCGGAGCCCCGGCTGTCCCCGTGCGGGGTTTGCCTGGAGGTGCTGCTGCCTGCGAGGACCGGGCAGGGACGGCCCCGTGGGCCGCTGTGTAAATGGCACTCGTAGCTACAGGAAATGTCACTCCTGGAAGCAGCAGGAGCGAAGGGCAAGGAAAAAGAACCTCTTTAAACATGCTCTCCCTGGTACTGGCTGCAAAAACACGTTCTGTAAAGTCTCTCTTCTAAATCTCTTCCCATCTGTACTGTGTATTTACATCTGTCACCTCTGGTCATAGTGAGAACCTTGCTAACTCTCCCTGCGCTCTCCTGAGCTCCCTTGGTTTCCCGGAGCATCCCTTAGGATGTTCCCCAGCTCTCTCTCCCCATGACTTACCCGCGCTTGTCAATTTTCATGTCCCCGATAATACAAACTTGTGCCGGAGATGTCATTCATCCTCCTGCGGTGGTTTGTCCCTTTCACACATTTCTGTGTCTCTCCATGTGCTAAGGGGGAAGTCAAAGGTTAAGCCTTATAAGATCTTGCAAGTCCTGCTCAGGGTCCTTTTAACCTTTGAGAGGCTCCCTGCAGCTGTGGGAGCTCACATCTTACTGCGAGACAGAGACCTCACGGGGTGAAATTCAGGGTTAAAATCACACCTATCACGGGAATGAATTACGACTTTTAACCAGCGGAGCAAAGGAAGTTCTTGCTCCATCTAGGTTTGGACCCTTGAATTGAATTTTAGCTTTTGCCATTAATATTGTTTCAGTGTTCTGTCAAGGCTTATTTTCTCCTCTATAAAGGACTCAAGTAGCCAATATCTATGAAAGGTATTTTAATTCTAGTGAAAAGGGGAGAAATGCCGTAAAATATATAAACTACCCTTTTATTTTGAAAAGTAAACAGCAAAGCTGTTATACTATGAAAATAGTGCATATACTTGATGAATTATTCTCATTATTGTCACCAAAGCTAAATGTGATGCATCCATTTCCTCTTCCTGAAACAGAAAACAAGCCTCCTGCTGACTTGAGTAGGAATAACTTTTCCCGGAGCAGATCTCACTTGCTGAAACTGTCAGAGTGGAAGTTTTGAGGATTTTTAGATCAGTCAACCTACATTTTGTAAAAAAAGGCCTTCAAAAATTTAGTTCAGCTTTGCATTGTCTCACAACTATCTTTCCCCACTATGATTTTAAATAATTTTTAAGAGTTAATAATGGCTGACCACATTCTAAAATATTTATTCCTTATCTTGATACCAGGTTCTAATGGGATCAGAGGACTTTTCAGTTACCAGGGAGGAAAGCATGTTTTCATGTCTCATGTCAAGTGGTTAAAATAAATGACCAGGACTACTGTTGTGCTCATCTGAAAAAGTTGTATTTCTTCCCATGTGACAGAATTAATTTATACTTGTCATTTCAAACTTAGAAAATCAAGATCAAATCTATAAGCACAAAAATATTTCAGTGATCTTTGAAATCAGTTCTTTACAAAACTGTTGGAAAAAATCATTAAGAGTTTAACACTTTCAAACTTTTAGTAGCCTTTATGTGAGTTGTAAATAATTGATTGTTACCCAAATGACGTTGGGGGTTGAATAATGTAGATCATGTTTCAAAATGTATGAAATTTGTTCTGAGGCTTGCATGTTCTTTCAATTAAAAAGTGCCTGTGTAAAGATATAAACTACACTTTCGTATTACAGTGAGTCTTATTAATAATATTTTGATTTACTAATTATGAAGAATTGTGGAACATACGGATGAGTTGGATAAATAAAAGACTGCATAAAAAGGGATGTCAGACTCTTTTTAAAGTTAAAAGCACCAGGAGCATTGTGTGGTATTGGTGCCTTTCCCTACCCTTCCCTTAACTGGCTGTCACTGCTCTCTGAATTCCAGATCTACAATGGTTAAACACTGAAGGTCCTATTTCTCTTCACAAAGACCTTTGTGGAAAAGTTGTGGTGTTGGATTTCTTCACTTACTGCTGCATCAATTGCTTGCACCTCCTGCCTGACCTCCACGCCTTAGAGCACCAGTACTCTGATAAAGGTAAAAGTGCTTTGGCTCTCTTGGAATAGAATTTCCTGGCACTGTTGCAGGCTGAGTAGCTGAGTCACTTTGTTGCTGGTTACTAAACTGCTGGCAATATTTCAGGGGTGTCTAAAAATGTCTTCTAATCTTTTAAGTAGCCTAGAAAAGGTGACTGTGTGTACTTCCATCACATTTTTGAAGAGGGTTAAATAAAGTGTCTGTTGTGCCTGTGTCATTAGACGAACAGGATATATACTTAAAGCCCAAAACTGATATCTCTAAAAATAAGGCAACTTTCAAAAAGCTGTTGAAGAATGTGAGATACAGGCTCGAAGTTAATATGAGTAGGTAACTCTCTACACTTGACTGAGGAACCAGCTCTGAGAAGAATATAGTAGAGGTGGCAGAATGGATGTAGATAGGTGGTAGAATAAGATACAGATTACTTTTTTTAATTTTTCCATTGGAACTGAAATAACAAAATATCTAAGCTTGATGTAGATTTTCTTTGGTATTGGCATCGTGTTGTATACCATTAATAGCCCTGTATTCTAGAGAGGGAATTATGGTCTTTAAAGCCACATCTGAAATGAGATCTGTCTCTCACTCTGACTGAATAAAAATGTAGGGTAATTTTTATTTAGAATGCAGTGTCTTGTCATCATGATGGCTTGTCAGAGATAAGCTGTAGTCTTACACAGAGTGTGTCAGCTACTCACTTATCTGGGATATTTTAACAGGCTGAACAGTGAGATGAAGAACAGTGTTACTTTCAGTCCTATAAGTATTGTATTAAATACAATATATATGTAATTAATAACATTTTCATGTTTGTCTGATTCTTCATTGCTGTTTCTGATTGGTTTTAATTTTGTCAGTGTTTATTTTCATGTGTTAGCTTTTTCACTAGAGAAAGAAATTGCAATTTATTTGAAATTTACGTAGTGCTTTAGATGGGTTTCCATAGCACTTCACAGAAGATTCAAACTAATTTTTCTACCTTGGAAAGCTTAGATGTTTGCTTTGGAGAAATTTGAGATGCAGTGTAATGTTTCAAATATTAGGAACTTTGTCTTATAAGGAAAAACCTTCATGGCATTTTTTTTTGAGTGAGTCAGTTTTAAGTGGGAGGTGAATGGCAAATGATAAGTGGACTGTTGTGGGTATCAGGCATGTTGGGAAAAAGGTCTAGATAGAGATTTAGGAAGATTATATTGATCATAAAATGAATAATACCTTTAAATTATAACTATTTTATAGTACACTGTGAGTGTGTTAATATAGCTGTCATATCCTTAATCTGTTTTTTAAGGCTAAGATGTTAAATCAGCTGATAACAAAATACTCATTTTGACAACCTCTCCCCACAAGCTTTCTCTTAAAAGTGCTTGAATGTCTCTATACTGGTGTAGAAGAGGCTGCAGCACTCTGAACTAAAGGTCCACCTGGAGACTTTTTTTCCTTTGACTTGTATTAAACTTCCTGTCACAGGAGTTACTTCTTGAGGAAAGCACTTTGCTGATGGGTGATAAATGATTTTTGTATTTGAACTACCCCTGTAAGTTTTCTTTGGATTTCAGCTATCCTGTTTCTGCAGGAGCCAGAGTGAGAAAAAAAGATGCTTGGGGTGAAACTGGAGGTAAAAGGGAAGAAGAGCAGGTGTATGGAACATTAATCTTAAATTTAATCCATTAGGAAGCAGAGGATGACAGCAGTTGGATTCAGGAAGAGATTAAGGTGCTTGGTAGTTCAAACAAAAAGAAAAATACGTTGGGGTTTTTTCACTATAGATCTCCCTTTTGGTTTTTTTCTCCTGTTTTCGTGTTTTGATTGTCAGTCCTTCAAGATTATTTAATCTCTCTTTGCTGTGCTAAGTGTCTAAATCTTCATATTATGGTAATATGTATAAATATATCAAGGCAGTAAGGATTGTGGGTTTTTAAGCCATAGAAAACTATGTCAGTATGTGGTCTTATATCAGTGTGCATCTTCTTCACCCAAGGCAAACGAGATTTACTAATCACTAGGAGAAAGGTGAAGGGAGAGTTGTTGACTTGAGAAGCTTGAGAAAGATGAAAGCTGGAAGAACAAAACATCTTGCTTGGGCAAAACATCTGTCTCATAATGCATTTGGATCTTTAATCTCTTGTTTGAATACTTGCAGGTATATTGCCTATTTTTTCTTAGTTGTAAGAACAAACCTCAATATTGATATAATTGACTCTACATTGTGTACATATGTGCTGTGTACATACACACTCTGATGATTTTTTTTAATGTGATTCAAATGCCTTCTTACACAGAGCATGTTGAAACTTCTGCTGTGTGATCACCAGACAGGAGAAGCTTAAACACAGGAGGCTGTAATCCTTTAATGATTTAGGGTGATCCTAAATCATTATAAATATTACAGTACGTGTGCCATAGTTCCATTGTCTGGAACTTCAGGAGACCCATGTCAGAATGAAGACTGCTTTCCATAGGATTGAATGTCGCCCGGCATCTTTATCTGATACGCTCTCACTGCTATCTTCAGTGGTGCTATTTCTGTATTTCAAGTGGCATTCAGAAAGTTATTTTAAACCCCAGTGCATATTCAGTTCATGTTATCAGCAGTCCAGAAATTACTTCTATAAGAGGAAGTACTTTTTAATATTCAGAAATAGCTTGGCATAAATCCAGTGTTGTGCTCTGCTGTAATCCTTCAAACAAAGTGTTTCAAAGGGAGTGCATATTGTTATTTCTCTGCATAGCATCCATCATTTCCACAGGAGTTTTCCTCATGAAGGGATGATGTACCTGACTTATGCTGTTCAGGTGTTCACTATAGAATTGTCTTGCTAGCATTAATGATGTTTTTGAAGGACAAATGTAAGTGCTGGTTCTGATCCCTTTACAGTTAAAATGTTTGACCTGCTGCTTGGATTTCAGCAGTTAATGATAGTATAACTTCAGCTGTCTGATACTGCAACATTCTGCTCCAGTAGAGTTGATAAGACATATCAGTTATAGTGACTTTTTAATGTTTTAATTGTGAAATTTTTATATTCAAGCCCGCCTTGTTTATAACAAGTGTTATTTGTCATTTTACCGTAGCTGTCAGTGCTGCCATTTTTCTTTGAAATATAGAATACTGTATTGATTTCAGAGGCCTGTGCATTATATGTCTTACTGTTTACCTAGAGGAAGATATGTCCAGGTGATACTAGAATTCCACACTTTGGTGTTAGTTTTGTGGCTTCTGGTTAACTGTGAAAAAGAATTTTCTGAAACACCATAGTTGTGTATAGAAATCAGAAGGCAAAGAGGTGTCCTAAGTATCTTTAAAAAACCCCGAAGTATCAGTTGAACAGCTACAACTTACCCACAATTATTTTGAAAATATTTTCTAGCTTAGTAGAGCTAAGTATGTAGAGGTTCAGGAACTAAGAACAGTTCGTGTCAACCAGCTGGGGAAGTAAGGATCCTAAAATTTGGTAATTTTACCTGAGTGTTATTTCTGAGTGTCAGTATTTTCTATACATAGCTATCTATATTCCTACTGAGGTGTAATTGCTCTCTGTTTGTTCAAATTCTCTCTCATTCTGGGAAGTAGTCACATTATGAGATAACTGTGGTTTATTTTTCCTTTGTTTTTTTTTTTATTCAAATACATTTCAACTGCACAACTTCATTTTTCTTTGCAGATGGTCTTGTTATTGTTGGTGTCCATTCAGCAAAATTCCCAAATGAAAAAGTTCTGGATAACATTAAAAGTGCCGTTCTGAGATACAACATTGTCCACCCTGTAGTAAACGATGCAGATGCAACACTGTGGCATGAACTAGAAGTGTCCTGCTGGCCAACTGTGGTCATTCTTGGGCCTCGTGGAAATATGCTGTTTTCTCTTGTTGGAGAGGGACACAGAGAGAAATTGTTTTTATTTACTTCTATAACGCTGAAATTCTACAAGGAAAGAGGACAAATCAAAGATAACAGCGTTGGAATAAAGCTGTACAGAGACTCCCTTCCACCTTCTCCTCTGCTGTTTCCTGGCAAAGTGACTGTAGATGATTCAGGAGAAAGGTTGGTCATAGCAGACACTGGACATCACAGGATTTTGGTTACTCGTAAAAATGGACAAATTCTACACACTATTGGAGGTAAGGATATATATGTAAGTTTAGTATAGCAATTTCAGTTCAGGAGTAGAGTATGTTTGCTGTGCCTCTTGGGCTGACTCTTTTCTTAGAGGACCTGGCAGTTTGTAGACACTGCCAGAATTCTGTTTTGTGCTAAAATTGCTTTTACTCGATTTGGGGGGATGTGGTGTAAGACCATCAGTGAGAGACCATTAATGCAATTGGTGGAAATGCCTAGTTGTTTTTCATTGCTTCATTGACTAAAGTTCATATTTTCATGTAATGTCCAATATGAATTACAAAAATGCATTTTGTGTTCCTCTGAAGGAGTTGCAAATTGTTTTAGATATAAAGGATGTACATCCACATCAAGCAGCAAGGTAGGGAAAAGACAAGAGACTGTAATGCCTCCCTTTCCAATAGAAATGAATGTTGATGTTGTGGTGGTGTTGTGAGGAAAGGTTTTTCGTGTGTGTTTTTTGTTTTGTTATTGAGTTTTTTCAATGGAAGAGCATTCCTGTATAGGATCTCCTCTGGTTTCAAAAGCAGAGAATTAGTAAGAACCGTGGCATTCCAGTAAGAATACAGGCACCTGAAAATGCAGTTGCCTTAGTACATATAAAAAGACTTGTGTTCTCATCAAAACTGAGATAATAATGCATAAACAAGTTATGAAAATAGTGAAAGTATTTTAAATTCAGTTACATTTATTACAATGTTTATATTAGTAACATTTTAGCTATAGAAAATTAGCATCCATGGTTGCTTTTGTGAAATAACAATCTGCTTTACAATGCAAATGAAGACAATTTGCACACTCTTTGTATGCTTTACTGTTTCACAAATGAAACATTCAGCCTTGGTGGTTTTTTTTTAAACCTATTAAAATGGTCAAAGTTACATCTTAGCGCACCAAGTATGTAACTGTTAAGACAACCATAATAGACAGATGTAGGAAGCAGTTGAATCCTCAAATTATTGAAAACAATGGTTTGTTTATGTCTCAGAATCAGGACCTGTGTGCTGATGTGTCCTGTATTACTTAGTCTGGAATTGACTAATGCCTACCCCAGGGCAGGATCCTACAAATCTCATAAGAATACCAGTGACTCTGCTATTTAAGCAAAGGAAGAAAAATTCTCTTGCTATTTGAAGTAACACTGCATTGGCTAGACAGGCTATTTATTCAAGTTAATCTGATTTATCATTAAGGCATTAGTCTAAATACCTTTCTCCTGTAGGATGTGCAAACAGAATTTCTTACGACAAAAATGAGAGAATTTGGTTTCTGCTTGATATGTGAGATGAATTCTCTGCATACAAGTTACCCTTTAGTATTCTGGGACAGTCATTAAACAGGAATTCGGAAGGAGTGTCCTAAGCTCCAAACTGGCACCCTCCTTTCTGTGGCATTGTGTGCTATTCCCTTCCCTGGGGATGTGCACCTTCTCACTCACCAGGGCAACTACTGGAATCTGACACACCAGTACTTCAGTCCTTTGTGTCTGATAAGGTCTAAATTGATTTCTGACTGGAGGTTGTAAATGTTTGTGTATTTCAGTGACTCAGTTAAATGATTCAGTGGGCAGAAAATAATGTAATGAAGTTGATAGTGCAGTAATAAATGTGGGCATGCACAAAGGTTGAAATTGTTATTTGCATCATAAATCATGGTACACACATAACTCATACCTAAATGTCTTCTGCTGACACATCCTGCTAATGCACTTTAAATGCTACCTCCTCTGAAATACAGTGCTTACCTTCTCACTGTTATGTTCCTTTCTATTTCCTGACTGTTCTATGCAAAGTCTGTCACTCCATCATTCTTACTGTTCTTTTGTGTAATTAGTTCCATATTATCTTTTTCCTAATTAGTGTTCTTAATGAGAAAATGTTGCTAATCAAATATTAGTTTCATATGTGATTACAAGAAAATCTGGACCAATGAAATGGAGTTGAGCTTTGGACTTTTTTTTCCTGCTGGCTTGCTTTGATGTAGTCAAGAATAAAAAAAAAAGCTGTAGTTTTTTATTTTTGTCTTCCATTGTTGCTGTTGTCCTTTAGTGCAATTTAGAACCCTATTACGACTCCTCTAGAACAATTTGGAAACCTATTAAGACTTCTCTTTAAAATATGAGCTTAAAAAAGCAGAGAACTTGTGCAGAATGAGTTCAGAACTTAGTAGCACCAGGCTATTTTGATTACACAGCGCAGTGGCTAAAATGAGACTACACCTAATAGTAATAATGTAAAATGTACAAGGTGCTGTGAAAGCAGCTCTTGGAATATGTAATTCTCCTAGACGTTTAAATGTATGCACTTTATTTTTAAGGTGTCTTTTTTCAAAGATTACTTCTGAGTTTGCTGTGTTTTATTCATAGGTCCAAACAGTGGAAGGAGAGATGGAGGATTTTCAGAGGCAGCTTTCAACTCACCACAAGGGATCGCTATAAAAAATAATATTATTTATGTAGCTGATACAGAAAATCACCTAATTAGAAAGGTAAATTTTCCATCAGGAAATTCAAAGTTTAATCTCTTACTTTATTCTACGTACACAGGTGAAAGCTTTCACCACATGAATTACTCTCCAAATAACATCAGAAAGGAGATTTGGTCTACTGTCTTACAAAGAAATGCTGTTGTGCAGGGTTTTTTTAAGGGCTGCATATACTTTTGTGCTTCCTTTCAAATAGAGGTGAGGTTGGCTGCTCGTTACAGCATAACAGGGTTTTGGTTTTGGTTTGGTTTTTTTTCCTAGTCACTCTTACTTTCCTGTTTTGAGAAACATCTATTTTTAGTACTGGAAGCAAAAACTGGTTTTGTTTCACTTCCAGTAGTATCAGATTCTTATCTAAAGTTATTGTACTGCTGTGGTACAGTGAATATCCAAACTTCCGTTGGCTGTTTGGGTCTCTAAAACACTATCAGGTAACTGCCCTGATATCACAATTGGCTGCATGTGTGTTCTTTTTTATTAAGGACTTGCAAAGTTGTAGCATGTAGGAATTGAATCTTACATTAGGTAAAGTCAAATTTAGTATAATCAGAAGTTAAGTTTGGTGATGCAATATAGTATTGCTTTATTATTTAAAGTACTCTGTGCATCTCAGAAGATCTCGGGCTCGGGTCCTCACCAACATCCCATTTGTGATCAGAGGAGGTGCACCCTTAATCCATCTGAGGTGCCTTTGTACAGATTATTTTATATAGAGATGGGAAATACTGTTACAGTATCTGAGTTTATATGTCATATTCCTATATAAGTTTAAAATAAAACATCCACATCAATTGTTTATCTAAGTATTTATCCAGAAATGTGTGATGCTTTCTTGTACAGCTGTTGAGCAGATGCTGACAGAGCAGTGTTAACTTTTGTTGCATGTGGAATAGAGTTCCAGGTACATGGTTTTCAGGCTGCCTGCTGCTCCCCACCCCCATACTCCCTGCCCATCAGCAAGCACTGTGGTAAAATTAATTGTTTTCTTACATAAACAAATGCCTGGTGTTTGTTAAGATTTCTCTGGTTTTGACATCTATCTCAAATTATCTGTAACTTTGGTTGAGTGAATTTCATGCGTTCATTTAATGTGTCATTTTCCTTCACACAGATTGACCTGGAGTTGCAGATGGTGACCACTGTAGCAGGCATTGGGGTACAAGGTGTTGATAAGGAAGGTGGAGCAAAAGGAGAAGAACAGCCTATCAGCTCTCCATGGGATGTAGTCTTTGGAAATTCAAGTACTGTATCAGTTGAGCTTTAACATCTCATATTTACACATGTGACTGTTTGCTAAATGTTTTACTGTTTTGCTATTAATCTGAGATAGAAAAATCAAAGATTTACTATAAAACTGAGTCTAAAGCACAATAGTTTCAATTGCAAATGGTAACTGCAGTTCTGCTTTATGTCCTGTAATGTTACCTGATGGAAGAAAAATTCTTTTGCATCAAGTTCTGTAGTTACTGCATCCAAACACAGAAGGAAATCATGATTGCATTTTTTAGGTCAGTGCTTTAAGCCAGGATCACTTAAGAAGCAGGTACATTTTACAGGAAGTGAGCATTGTCTAGAAGTTCCTTTCCTTGACTATACATACATGCCTGATTACTTGTAAATATTTGAATTTAGGAAATAAAAATAATTTTAATTGGGTACCTCTGTTTATTCCTGTTTAGGTAACATAAAATCCTTAGGCTCAAGATCACGATAGAGTCAGTCAGATAGGAGAGGAATACCTCAGCACAAACCTTGCAAGCATCAGGAGGTGAAATAAATCTTTGCATAATAGGATGCAAGGATCACTTTCTGAGGACTTAAGTAGCTTTCTTTCCCAATTCACTTGGAACACACACCTGAGCCTGGCATCTCATAACTGCCATGTTTTCAGCTGGTACTGACTGTGAGTTGAAACACAATTTTCTCATGTTTCCATTTCAATATAATTTAGAAGTTGCAGATGCCAGTTTATTAACAATGACAGAACAATGCTTTGATGTGGCATAAAACCCTTAGGCTGATATTTCAGACATGAAAAATTGACTTCCAATATTGGGATTTCTTTAACCTGCAGATGAACAGGGTGGGGAAGTAGCATGATCTACCTCTAATATCTTGAAATTAGAGGTGCTTTGCAAGTTTAGTAAATGATAACATTTTACCGACGTGGAAGCATTTGTTAAAATCTTGTGTCAGTTATGAGGGAGGAAAACATGCTCAAGTATAAGGGAACATAGAATCACAGAATGGTTTGGGTTGGAGGGGACTTCAATGACCATTTTTCCAACCTTCCTGCCATGGGCAGGGACATCTTCCACTAGACCAGGTTGCTCAAAGCCCCATCCAGCCTGGCCTCGAGCAATTCCAGGGATGGGGCATCCACAGCTTTTCTGGGCAACCTGTGCCAGTTCCTCACCATCCTCACAGTCAAGAATTTGTTCCTAATTTCTAATGTAAATTTGCCCTCTGTCAGTTTGAAGCCATTCCCCCTTGTCCTATCACTGCATGCCCTTATCAAAAGTCCCTCTCCAGTTCTTTTTTAGCCCTTTTAGGTACTGAAAGGTGCTCTAAGGGCTCCCCAGAGTCTTCTCTTCTCCAGGCTGAACAACTCCAACTCTCTCAGCCTGTCTCCATAGCAGAGGTGCTGTTCCAGCTCTTGGATCATCCTTGTGGCCTCCTCTGGCCTTGGTCCAACAGGTCCATGAAGCTGATTCAGAAATGCTGACAGTGTAGAATGTTCTGGTACAAAGACATTGTCAGGATAGACAGAGTACCACCAGCAGCCTTGAGTACTTGAGGAAGCAACTGGGATATGTTTTCAGATTTAACAGTTCTGTTAACATGACTTGTAAAAAAAAAAAAAAAGCCTTTTTTCAGAGGTCTGGTCAGCAACCCTTGCAATCTGTGGTAAGCATATGGAATCCTACTTGGAAGAGCAAGGAGGAACACCTGGAAGAGAATCTCACTGGATGTGGGCTGCTACTAATACAGGCATGAGTTTTACTGAATTTTGTACAATCTGATTTTCCTTTTGTGAACCAGGAGACTTGTGTGGCTAGATGGTGTAGTTTTCAAGAGATCTTGAACCAGAAAGCTGATCCCTGTGGGATGTTATTGCAGAGCTGTTTCACAGATCAGCAGAGGAGACTAATAACTGATTAGTGCTTCAGAAACTTGAGCTGGTTGACAGAACTATTCAAAGTATCCTATAATTTTACTTTTAATTTTTCATGATGCTTTTTTCTGCTTCTGTCAGTAGTTAAATATATGATGATTTTTTTTTTTTGGTTTTGAGAGCTCTGCTTGTTAAATGTTAATTGATATGATAATTTTTATCAACATGAACATAGTATTTACTGAGTTAGTCACCTGTAGAGGATTAGTCATCTGTACTGCTCAACAACTGCTGAATTTTAATAAGCATTTGCATAGAAATCAGATCTTCTGAATGCAGTTTGTTCAGACCAGTGCAGATTTTTTTCATATTCAATTAGAACCTACTAGTCAGTTGCCTGTTTGGATTGCTACAAAATATAATACAAACTGTCAGTTAAGCAGAGATTAAATCAATTTGAATTCTTTTTTTCTTTTTGAGAGGATAATAAGCCTAATAGATAAATGGGGGAAAATATACATTACTGTAATAGCATTAAATTCTAAAATTCTTTAGAGAATTATAACCAGAGAGAGTTGTAAAAATGAAGAGTTATATTGAGTGGAACGTTAACAGGAGTATGCCCCAGAGCATGAGGAACCAGGACTGCAGTGCATGTCTAACAAGTATTTTTTACTGTCATAAGCTGCAGTGACTTTTTTAAGTTTGCTGCCAGACATCAAAATAGTTTCTCAGCAATGCAGCAGCGTTTGCCAAGGTTGTGTTGCTGAGTTGCAAGTTGCTAAGTTGCAACTTGCTTGAGCATAGTGGGATCTTCTGTTACCCTGCAGTATAACATAGATTGCACTTGTGCCTCTCAGAGTGCTGTCCCTGTTGTCAGAATATTAAAACTGGTGTGCCAGTGTCTTCAGGCACTTGGATGGGTGGGGTAATTTCTGAGAGTTTCAAAAGTTACTTTTGTTTGCATCCACACAGCAGTGTCCTGTTTTTTTACACATGCTGGTGTCTCTCTGTGCAAGTTGCAGGAGGTAACGTGTACTTCAACAACGTAGGTTCATTATTACATATTTTGAGAGTTTGACTTTTGTGTTAACTGATGTGGCATATGGGAACTAGCACCACACTTTCCCATCTTCCTTAGATCTATGTAGCATAAACTTTCTGCACTTTCTGTGCAGTTTCAGAAGATAGATTTTTAGTTGTTTTTTTAAATATGGATTTTACAATTTTTAAACAAGTGATATTTCTGGGAGCTTCCTTTTAGTGTCCAAAGCCATGCTAGCCAGAACATGAAAGGGAGAAGAAGGAAGTTTAAATGTTTAAGCAGATTATTAAACAGCTTACTCTGACCTTTTTCAAAGTTTGCCTCTTAAGAGAAAGTTTTTTCCTCTATCATTGACATTTCTTGAGTTTACTCCTACATACAGTTTAGATTATGTATTGATCAATTGAGAGAATTCATTTCTTCTTTAAAACCTTTATATATAGGTGGTTGAGAAATGGAAAATATTGAAAAAAACTTTGAGGACATGGCTAAGTTAATATTCAGAACTGACTCTATGTAGCATTCTTTTAGGTATCCACATAGTATTTTCATGAGTAGGCTTTTGTTGCTCTGTTCTATACGGATGCCGAAGTCTGAGATGGAGATTAAGTGAGTGTGAAACACCATTTAAATGAAATTTGGCACAAATGTCTTCCTTTGAGGCAGGGGAGTTAATGGAGACAAAGCACGTGGTAGGATTCAGACAGAGTATTCTTCCTTGTCATCTTTTTTATTTCTTTAGCTGTGGCCACTGAGCTTGTGGTTTGAAAATTCTTGAATGAACTCCATGGCTTAAATTCTGGCTTTGCTGAGGTTGGTGCTGAAATTTGCATTGACACAGAATGTGTGGGAAATAGAAGGGGAGGGACAGCAGCGGAAAAATACGTTACAAAATTACTGTGTGCTTTTTTAGCTTCCTCTGTTGTGCCCTTCTATTTTTATTCAATGGGTGTTGAAAGCAAGTGATACTTTAATGCTCAGTTGATTTGAGCGTGAAATGTTCTTGATAGCTGCATTCTAGCTGGAAGGAGCAGGACAATGACCTGTGCTTGGTGACATAACCATGTGTTTCACATTCCAAAATCTGGTTTTAAACTGCATGATTGTAATCTATATATAGGAAGTCCCAAGTACAGTATTGACCATGCTTTCAGTAAACTTGATGGAAATTTTTATGTCAATTAAAGTATTATGTAGATCTGATTTAAATGAAAGTACAGTACCTTATCACACTGGTGCAATTTTTATAGCCCTTAAAAGGCAAAAGTATGTAAGATATTTTTCATCCTTCTCTGTGTTTCTGCTAGAGAGTTATTTGGTACCACTGCATTCCAGAGCAAACACTTTTTTTTTTCCTGTGTTACTCATGGTGATTCTTTCCTAATGTAAAAAAAAAATTTTTGAAATCGCTTAACCAGTAAGCAATTAGCACTTCCTGCTTGAGCTCAGATTATACATGAAGTGTTTATGTCTGAACTGTCTGTATCTTGAAGGGATGCTTTCTTCTACGTGTCACCCTTTTTCCTCCTAGTCTGGTCTCATTCTGTCATTGAGGCTCTGGCCATCACTTTCCTGTGAAAGGAATTTTCCTGGGTTATAGCTGAAAATGAAAGAGCTGCTTTTTCTATCATCAGGAATTAATTTGTAATCATTTTTTGGACAAATCAAAGCTTGAATTCTTCCAAAGATATGTTGCATATGTGATACGACTGCATGATGTAGCAATGTGGATTTATTTGGAATGCAAAAGGCCTGATCATTTCTTTAGCAGTTTCCTGTGCAAAGTACAACCTTAAAGATACCCCATTTGGCTTTGCCCTTATACAAGTTTGGTTCCACAGAAAATCACGTTAAGAGACATCACTGACACAAAAGTACATTGTCTGTCTTTCCTTGTTGAGCTGGATCCTAAATTACTTGTAAATAGCAATTATTTTTTATTTTAGATTCTTGGAATTTCAAAGAAGAAGTAACTCATTAAAGAGAGGGGTGAAGTAAAGTGAAAGATCTATAATAAGGTTTTATTCTTGTGTAAGAATTGCTTTAGGTGAAAAAGTCTTTTGAGAAATAGAAAATTAAGAAGTTACAGGGCAGGACTGCAGTGAAGCAGGACCTTACCCCATCTTGCTTTGGGTTTATAAGTATTGCTGAATAGTAATAGTAACAAAACTTATTAGTATTTCACATGTTCATTGTAGAAACAGGTCAAGAAATGAGGGACTTATGTCAGTATTTTAGTATAAACATGCCTGTGACATACAAAGACTGAAGTCTTTATGTAAGGATATAATGGGAGTGTAGTGACTGAATATTCAACAGTAATCTTACTCAATTGCGTTTGGCAGACTGCTTTTCTAAGTTGGACTTCTCTATGTCTCGACAAAATGCATAATGACAATGATTACTTTCTGCAGTAACAAAGAAGTATTTGGATTAGCAGGGTTGACATCCTAACAGCTGTCAAATTTAGAATCATTTTGAATCAAGTCCATGACTTGAAACTGCTTTCTGTAAAAAAAGTGTTATATTTGTACCTGGAGTGATGGTTCTCATTCTCTATAGTGATGGTTCCACAATCTGTAGTCTCTTTCTGTGAATTAAATCTATGTTCATGATAAAGGAGCTTTGACTACAAATTAGAATTCTAAAGACTCGTTGGTATATCAATTCTTAATTTCAGATGCAAAATTGCTGAAAATACACGTCTTAACAAGTCTTAGAGAGGCTTTGTCATGCATGCTGGGGCCAGAAGGAGACACGTTTTTTAGCTGCAGCTGTTTGAGTCTGGAAGTGCTTTTGCATGTGGAATGCAGGTATTGGAAGTTAAGGGAGACTCTGGTCTCGAAGTACTCTCAAGTGTGTGTGTTTGCTGTGCTTAATTAGGAATGAGTAAAACACATACCCAGACTTAGCTCCTTCTGTACGTATAGTGATGTATCCCAACACTAAATAATCCAAAACAGTTTTTATGTTTGCAAATGCTATCTCTTCTGCTTGGGATTTTTTGAAATATTTACTGCTGTTACAGTTAGAAGGCCTCAGTTAGAAAACTTGGGAAAGAAATCAAAAGTACTTCATTACAGATATAATTTTTAGCTGCCTATTATCTCCCACTGTAAGACAGCCCCTTGGTATCTAAGTCCAAGGATTTCCCTTAATGAGGGGGAAGGTATGTTAACTAAGGGGGAAAATTCCAGAAGCATTTTGTTTCATAAAGGGTTGTGCTGTTTGCATGGTGCAACACTGTGTGAAAGAGTGCCAGGTAGCACAGAAAAAAAAAAGAAAATTGATTTTTTTAGTCATCCAAAAAGGATGATGTGTACTTGTAAAAGTCCAGACTTCACTGCTAAAGTATTCCTTTGGAGCGTTGCTGTTTGTGTCTCACTGAAGAACACTGATTCTCTATTCTTCTGTCAGATTTGCATTTAATTTTCTGAACTTCCACTGACTGAAGAGCAGGTGAGACATGCATTCACTGTGCTCCTGCCTGTCTGTGAACTGCAGGGTGTGTTGTATAGCCCCTTTTGCTCCTTGAGAATTTGCAGAGGATGAGTGTACCAACAGACTTCTTCCTTGGTTCTTTTTATTTCTTCAAAGATAAAATTAGTAGACAGGAATAATATTTTCAGGCTGTGGTCTATTTAGAAAATGTCAGTGGTGCCAGCCACAAAATGTAACTTTGATTCCCAGGCTTTTAATTCCCAGACTGGAAGTAAGCATGCAGTCCCAGATAGGGGAGCTGGAAGTGTGGGTAATCCTGGGAATGGAATCCCTTCAAACAGATACTGCTCTTGGCTGGTGCCAAACAAAGTAATTCCTTCAAATTTTCAGATTGACTCACCACTAATGGTCAGCAGTGTTAGTGACTGTTTGAAGATGTGCCTGTGTACAGACAGGACTGTGAATTCTCAGCACACAGGTCTAGCAGAGGCAGATTCAGGAGCTGCAGCGTTGTACAATAACCAAGGCCTCATATATGGGGAATGTTTGTGCACTCAGAGCTGTAGTTCACTATTAGTGGATGTTTATAACACAAGAGTATCCCATTTGCAAGCCATACCTCTCTTGGGTACAGGCACACTGCAGATAAGAAAGCACATACCCTAATAAGGAGAAACTACACTGCATTTTTAAAACAGCTCAAGATGGGTTGGAATGTGGTGCTTAATTGAATAAATGTAAGAGAATTGCTTTGTTCTCTTATGTTGTTTTATAATAAATTCTTTAGAAATAAATTCTTTCCATTCATGATAAGGAGTTATTATAATAATGGCATTACCATAATTTTAGCATTGTGGCTCTCCCTGGCCCCCTTCTCCTGCAAGAAATGTACAGGGATAACAATAGTGATGTCCTCAAACTGTTCTGTCATGCAAGAAAAAGTTTTTCTGCCTTTTGTTTCAGAACATAAAACATTAAACCATTGTGAGGACCGTTGTGTGATAGAATACCTTAGCTGTGCAGCATTAATTTTCTGGGTTTGGGTCATTTTTTTAATTAAAGCTCTGACGTATTTTCCACAATTCCACAAAGAGTTTGTGCTGTTTCCATGCTCGCATCCATTCTCCTTGTTCTAATGGCCATCCAGTAGAATATATTTGTGTTAAAATTTATGTCAGTTGTGGAGCTCTTATTTATTTTTACAGCCTTGTTCTCTAGTTGAAGAAGAGATCTTCTCTCTATCAATCTTCCATATTCAGTAAAATTTGAATTTAATATTGATACTTTTTTCTCATATTTCATAAGTCTTGCCGTGTGCAGAATTAGAGTAAGAAGCCTTTTCAATTTTTCAACATCTAGCTGTCACAGGGGAGTTTTCAGTGTGTGACATTAGAGAATTGGATAGATGAACAGAACAGATTTTTCAATAGTGCTCAATTCGTATCTTACTTGTTCATTTAATTGGTGAATAAAGTGAATATTTAATAATTAACAAAACTTTCTGAGATCACTCAGAATGAATTGCATAGCATAGCAAGATAAAAAAGCTCACTTTCTGAATAGACCAGTGATTTTAACAGTTTTCCTTCTGGGATACTTAGAATAGTAACATCTGAAAGTGCAAGATATGCATAATGGAAATAGAAAATTCTGAAGCTGAGCAGTTTCTATATAGGAAGTAGAGAAATGATTTCATAACCTATTTTCTCAATTTAAATCTCTTAGAAATGAGCTCTAATCAAAGAATGAGTCCTTGGGATGGGGAGGTGTTGTTTTCGGTTTTTATACTGGAGTGTTTTTGGCATTGTTGGAACTTTGGTAGCATTTCTGGTAATTTATAAAATGTGTGTTTTGCAACTCATTTTGCAAACCTTTTTTGATCAAGAAAAAGCTTTTAGGTACTTTGCAAGTTTGACTTTTATTTTTGAAGCTCTACTTTATGTAAAAACATGGAGCCGCATGGAGGTGCAGAAATGAGTCACCAGAATTACTTTGGTAATAGTCTTGGGAACTTGTAGATTGACCCAAGAAACAGAAAATGCTGATGATAAACTCTGTTAAAATCATACCAGTACTGTTCTGAAGAGAGCTCACAGTATAAAGATATTAATTCTGGAGAGAGAAAGATACCTTTTTTCCCCTCTTGTGGTGCGTAGTGTAGAAAAGATTTAGGAATAGAAGAAGAAAGGCAGAATCTCTGTTGGGGGAATGGTGGTAATTCCATTTTTTGGACTAACTTGCCAGATTTACAATGTTTGCAAACATTTCACATAACATTGCTTTTATTTTGAAATTCCAAAATATTTTTGGGGGAGGGAGGGGAATTATCCATGAGATTGTTTTCAGGAACAGCTATGAGATGCACAATGTTTTATAAATTCATGTGAATAAAAAGTTTCTGTGATCAATTTGAAGGTATTTTTCTGTTGAGTGGCTGATGGTTGTTCCAATACCTTCTACGTTTATTTAGAAAAAACTTGTTAGTGTTGTCTATAACTACATGGGACAGTGTTAAAAAGATAATACTGTCCCCATTTTAACGCAGTTTTTGAATGTCAACTTTCTGTTCCTTAAGATTTTCAGGAAAGAAAGAAGTAAATTTCTTTTGCTTTTGGGTTGTTGGGAGTTTTTTTCATTGTCTTTCACAATCTGCCTTCATGCATTTTTTACTGCCGTAATGTGATTTCGTTTAAAGCTATAGAGCACAAATATGTTCTTCAAATTTCCCTTGTATAATTTTCATTGTGAAGTATTGTCTGGGCAAACTTTGTGTGGTTATTTATAGACTTGGGTTGCTGCATAGTAGTTTTATACTTCAAGTTGAAAAAAAACAGATGCTTGACACATACTTGAACACTTCTTGTTCCACAGGTCTGCATCTTGCATTTGTGACACCACGTTTACATGTGCATAGGGAGAACAACTTGGAAACTGGGTGGTCACTTCAGGGAGAAACTAGGAAATGCCCCTAATGTCACATTTACTGTTTGAGTGAACTGCAGCTGATGCTCTGCAGAGCAAGCATCAGTTACCCTTACCTTCAAACATGATGTCCTCTGTGTATAATGTACAATGGTACTGCCACAGTTATTTCTTTCAAAACCTGTAAACAACACCCAGTAGTTTTTTGGAGTATCAGGTTTTGTCACTAGTGTACTAAAAAATAAATAAAGATTGCATACCCCAAAAGCATGCTTAGCAAAGATAGGTACTTGTTGGCTAGTATGAATCAAAAATAACAGGTGAAACAGACACAATAGCAGAATATTGCAAAGAGCAAATCCCACTTGAAACATTGCCTTTATCAGGTAGGAATATTAAACACACAATTTGTAAACCCCTGGGAATAAAATACCAAGAAGAAAAGAAGGAAAATAGCAAGTTTTGGTAGATTAAAGACATTCCCTCTCTCTCTCTCTCTCTCTCTCTCTCTTTTGCTCTGTTTTTTTGGTTGTGTTTTATTTTTTTTCCCTGTGGGGAAGATGAGCTGGAGTAAGGGGGGGACAGCAGAGTTGGTTTGATGATTTCTTTGTTTTATAAAACATTTCCAAAGTGGGGTTTTTTCATGTGATTTTCTGTGTCCCTTTCTAAAAGTTTCAGGAACACAGGAGGATGATGTGTTATGGATAGCAATGGCAGGCATTCATCAGATATGGGCACTGATGTTGGAAGGTGGAAAACTACCAAAGGGAAGGTAAGCAACTTACTAAGAGAAATGTGAAATTGCTGCTTGCTATTGTCTTGATAAACAGCTTTCAAAGCCCAAAGAGAGAGATAATCAAATTAAACTGAAAATAATTTAGTTTAAAGGCTCGTATGCTTAAAAGTCTGCCTCCTTTTCCCACATCTGTTAGATGAAATGAAGGATGCTACCTTAGCTATACAGCTATGCCTTAGTAAGGTACATTCATATAATTGAGTGTTACTTTTCCTTGCATTTGCTGAGGTAACTAGTAATGAATGATGTACTGAAGTGATATAAAAGTTAGCACAAAGGCATTGAGCAATTCCTCATTGCTGCATTACAGTTGGTTTTATAACTCACAAGTGCCTGTTCTGGAGCTTCTGTTTATGCATCTTGTGGGAGCTATTTCAAACTCGTGATTGAAATCGGGTGCTGTTTGCCTTTAGTGACTTGAAGAAAGGAGTCTGCCTTCGCTTTGCTGGGAGTGGGAATGAGGAGAACAGGAACAACGCTTACCCACACAAGGCAGGGTTTTCCCAGCCCTCGGGGCTCTCCCTGGCCCCTGAGGAGCCCTGGAACTGCCTGTTCGTGGCCGACAGCGAGAGCAGCACCGTGCGAACCATCTCGCTCAAGGACGGGGCGGTGAAGCACCTTGTAGGAGGAGAGAGAGACCCATTGGTAATCACTTCAAACTTCCCCACACTGCCCTACTAATATTTCTGAAGTCTGACCTGGAGGAACCACTTTTGGGGTGAGAGGGTAAATCAGTTTCCGTGGCCATCAATTTCTTAACTTCACTGCTTGGAATGCAAATGCGTGGCAGTTGTGGCGTTCAGGTTGTAGTGCAGACTGTTGCTCCTTAGATAAGAAATTACTTCACTTATTCTTAAAATAGCCAACTTGATTCAGCATTGTGTGGTCATTAAATCAGCTGGATTCATATTTATAACTTAGATGTGAGAGTTTCCATTTCTGTGGTTAGCATCCACACTTCCAGGTTTCAGTATCCTTGTTTTGAAATTGTCTTGATTTTTTGTTTTTTTAAGTTAGTGAATTTCCATTTAACTACAATCATTTAAATTCATGACCACATTGAATAATCAAATGTATTAATTAATAAAATAATTTTTCAGAATCTGTTTGCCTTTGGTGATGTGGATGGAGCAGGCATAAATGCAAAGCTGCAGCATCCCTTAGGAGTAACATGGGACAAGAAAAGAAAGCTGCTCTATGTGGCGGATTCCTATAATCATAAGGTAGGTGTATAGTAACTTGTTACATACAGAGTTGGAAATTTTTATTACTACAGAGAATTATTTTAGTAATGTACAAAGATTGTGCTCGGTTCTGCTAAGCTGAGGAAATGAATTAATATGAGTTCCTTTGTGGGTTCTTTTTCTTTCCGTCCTTCCTTCCTTCCTTCCCTTATGGGTCCTTCTCTTTACTATTGTTTTGCTGTCACATTCTTCTGTGTTGATACGATGGTCTCTTGGGGAAGGTGAATTCAAAGTGCCAAGTTACGGTTCAGACTAAAGACTTGCCATGTACCTTCCCAAAGATGCTGAACTACAATGAAAGAGCTGGGAGTGCTTAGTCAGGAATACTGTAGGTTTGATAAAACTGAGAGGGCAAGACGACTTGCTTTTCCCTTAAAAAAGCCACCTAAGTTTTGAGAAGTATTGGGGGTTGCCTCCCTGGAACTCTGGGATAACAGACATTGTTTTGCATGATCGTTCTTATGTGATGTTATATAAACATTCATATCTAGAAGGTTTTTAACTGTACACTGACTACATGCATTAAAAGAGAAGTAATCTGATTTGAAGAGTAAGATATATAACACTAAATGCTTGCTAATTGACATTTTAAGGCAAATGATATTTTGTTTCAGATCTTGTATAAAACATTATAAACTATTTTGCTATTACTTTGAAAAAAACCCCATCTATTTGTAGAAGAAAAATAATCTGCAAGTTAGCCTGCCAATTTTGTTATGCTCTCACTGTTTTGCAATGTTTCTAGAAAGCCAGCAAACATTAGAAAAACAAGTCATCCAGCATACTTTTATGGCAGGGGGGTAGGTACTTTCAAAACTGTGGGAGGGAGCCCTGAGTGAAGACCAAAGGAAGAAGTGAAGTCCTTGAGGGGTCCGGGTGGGGGAAGATGGGACGTGTTCCTTGGTAAAGAGTGGTAACACAGCCTCTAGAATGCACACCTGGTGTCTGAGGTACTCAAAAAGCAGTGCTGACTACTGGAAATGTGGGACATGAGATAATACAGAACATCTAAATCCTGCTGGGTTTTCTCAGAGAAGCTTTTTTTGTCTTTGTTTGACTTAGATTAAGGTTGTGGATCCCAAGATGAAGAACTGTGCTACCCTGGCAGGCACAGGAGAAGCAGGCAATGTTGTTGGTTCCAGCTTTACACAGTCAGCTTTCAATGAACCGGGAGGTTTGTGTGTTGAAGAAAACGGCCGCCTGATGTATGTTGCAGACACAAATAATCATCAGATTAAAGTGCTGGATTTGGAAACAAAAATTCTTTCCATGGCAAGTAATACTTGTTAAACAGGCTGATAGTGGTGTTTTTTGATTTAAATTACTATTACAGACTTCAGCAATTGTTATAAAAATGATACAGCTGACTTTGGGTACAGTAGATGTATTCACAGGATGTTTTGTGATGATCAGGCAAATAAACATTGCCTGTTAGCACAGCTGTTGAAAGCCTCAGTCTTCAGAAAGACAACTTTTGCATGAAAACAGAAAGTGACAACCCTCTAGAAAAGGTTAATACAGAAACGTGAGTCATTAAATGGTACGGCCCAGTTTTTCAGCATGAAAAGCCTTTCATGAACACTTTGTAAGAAGGGGAAGTGAAATCAATTACCAAGCCCTGTAATTAAGCTGTAAGAGGTGATTTTGGGAGGTAGTGACTTACAGCAAGATGTATAATGGGCTTTCAAGTTGTCAAATCAAAACCACTGTCATAATTGAGTTTTATTTGATTGTAAACAAATTTGTGCTCATGTCCACCTTACAATGCCACTATGTCTTAATGATTTTTTCAAATATATATATACATATATTTATGACATAATGGTCCTAATGTCTTCTCATATATTTCTTGCATTTAATAGTACACAGTCTCAGTATGTGTTTAAATTTTCATATTGTTTAACATGTCAGTGACTTTTTTGGAAATTTTCCTCTATTTTAATGTGCAATGTGCATAGTTAAAATCCTGGATTTTATTACTGAAGCATGCAGTTTAATACTGGAATTAGAAGGAAATACATTTACATTTTATTTAAAGCAAAAATGTAATCCAACTGTAAAAATTTTAAATTAAGGGATTCTGTAAAGTTGCTGTGGGTTTTATGGTTTTAATAGTAAATATTGCTTTTATTTGGATTAATCGGGGGTTTTTAATTTTAAGGAAACATTTTGTCCTTCCCTTTTTCTTTTTTGTCATAGTATTGTTGCACTCTGTCAGAAAGTTTTAGGCCAATAGCCATAATATGTCACTTTGAAACTGTGATTGTGTTGTGAAAGCCCGTTTATCTTCAGTACTAATTAAACATTTTGTTTGATTTCTACTGATAGTTGCCTATCCTGAAGCCAGAAGCATGTGATGTTCCAGATAACCTGCCTGTGAAAAAGGATAAAATAAACCTTCCAAGGCTGCCTAAATCTGCACCAAATGTTCAACTTCCTTCACTAATTGTAGCTCCTGGCCAGACAATTCAGTTTTTATTAAAGTTGACTCTTCCTCCGGATTCAAAACTGAACGAAGAAGCTCCCAGTGCCTGGTTTATCACAGCAGAAGGTAAAGTCCCTGGTTAGGATGGAAAGTAGGTTAAGTCAGCACATCCTGCAGTGCAGGGGATCTCAATCCGATGAATCAAGATATCCCTCCCTGTCCTGTGTTCCTGTTTGACCTTGTGATGCAATACATGATATTTAGAGTTGATGCATTTAACAGCTGGAGTTCAAAGATTAAAAAAAGCCAAACACCTGGTAGAGTGCTTTTTGTGTGAATTAATGCATGCTGCATTATGGTTCAGTGCAATGAGTTAGGTGTATGTAGTGTGCAGGTCGTTTTTCAGTTCACATACTCTCAAATATTTAAATAAATGTGAAACTCAAGTTTCATTCTAGCAGTAAATGCCATCATTTTACCTGCAGTTTAGTGCATTTATGGCAGATATCTTACCTGGTGTCTTAGATCTCTGATACAAATGTATGGTAGCCATTAATTTAAGAAGTTTTGCTTGTGCATATCAGAATAAATTTTAATATCCTTTTAAGAGTGTATAGGAGAAATTGCAGTTCTGTTGCATTTAAATAAGGTGTATTTATACACCTATAGTGCTATGGATCTCTCCATCTCTAAATGACTGATAAAAAACCATTTGTAATTTACTTCTCCTTTTTGTTTTTTGGTTTTGGGGGTTTTTATTGTGCTCACAATTGGAAAAATCAGGAAGGAAATTTCCTTTAATGTTGCATGTGGCAAGTCCTTGTTGTCCTATAAGTAGAATTAGTGTTTTCTGTGGCTTTCAGACGTGGTGTTAAATACCCTGATGATAAAATCTGTTCTTCTTTTACAGATAATGCCTGGTTGCTGCAAGGACAGTGTCCGACAGGAGAAATAAAGGATGTTTCCTGTCAAACTGTCATTCCCTTTCAGTTACCTGGGAGCTGTGTGTCAGCTGAAGCCACCCTGGCCATTAAAGCATGCCTCTACTACTGCAGCAAAGGTAGCAGTGCCTGTATGATGGCAGGAGTCTCGTTCAGCCAGCCCTTGCAGGTCTCTGGCACAGACCGAGGCAGCTCGGCTCGAGTGGAACTCACACACACCTTTGTAACCAACTAACACACAGCCAGCTGATTTCACACTTTATTTTGCTGTCCACCATTTCTGTGGGAGAAAGTACAAATAGATAACTTTGCTCTGTTTTTTCCTGGAGCTTATGACAAAGCTAAGAAATAATATGCTTGGTAAAATGAAGTAGTTTTCCCTACAGCCTCACGGGAAAATTTATCATCACAACCTCATTTCTTTGCATTACAGTAGCAGCAATAACTTTGTAATACTGTAGACTCTGTTGCCAATTGTGAACATACTGGAGGTGTGCCAGTCTTAAGAAATGAGCAACAATTTTTAGAGTCTGTTTGAAAGAGCTGGTGTTACTTTGTGATGTTACTGTAAGATCTTTGCACTGTACATACTGTTAGAGTAGATCATTTTGGACTAACACTTCAGAATTCCTTTTGTGCACTTATTACATTTTAATAGAATGTCAAAAGGAAGTTTCTTTCTTCAGTCTGTAAGAGAAGTATCTTGCTTATTCTTCTGTAATGACACTTATGACACATGTATTTTGAAAATACATCTTAAACTAGGTGCAGCTCTAGTTTTATGCAAATTGAGTATTTTGCTTTAACTCAATATGACCGCCTTACATGAAGAGCAAAGGTTCATGGAAAATTTTCTGTGGAAGGAAGCGTTCAAGTTCCTGCAGAAGAATTTCATGCTGATTTTTAACAAAAAATGTGCCTCTCTGCAATGTGTATATATATATATATAAAATAGCCACCACAAAGCCATGCTGGAACTTTTCTGATACATACCAATCTACATTTTATAGAAAGTGGTAGGTAACGCTTGAATATCTACACTGCAAAAATTAAATGTCAACCATTTCAAGCAGGGTGATTCATTCCCATTTTTATGATTTCTCTGCAAAGACTTGTCTGAAGACTTCTGTCTTGCATATACATAATATTATGAAGAATATTACACTCTTGAAGTCTGATTCGGAGTCCTTTGAAGTCACTGGTAGTCCCTGGATTTGTAATAGTGGCCACTGAACTAGAATTGTGTATTTGATAATGGATTATTTACATTCTTCTTTAGAGCTTCTGATCTTTTGCTAGAACACTGGTAGCCTAATCTTTGAGTAGGATGCTTTAAAACTCTATTGCAAAACTCTGCCCTTGGGGTTTAAGTGTTTTGCAAGTAAAATTCCCTCAATTTGCCATAGTAAGTAGGGACAGGGTGATAGTGGTGGTGCAAGTTCATTACTTGAACTGGAAGAGTTTTCGCCATGCTTAAGTGGTAATTAGGTTAGATTCTGTGCTCTGGTCATGATGATCAGTTCTGAGAAGATGATTTTGTTTTAAGTTGAAAGATAGTATTGTCACACGTAGTATAAAGTGCAGTAGTGAAAGAATTTTTTTAGAAAGCCTTTTCTAAAACAATTGTTCCTGACACCTGTCAGTAAATCCCAACTATCAGTTGTTGTTGCTTTTTCTTACTTAAAGACTGACTGAAATGTTGGTCATGAACCCGAGAGGCTTTTGTTTTAAGGGAACCATATGGACCGGTGTGGTTCTTCCTTCCATTGAAATGCCAGTCTATCTGAGAGTTCTTTGTGGCACCAGAAATGGTTGTTATCTCACCTGTCAGCAAAGCAAGGGCTGAAATGTTATTTTTCTTATGTTTGGTTTTTAAGCAACTTTTCTAATTCAGTGTTTCAGCTCCTTTGTGTAAGCCTCTCAATTCTCACATGCCATTTTGAAGAGTGAAAAAGCTTTGCTACTTTGTTCACAGATGGCAAATGCTGTTGGAAGGATGAAGATAAAGAAACTGATTTGGGCATTTATTATTTTTTACACTTTCGTAAAACTCAGTCTTTCACAATTTTTTGTTTGGCTGTTTCCTTTGGATAGTAGCCAGGAAACCTTAGAACAGCTTCTAGAAAGCCTGCAGATTTTCTGTTGCTCTCTGAAAAAAACAAGCATTAGGTTCAGAAGTTCAGAATAACGAACCAAACTGCTGCAGTTATCTTGAATATGTGATTCATCAGATAGGTCTTTTTTCTCTCATTTTGTCCCATCATAGAATGGTTTGGGTTGGAAGGGGCCTGAGAGACCATCTAGTTCCAACCCCCTGCCATGGTCAGGGACACCTTCCACTAGAGCTGCATCCAGCCTGATTGTGAATACTTCCAGGGATCTGGCATCCACAGCTTCTCTGGGCAACCTGTGCCAGTGTCTGACCACCCTCACAGTAAAGAATTTCTTTCCAATATCTAATCTAAATCTGCCTTCTTTCAGTTTGAAGCCATTCCCCGTGGTTCTATCCCTGCATGCTCTTGTCAACAAGTCTGTCCAGCTCTTGTAGCTCCTTCAGGTACTGGAACATGCTATAAGGTCTTTCCAGTCTTCTCCAGGCTGAACAACCCCAACTCAAATTTTCAGCTAGAATGACATTATGTTTTTCTATTTCAATTGGATCAGGTCATCAAATTCTGCCTGTATGCCAATATTAAAATTTAAAAAATCAAAAATCTGTTTTGTTATTGACACTTTTAATTATTGTATTGCTGTAGGGGAAAGGCTCTATTCCTCACTTTATTTAACTATAGTGTATAATGTTTAATTACAATATTGTAGTTATATTTTCTATCTAAATGTTCTCTCCTTGCTCAGTCTGTGTGTTCTCTGTGATTGGCCTTTAATCATGTTTTCATCCAAACAAACACCAAGTTTTGTTTGTCCAAGGGATAAGGATGCACATTCCCAGAGTCACTCCTTCTGTTTCACTTGTAGTGTACAGATATTCGAATGTTCTGTGATTAGAAAAGCACAGATTTTTTTAGAGCTTTTGATATTTAGGGATACTATTTCCATTTCTTCCTCCAGGGTTTACAAGATGCTCTTACAGTAAAGCAACAAGTGCCATAAATTTCGCCAGGCAGGCAAACAGAGTAGCATGTACATGCTACAGAAATTTATTTAAGTACCAGAAAGCATCTTCCAAATATGATGCAGGAAAACAGAAAATGTTACTGTTCTGTCTAAATACTGAAAAATCAGATATATTGATGACTGCTACCTCTTTGAATGGGAACTTAGTTTTTTGGTGTTTCCTGATATAAAAATTCCACGCAGATTGGAATGGCTCAGTACTCCCAGATTTGTGTCTCACAGTAAAAGTATGTAATTCAAGGCTTTTTCCAAACATGACTTTCTACTAGCTTTAACAGGTTTTGCATCAAACCTTAATAAAGCATTAAATGGCTTTAGCAAGTCTCTAAAGAGTATTGGTCATGGTTGATTTGTATAATGGAAACAAGTTCAGTGGCATTTTAAGTTTTTAGTTGTAGTGTTTGCACTTCTGGGACAGCTTTTGGTTTTGAATGGATGTATTAATAGTTCCATGAGATGTTTTTAGTAATTTTATTTAATTGCAGTATAATATTTTTTATTAGACTAGAAAAAAGATAATGTGGTTTTGAAGAGGGAGCGTAATTTGTTTTAATAGTTCTTTCATGTTGTTTGAATTCAGTAATATCTTTCTGTAGTTTGCTCCCTTCTGTTGAAGGAAGGGGAGGGATGATGACTGTGTAAACCTATTGATGGGCACATATTTTATGTATGTATTTGTGGTTGATTGCTTTTTGTGTTAGATTCTTACATCATTTTTGGCTTTTCTATTGGATGCAGTTCATAGTTTGTGTTTGGCTTCTCATATCTTCCACCTGTAGAGCATTATGTTTGTATAATGCTGTGGTAGTGTGGTACCAAGCAAGTACAGACCAGATGAGTGATACATGAGAAGGTAGTTTTATAGCATCAGGTAAATGCCTTATCTGCTTATCCTGAGAAAAGGTGCATGTGGCTTCCAGTATATTGTATATATTCTTAATGTACTGGTTTTATTTCAGTAGGAAAATATAGTAGATGAAACCATGGGTCAAACTGTTTTGTTGAGAGAACATCAGGAAAAATATATTCCTTACCTCTTGCTCAGAGGAGGGGGATGATGAAAGTGCAGAGACTTTCTTTCTTATGTAGGGCCATGTCCTTTTGTTCCTTTAATTATTGACTATTTATTTTAGCAAAGAGAGAGGCACTAGTGACCACAAATTGTCTTGAATTTTTGATTCCTTACAAGGTTTTCTATATACGTGGAAGCTTTAAAAGCCTGACTTTGTAGAATTATGAGTGATAGATCTAGTTTTAAATGTTTTATAGTTTAGCAGAAAATAGCAGAGATTTATGCACATTCTTAAGATCTGTAATTTTTAAAAATCACTGGTATTCATTAAGACTTACCTCAAAGACACATTGAGGCTACACTCCCACGGAAGTGTGAACTCAAAATTAAGTTTTCTTTGTTGTAGAATGTGTGAGATGTGCTGTGGCACATTGTGTTCTCCAGGCTGCAGCTGTGCTACCTGAGGAGAACTTTACACGCACAGCAGCCCATCAGTCACCCCCAGTAACTCTCCACTCAAATCTGCCAGGTCAGTTGCTCATATAGTCAATTAATATTACTGGTTTATGTTAGCAAATATTTAGTACTCAGAACTTATCATTACAATTTTTATTGCAGTTGGTTTGTCAGGGATTAGAGGAGCTTCTCTGTCCCAAGCAAAGAAAGTATAAGGATGGTGACAAGTAATTGGAGGTAATTTTTAAAAATGTGAGACCTGGTTATTTTTTAATTAAATCACAACCTCTGTTTTTGCATTCAACAACAGATCATTCATTTAGAAACAATATTTCTAATGCTTTACATTCCATTATGTTCATATAACCGAATTTCACTACTGTCTTCCATCAGAAGCAGCTGATCTATATTTTATAATTTTTGTACTCTGATAAGTAAAGTCACTACTCTCATTCAGGATTAGGATTAATTCCTGTTCAGAATTCATCACACCTATGATTTAGTTTCCAAGTTTATCTTAGTTTCTTTGTCATGCTGTTATGGGGGATTTTGGTTAGGTTTTTGAGTCTGTCCTTTCCTCCTTTGTGTAGTTTCCACAATGAAACACAGCCCATATCTTGTTACCACAGAGGGATCCACATAGGAAGGATAATTCCCTCCACCAGCTTCTTGCCCCTGCCCTGCTTCAGGGATGGGGATATACACAGCAAGTAATTATAGATGGCATTAGAATAAGGTGATGTCCTCAGGTCAGCTTCATCAAGCTTTGCACTGATGCAGCTACTGTCAGTTTTACCTTTACCTCTGGCCCTGTCCAGTGAGGTTCTGAAGTTATTTCTAGGTGTCCCAGAGCATCCCACCAAACTTGAATAGCCTCTGCAGGGATTCTGATGGCTCTTGGTTTCAGGAAACTTTTATGCTAGAGATGAAACACTTTAGCTGCTACAGTTAAATATTTTAGCTATTATGTAATTTGCTGTCTTGTTGCAGGTTGTTTAATTATTGTCAGGTAATGCACTCCTGCTGCAGATGAGAAGCTGGAAGCCTTGGGTGTGAGTTGAGGAATGTTTGTGTAGCTATAATTAAATATTGCTCATTTTACCTCTTTGGTGGTCCATTGCTTTCAAGCGTACGAGGGAACTCTGTCCAATTGCAGGCTCTAGGGCTAAGCAAAAGAATTACAAGTATTTTTTAAGTCTTGCCTAGTTCCTTTGAAACATTGACAATTTTGAGCTAAAGAAATCCCGTTTGAAGAAAACCTGTTCATACATCTGCCTTAACTTAATGCTCTGTACTCAACATGCCTCAGAAGAGAGATATTCCACACTGTATTCTTTCCCATTTCGACTAAAGATTGAGAAATTCAACCCATCTGCCCATTGTTAGGCTTCATAGAAAGCAAAACAGCAATTCCCAATTTGATTTTACTTTATTTTTTTCTTCTCAAATAAGAGCCTATTTTCCAAGCTTTTGATTAAACTGAAATACTGGGTTTGAACCATATGTTCAAGGAATCTGTCCTGAGAGTTGCCTGAATCAGATTTCTGAATCTGGTTTCCAGATTTTAAAAATGAATTGATAGTAAAGTGGAAAAAAAAATTGCTAAATGTTTTATCTATTGAATATTTAACTTCAGAAGTGTCCAATTTCACTTTTGAAATAGAATTAGAACAACTAAAATGTTCTCCTCTCTGTTGCTACCATTAATGTACCATTAATCTTTGTATCATTAAAACCTGTGATGGATCTATGTGATTTTGTAAGAAAATCAATAAAGAAAAGGAAGGTAGTTGTTCAACAGTGACTGAGTGAAATCCAGGTGCTCCAAGCTTAGTGGCAAATATCTTTAGGGCCAGGAGTTTGGCCCAGTGTGACAGAAATTCTGTGGTTTTATTACATCTTGATGGCTGAAGGAAAAAATCAGTGCCTTTTGTAACAATACTTGAAAGTGTTTCTTCACAGAAATACTGGAGTACTGATTGGAATAAGATATTTGACCTTCATGGTTTGCAAGCTTCAGAGGGATTTAATTCTACTAATTCTGAAACTGTGAAGAGTTTTCCTTCTCTATCATGTTATTGAATTAATTTGAAATCAAGGTGCTTATTTGTCAAACTCCTTTTCTTATGAAATACTTCAAAATGCGGTTGTTTCTCAATCTTGTGAGCTTCCTTCTGAAACTATTGTTACCTCTTTTGTATACTTCAGAACAAACATGGCAGGGAGACTTCAAACAGCTTGAAATTGTGGTTTGAGTGAGATGGAAGGCGAAACATGCACTGACCTGAAGGGACAAAGGTGACACCTCTTGGTATTTGAGGGGTGGAGGGTTGGTCTTTGTTTTGGAGTTGTTTTCATCTGTTCTACAGATCAGCAAAGATTCTTTACACAGCAAAAGGTGGTGTGTAGGGGCAGTCAGGAAGGGTCAGGTTATCTCACTGTGAAAACATGTAACTTCATTTAGGTTGTGCTGCTGGGATATCTAAAAATCCCAGCGGTACAATGCTATCGAGGAAAGTCACATTTGAGCACTTAACACCTTAATAAATGTCTCCAAGTGATTTAAGGGGAAAGACAGGAATTTTATTTTCTTCCTTGAGAATTTCAGTGTTGCTTTGTGGGCATTGGAATATTTTTGTCTGCTCTTTGAGATACTAAACCTTTGTTTCTCCATTACATTTGATGCAAAGCCTTTCATATATCTGAACATTTAAAAAATGTGGTTTACTTTTGTTGTTACAAAATATGAGAAGAATTTAAATGAAAGCACTTCATCTACAGCTAATGTAGGTAATGTAAATTCTTCACTGACAGTGTTGCCTAACAGTGTTCTTAACAATATTCAGAGATGATGTTCCTTTTTAAAATAAAAGGTAAATGTCCTGTAACATTATGAGAACAAATAAATACGCTGTAGAAGACATGTCAGCCTTGGCTATCAAACCAACAGATAAACAGTGATTAAAGAATGTACGCTTTCTCCTGTGCAGCCTCTTTCTCCTTGTAAAGCTTTTCCATGGAAAAATAAACATTAAAAAATTTTATGTGTTCTTTCAAGGCTGAGTTTGTCTGTCAATCTTTGTGTGAACATAGATCTAGCAGTTATGAAATGTGTCTGCTGTGAGGGGTTGCAGCTTGAATAAAACACTTTAATTAAGAAGTACTGTTTGTTTCCCACTCCCTTTGCCACAGGCTCTGCAGCCGTGGGTGTCAGTCAGCCCTTCAGTGACCAAGCGTCTGTAAAACAGTGTGAGTCGTGAGGACTGCCCCCTCCAGGGGTCTGGGAACAAGAGATCTGCTTTTATTTTCATTTCTGCACATAAGAGACATTAAAAATGGTGCACTGCATGAGTCACAGGCTGCCTGATTGTAGCCTTCAGTTTATTGCAGAGATCCCAGAGCAAATTTAGCTGTGGGAACAGATCCCTCTGCATGGAGCTCCACTTGAAGTAATGTTTGTTACTGTGGTTAGACTGTGCTACACTTTGCAGCATGTGGGTGCCTGTTTAATTATAATGATGGTTGAACTGTAGTTTAGCAGCAGCATCTGAAAATACTTGTTTTACTCAGAAAAGTTTTGCAGCTTTGACCAAGAACCTGTGGGAACCTGCAGTAATGCAGGCTCTCATGTGCTCCAGTACAGCTGGAGATGGACACCAACATGCCTACAAAGATAATTTCTTATTTGTGCTGCTCATCATGTTTTTATTGCTACTGTGATTTGTCATTAATGAAAGCATTGTGTCACAAAAATTCTGGAATATCTACTGTAGGTGAGCCCCATAAACTGTACTGTAACTGTGTTGAATTTGTGTCATTCCCCCCACCCCACTAAAGATTTTTCCTCATGTTTATTCATCTATTCAAGTATTTGAAATATTTATACACACTGCTTATAAAACTGAGCTAACTTTGTTTGATTTCCATGTAGATGCAATATATTCAGCTTAGCCTGATGCAGCAAGTCTGGATTTGACAGACAGTCAAACAAATTCGATTGTAATTTCTCTGTTTTACTAGAAAGTTCATCAAAAGCTTCTGCCAAGCTCAACTCAGCTGGTTTAGGCCAGGTCACACAATCTCTCAGCATCTTAGTGAGCATTTGCCACAGATCACAGAGCTGAACCTTGGCTGGCTTTCAGTCGTCATCTCTGAAATGACACCTTCACCCCCAACTTCTGAGCATTCTTAAAACAGAAATCCTGTGTGAACACAGTCCTGTATGTTCTACATGCAAACAAATCTATGATGGTTTTGTATCTAAGGGCATCTGTGGGACTGAGCTGGGCCTGGTGCATTTTGCCAGAACCCAGGGAGGCACTGCCTGGTGCAGGTTTCTGTGGTCACAAAGTCACTGCTCCAGGAAACTATTAATTAGGTTATTTCTAAAAGCAAGGGAAAGGAGCCTTTCATGTTAAAATCACTAACAGGGCCAAGATATTTTCTTGTTATTGCAAGGGATTCTGCAATCTCCTGCCAAGAGCAACTTATCCGGAGATTGGGTAAATGGGGCTTTAAACAGCTCCTCTCCCTGCCCTGTCCTTCCCATCTGAAGTAGTTTCCTGTGGCTGTTCAAGCTCATGGCTCTGCTGCCTCATCTGAATTTTATCTTTTCTGCCTGTCACCCTGGTATTTTGTGCACACAATCCCACCAGGAACTGAAAACAATACCTGATGGCTCTTTTATGTGCCAGTGTGGGTAGCAAAGTTCCACCCTTGCTGTAACTGGGCTTTCTGGATCAGGTTTGTGCTTCTTTGCCCTCTGCTTTAAGCACAGAAATCAAAGCAGAGGTGAGGATTTCAGCCTTTGCGTGTAAAGGAGTAGCTTTCTAAAGTGCTGCTACATCAGCACATACTGTTTCTTTTTTTGGAAAAACATTAGCAAGTTGTAACCCTTAGTTAAATCACTCCATAATTTTACTATGTCAGACATTCCCTTAAGCAGAGTATATGGGAATGCCAGTGCTCAGAGCTCCTAGCAAGAGTTCAGGCTGTAAATTGTGGGTATATTTTCCAAACACAAAACAAAGCTGTAATATTAAGGAGTAATTAGATATTAATGAAGATTTTGTTTCACTAAAACCAAATACTTCATCAAAGTTACCCTTGTCCTGTATAACTTTTGAAATCCATTCACCATGGAACTGCAATGTTATTTTTGAAACTATCATTGCAATTATTGTCCTTGAGAACCAAAGAGTTTTTCTAACACCATCTTTATTTTCTATCAAGAAGGCAACACATCAGGTTTAATATCTACATTAGATAGCAGGACTTGGACAAGCACATGGCTTCCGTAGTGAAGTGAACCTGTGAGGTTCTGAGATGACAGCACATAAAGTGCAATGTGTTTTAATCAGAGCAAAGCAGAGTCAGCAGTTTAATGATGTTTTCATTGATGTAATGATTTATCATTAATGAAAGCAGTGATGTGTGTCAGCAGCAAGCGTTAGCAGTCGTTGCATCAAGGTCTGTGCGCCTTCCCTCCCCCTCCTCGTGCACACTGACACACTTGACTAAAGCTGTGATGTTTTCCAAGTTATCTGGGGTTGATACTGAGGCACAGAGATCACCAAGAATGAGAGATGTAACCATTTTTTCAGAATCTTAATACATTTGGCAAGTGGAACCACAGGAGAAAATACAGCATTGAAATGCACCAAGCAGTGCGTAGGAGCATCAATGCCTAAGTGGCAGTTAAATCCAAAGGAAACTCGCTGGGGGCTACTGAGGAACCCATCATTTAAATTTTACTTTCCTTTATGCAGTTGAGTGAGGAAGATGGATTTAATTTGCATTTTTGCCATGCTCTTAGCAGCGAAAGTGCTACAAAGTGCTGTTGTTATCATAGACTCAATTCAGACATGCGTGTGGCAGGACTTCTGAGACCTTATGAGGGAGATGCAGAGGGTGTAATGGAGTCTCTAGCAGACAGTGACAAAAATTTGCCTCACAAATTCACTGCTAAGTGTAAAATGAAATGTTTACTGAATCATAACAGGATTAGTTATGAATTTAAACTAGCAGGGGATTAAAATTTTTATTTACTTGAGGCTGCTCAACTGAACGATTCTCTTTACAGGAAGCTTAGATTACATGGAAGTACATGAAATAGAGAAAAAAATACAGAACTTAGCCAAAAGAAGTGAAATAGGATGGGTGGTATATTTTATATAGAAGGGTGTCTTCTTTCCAATATATAGCAAACTTGCTGATTTAAAAAAAATATGTAATGGATGGAGGTCTCAGCAACCTTGAGACCTGTTTCTGGTCTGTGTGAGTGCATCACCTGTAATCACCAGATTATATGTTTTTCTTATACACCTGGTAGAGGCTCTTTCCTGCTTTCACATACAGTGGGTAGCCTGGTCACCCTGACACCCTGTGGGACTCTGCATATCGCAGGTTTTTTCTTGACAGTAAGAGAGAGTAGCTTGCTACAAGCACCTGACAGCAGGCATGCATCTGTTTTCCAAGAACAGCCTAGCTCAGATGAACCTGTCAGAGTGATTGTTTTCCACCTTCTCCTAACATGCAGAAAGCTTATGGAGTACCTTGTACAGTGACAAGCTAAAAATAACCAGGATTTAATCCATGCTAAAGCTTCTCACAGTCTCACAGGAAAGTTGTATTTACAATAAAGTGCTCCCAGGAAAGAGATATTTTGCTGTTTGCAGAAAATCTCAACAAGTTAACCTGGAAAAACTGTATGTTTTAAACTCAGAAATGCTTGCAGTCAAGCAAAGAAAGAGGAATCAAGTTATCCCAAAGCAATTCTGACTTGCCCCCTTAACAGTGTGAGGACTACAGTAAGCAATGATCCAAACTGGTGGAAGGTGTCCTTGCCCATGGCAGGGGGGCTGCAATGAGATAATCTTTAAAGTCTCTTCTCAACCCAAGTGGTTCTATGGTTCTGTGATCCTCTCCTTTCTGGTTGTTTTTGGGGTTTTGCTTGGGGTTTTTTTTGGTTTTGTCAGCTAAGGAAATTAATGAGGAAGATCCATTAGAATTATGTTCCAGCACAGCACTTCAATAGCACATCACAGCATTAAAGGCTACTGAGTTCTCCTCAGTTTGGGAAGAGACTCAATTCAGTGGTAAGTTTGACTCTATGATGTAAACCACATGAAGGCTGAATCCTCAGGTGGAACAAATTTTCCTGCTTCTAATTGGGCAGTGGGGTTTATACATTTCTCTCAGGCAGCAAATTGATGCATTTATGCCTGCATTGCTGTGCTCCTCTCGTTAATCTCTGCTGAGCTTTTTCTTAATGACCATCACATGATCCTTTTCACTCTCCATTCTTCTCTGTAATTAGTTCTCCCAAGGCTTGCAGCACAGTAACTATCTGCTTGTAGCTCCTTTCTCTCGAAAGAGAAGCAATTTAGTTTCTCTTGTATTCGAAAATAAATAGCCCTGTACATTCCTTTCCCTTTTCCTTTTACTCTCCTGAGATGTGTTATTAGCAAGAGGTTCTGTTTCCTCTATTTCACCTCTACACCACATCCCACTAATGTGACTCTCCTCATGCTGACCGCTGAAATTGCCCTCAGCAAGGTTTCTAATTATCCATTGCTAACCATCTTCAGTCTTCTTGGCCTGCCAGTGGCCTTCAATGTACACAAACTGTCTTTTAGTTTTGAAATTTTCATTTTGTTTGCCTCTGTACTTCCCTTTATTCCAGCTCTCTGCGTGCTTTGGACATTGCTCCTTCATTATGTCCTTGGTTGAATAGTCCTCTCCTTCCCATCTCCAGTTTCTGGTGGGAATTCCTGTGGACTGCCACCCTCCCTTCCCTGCTCCCTGTGCACGCTCTGTCTCTGGATGGCACAAAGTTCCTCAACCACCTGTGCTGAGGAGACAGAGTCCTCCCTCTCTCCTCCACAATGGTCTCTTTCTATTAAAGAAATCTCACCATTTATGTTCCTTTGACTTTCTATAATGTAAATACCCCTGAAAACTCCTAATCATCTGTTCATTACTCCTTCATGTTACTCCTTTCCTTTTGCAAGCAATCTTTTCTTGATTACAATTAATCTGACTACAGATTATTTATTATTCTGATTACAGACAAGCCTTAGAAGTCCAGCATTCATTCTGTTTCAGCAGCTCACTGGGTCCTTGCATTTGGGCAGTATCTGAGTTTTTGCAGGTTTTTTTCCCATCTTTTCTCTGCTCTCTCATCTGAACACTTGTTTGAGGTTTTCCACCTCGTGTCTCAGTTTCTACAGTACACTGTGTTAGTTACAGAATCTTAGCCTGCTCTTACCTGTCCCAAATGTGTCTCTGTCAGGTGTTGATTTCACAGCCCAAAGGGTGGTGACTGAAACATGACTTTCTAGAATCCAAGTGCCAGCTCTCCCTGCTGGCTGGTATCGGTCACATGCTGCACCTTCACATATTTCACATGTACCTCACAGCCTGGGCATTTCCTATTTGTGAGATTCTATTAATTTTCAAGACACCAGCTCCAGCCTCTGGGGTTTTTTAATCTTTCTCCACCATTATCCACTATTATTCTTGCAACTATTGCCCAGCTGAGCTCTGAGGCTTCCCTTAATTTTTCAAAAGGATTTCCTCATCAACACTGGCAAAGCCTTTCTTACAACACTGAAATGTCATCAACTTTTAGGCTCTCCTGGACTAAGATCACTCACTCCTACACCAATAACATCTCATTGTTTGCTGTCAGACTCTGGCTGTTGGCTGTACTGTGCCATTTGCTGCCTGGTGTTGTCCATCAGTTGTAAAATCTCAGTGTAAACTCTCCGTGGACATGGGACTTTCTTCTCCCCATGTGTTTACGCAGCACTCAGTGCCATGGAGTTTTTCCTGAGAACTGTGGTAATATAAATGGTAATCAGAGTTGGTATGACAGGTTTATTTCCCTGGCAGTGCTTAATCTTAGCAAAACAACTTTTAAAATTGATTTGGGAGCCAGAAGAATAAAATAGGTGACTTGTACAAAATTTTAATTTCTGCTTCCATCATTCCAATGTCTTGATTTTGCCTACTTGTTTATAGACAAACCTCCCATTGCTTGTCCCACTGAAGCTTAAGCAATGTATGGGAAAATAAATTTTAAAAAACTTTCCTGAAATGGGGGAATTGTGTCCTTAGTCCAGGAATTCCAGAAGGGCTCATGGAGTTCAGCTGAGCTGGATGTCTCTCCAGGTTCAAATCCTAAAGGATCCAAAGATTTTATCATGCTTTTATAGGGATGTTTAATCACATACTGAAAAAATGTTGAAGTTAGCTAGAGATGCATCTGCCTTCATAGTGTTTTGTGGCTGTTTTTTTCTGCTCTAGTGGATAAGGAGACAATTGATTGAAACAGATAAAAAACACAGGAGCGTCGCACATGTGGTTTGATCCTGCATTGTGACCTCTGACTTCCTCCAAAACACAGCAGATCCTACACGTGTGAGGGAAGGGATTGGCCTTCCCATTGTGGGCTGCTGCAAAGGGCACATTTGCAGAGTCTTTGGGAGGTGAGTTTTGTGGCTGTGTTTAGTTCCCATAGAAGTACAGTCCATGGCTTTGGAAAAGCCACCAGGCTGTCCCCTGCACTGCTGGTTGCACATATCCCTTATGTGGGGATCTGAGTGACTGATCAATGTTCTTTCTCAATACCTACCTGACTTTTTGGCACTGAGCATCTGGAAGGTCATGAACAATTTCCTGGATTTAATTTGAAGGATTAAGCTTGGGGCAGAAGGATTCAATCTCCTCAGCCGCAGACCTTCTCTTCTGTATAAGCTGTTCTTTCCATACTCCTCCACACCCAGCATCAGAAGTTGCTTCCCATCATTCCCATAACCTTTGCTGTGTGCACTCCCACTGCTCCTGCAGAGTGGTCCAGGCTCTCAGCTCCCTCTGCAGGGAAGGGCTTTTGGCAGTTCAGACCACAGGTTGGTTGTTCTGAGAAAAGACAGTAGTCAAGCCCTGTTAGCACCACTTGGAGGGCACTCTTCCCTGGGAAGCCTGAATCAGCAGAGAAGGAAGATGTGGTGACCCCTCATTTGCTGCTGTCACCGCCGGGACACGAACTGCAGCTCATGGAATAAGTGCTGATTTCACTTTCAGTATTGCAGAGCTGCAGCCCAGGCAGGAGGAAACGAAGGCATTTATAACCGAGAGCAGCAATCTGCCAGGTTTGGTGTCTCCTGGTCAGTGAGAGGCGGAAAGCCTTGCCCTGAGATGGAGCTGCGTGATCCCTCCGTGTCAGCGAGGAATCATGGAGCATTCCGGCTGCAGTGTAACCACCCAGACGGATGGATGGTCAGGAGCCCTTCTTCTGGGGAAGTTCTGCAATCATACATAAATCTTCTGGCCTGATCTGGTTTATTTTTACCTTTAATCCTGAAGATTTCTTGTCTGATATTCTAACCTTGTTTTCTGATGTTTTATTAGAACTAACTTGCAAAGCCTCTTTCCAGTATGTGTGGAATCCTGAGGTCAGCTCTTCACTAAAAGCTGCGTTTTTAACTCTTTCACTCCTTCCCCCAGTTGATTTTTCTATTAAGGTAATAGAGTATCTAAGACAAATATTGGAAGAAACAATGTGTTCTTTTTCCTTCTCTGTTAAATGGACGGGCTTGAAGTGTGAAGCACCCAATACACGACATTAACTTGGGAAATAGGCACCTAAGCCCCATAAAATTCAGCAACAAAAATTCAGATATTATCTTAGGATCTTAATTTTTTTCCAGATTCCCTAACTTTGGTTTATTTATTTTACAGCCTGAAGAGAGTCACATATATACCTTTCAAGATTAAAAAAAACCCCTATGGTTAATGCAACTAATATTCTAGTCAAGAATGTAAGGCTGCAGAGCCAAAGCTGTCATAAAACACAACAGAGCCCAAGTCAGGTCTTGTCCTTTATGGCAGTGGGAGATGAGAATACTCAGTTCTCTGTGATTATATATCAGTTTCCTACCCCTCTCAACCATAAATAAGCACTGTCCAGTTGATACTGGCTTACTAATATACTACTTTCTAGAATACTTGTCTTTCCCCTGCCCCAGAATACCTATATTCTTTCTTGGATGCCCATTATAGAAGTTTTAAAAATTCTGCACTTCCTTATTTAAAACCTTTGACTGCAGATCACCCCCTCTCCAAGGGAACTGACAGCCTGTTATAAGCAGGCCTGTATGATGACAGATATGTGATTATATTTAAATAGCCCTGTCATAAAAAGCATTTCCTAAATTTTTTTTCTACTTCTTAGCCTGATGTTTAAAAGGTTGCACTGCATTTTCTGAGTTGTTAATGAAAACCTTCTGCAGTGTGAAAAAGGAATCAAAAGCTCTGAATTAAGCATGTAGGTACCATTTATCCTACAAAATAAACACAAAAAAATGGGGAAAAAAAATCTGTAGTGCGCCTATGAGAGCTTCTCATCGTGGCAAAAAATGTTCCAGTCTGCTCAAAGAACAGATGAATTTGGATCTCACTTCCAAAGAAGGGCTCCTGTTGCTAATCTCTGTGTCTTGCTGTTTGAACTCATCAGCTTCAGAGATGATAAGAATATGTTGTTATGCAAACTATCAAAGTTTATTTACACAGCTTCTTAAAACAGATTCTTTCAGTGGTATGGCCAGGTGGTTAATGCCGATTGTCAGATTTTTTATGCATGCCAGCTTGGTAGTACACATCTCCATCCTGTAAGCAAGATACTGTCTGCTGTACAATGCTCTGTCATCCTAAATCTCAGGGGTTAACACACTCTCATCTTTAATCTCCTGGAATCCTTCCTTTCCTTTGATTTTAAAATCTGTGAACATTTTCACAGAGCAAATCCTCAATAAACAGAATAAAAAAAATCAAATAACCTAAGCAGCTTTAAGTTCAAAATTAAATTATGTATCAAGCAGGAATCTGGCAATGCAGTGCTAGTCTACCACGAAGTCCTTCATCCATGCAAATCCTGTGAGCACTTTAGTGCTCCCAGACTGTCAGGTGAGCTCTCTGTTCTAAATATTTTTAAGTGGCTTAAGCACTTAAGCACTCAATTCTGGAATTCCCAACTTATTGTTTCCTCAAAGGACCTAATTTACAAAGGATGGCTGTTCATCTTCTGCTATCTATAAACTGAGGCAACAATTTAACTGCAAACCCTTTGTAACAGCTGGGAATTGTCAGGTCTTCTATATTTTAAAAAGCTTTTCTTCTGCATGGGATATAAATCACAGAATAAAATGGATGAGGGAAAATGGGAAATGGAGATACCACCTTACACACAAAGGAAATGCTGGAGATTTATTGTCAGTGATTTTCTTAAATCTGCTTACAGAGCCAGGACAATGTTTTCCAGAATGCATATGGCTGTAGTTTTTCACATCCATAGGTCAGCAGTTTGTGGGGGATCTTTGAAGAGCTCAGACTCGAACCAAAGGGAGCAGACAGTAATGAAATATCTTCCAGTGAGCACCAAACTGCCAGGGGCTGCTGGAAATCACCAGCCCAGTGAGGGTCTTGGTGTCACCCTGCCCCTCAAGGAAGTGCTGAATGTGACAGTGGCAGTTTTGGTGTGTGCTGAGAACACCTCTGAACCAGTGTCACAGGGATCAAGCTTTAACTGGAGCCTGCAGCACATGAGGGCAGCATTTTGAAAAAAAAATTTGAATTCTTACGCCTTAAGTCAAGTTACAGCAAGTTAAAAAGATCAGTTGGATATTTTGTGGCCTGTGTCACCAGCAGGGTTATCTGAGTGAAGGCCACGGTAACTTAGATTACTTTGTGTTTGCTGTGAACTAGAAAGCCACAGCTTCAAGGGGCAGGAATAACAAAGTCACCTGAATGGAATTGCAAATTCTAGACACCTTGGAATCCAAAAATTGTTTTCACTTCACTGTCTCTTTTGATATTACTTCCCCTAACAATGACAAGTGCCTAAAAAATGGCATATTGCTTTCCAGCTAAAGCTTGACCTTTACTGCTTTTCTTCTTCAACGAGTGACATCAATAAAATTATACAGACAAAAAAAGCAAATAAATAATCCAGCTATGAAAGACTTATATTGAAACTGTGGGAAAATATATACTGGACATGACATTCAGGAGTTGATTAAATCACCACATTTGCAATTCCTGAATGAAGGACCACAAGCAAAGTTTGCAGAGAGCTTGCAGCAGATATGCAGCAATGTCCACAAACAGTAAAACCAAGACTTCTGAGAGAGTGTGTGGCATTTGAGAGGACAGAAACACTCACAGAATATTAGAATGTTTTGAGTTGGAAGGGATAATACTGTTAGTTTCATTCAAATATCATTCTCACTCGAGTTACCTCTACCAAAACTCTGCTTATTCAGAAACCAGAAATTTGTTAGCCAGGAGGTTCCCAAGTAGGGAGCAAACAAGAATTGTCCCCTTCATAGCTATATAATACCTGTTATTGGTAGTGTCAGTCTATTCTCAGTGGTCATGCAGCCAGCCTCCAGGAATGCATCATCATAGCTGACTGGCATTAGGCTGACTGCAGAAAGCAGAAATACCGAGGAAATTGGGGAAGGGAAGTGCCTTTCAGCACATCCTCCCAGAACTGAGTTAAAGCATAGTGCTGAACAGACAATAACAGACATTTTTATGCAGGAAATTTCATCCCCAGATTTGGTTAATCTTGAATAGCTGCTGCCACAACTGGGGCTGTTCTATGGGTGAGAGGACTGTGCCTCTCTATCCCAAATCAGGAAGAATGTGCAGAAAGCAGATACACAAATTAAATCCAGCCAACATTTTCATTACTTTATTTATGTTGGGAAGGTGAAAGACAGAGCAGACTTTCTAGACTATTTTGGTAACTGGAATGATTTAAAAACGTGGCTAGGCAACAGTGTGTGCAGACCTTAGGCTGTTCTGCCGGCTCATCTAAGTCATCTTCTGCAGCATCATTTGCTGTTTGGTTACTAGAAATCCTTGGGGCTGAGCCCTTCAGTCGTGCTGCAGCATTCCAAATCATTTCAGCTGCGTTTTTCTGTTTTTCACTTAAGGACAAATGCCCACAGAAGAACGAGCACATTTGCCTTTGTGCTCTGCTCTTGGAGTTGAACTGAGGATGCAATGCCCATCCTCTGCTAGATGCACATCAGCTGCAGAGAGGAGCCACTGGAGCTGCGAGGTCCTGCACTTCGTTATGGCTCAGGCATGCCTTTGGAAGCTGAAAATCTTGGCTACTGTGGCAGGGAATGAGCAGCACAGAGGCCAGAACTCAGGCTCCTGATTTCCAAATCTCCATACAGCTGTAGGAAAAGCCAGTGGTACCTGAGTGAGACCCTCTGCTCGAGCAGGGCTGGGCTGTTGGGCCAGTGCTGCTGACCTACAAGATGGGGAGCTCCAGCACCTCAGTACCGTGGCCCTCAAAAACACGTGTGGGTGCCTAAACATCAAAGAAGACATTTCTGCAGTCAAATCTGGACATGGTGTTCAGATTCCTCTGGGCTGGGCACGGAGGGTGCAGGCAATCTGGTTGCTCTCCAAGGCCAGACTTACACAGCACCTGAGCCACAGTCTGAATTTCACCCTTAAGCACAAGTCCTCATTTCAGTGTTCTCTGAAGTCCTCCTTGAGTTTTTAGATCTTTGCCCTGAAAAAGATATTCTCTTGATAAGATACACAGTTTAATAACCCTTTTAAAAATAATAAAGAAGAGAGAAAATTGAGAACCAAGTTTTGCACAGTAAGGTCAAATACTCAGTTCCTTCTCCAAACTGAGCTCATCACACTTGGAAAACTCAGGACATAGCTGTATTGGTCCAGCTTTCCTTTGAAGCATTTTAACCTGATGTCCAAAACAAAGCAGTAAATTAGAGGAACCAGTCAGCTGAAATTCAGTGTCTTTAGCTGAAACTTGGAATGTAGCTTTGCCAGCTCAATTATAGATAGTTTTTTTGATGACTATTTGGCTTTTTGTTTCTCTCTGTGCCTGTTTTATACCTTCTCCTTCTTTTTTTCCTAAAAATATACTTTCCATTACAAGGACTACAGGAAGGCACCACCTTACTAACTTCTCTAATGTAGCCATTTTATTTAAATATTTTAGACACTGGAGACATTTTCTATTAAACTTGCACATTTCTTTCTTTCTGTTATTGGAAGATGGTTTTAAATGTGAAGTATTTTGTTTCTGAGGTGTGTGGGAATGAGTGTAATGTGGAAATCCACTTTGCTCAAATGAAGCTAAACAAAGCATTAGAAAAGATACAAAAGACTGTGATCCTGATCAATGCAGGGACATCTACTTCATTTCCATTGCTGAGTTCTGGCACCAATGAAATGGGTTTTTCTCCAGGTAGGTCTTCAAGCAGTGAATAACACAGTATATTTTGAAGACTTAAATTTTAGCAATGCACTTTTCAGGAGTCACTTCACATCAAAGTTAATAGTGCGTTGTTTAGAATTACAAAGGGAGTTTTTACAGAGATAGTTTGTTCCCTTTCCTTTTTCAGCAGAGCACCATAGAGATCTTACCAGGACTGTAAAAAGCCCTATGTGATGTTTGCTCATAATATTTGGAATATTACATCTTCACTTTACTTGTGGGTCATTGCCAGCTTGAGAGGAATGGCACGGCAGAAGGCAGCTTGAGTTGTCCCTCTGTTCTCCATCCTCAGCTGATTTGAGGGCAGTGCTGACTACCAGGGATAGTCAGAGCCGCTTAGAAATTGTAAAACTTCTGCTCTTTCTCTGGCTTCTGGATTTGTTGACTTGTTGATAGCAAGTCCAAAGAATCCATGGTTCTCCAGCCCAGACAGCAATATCTACCTCTTTTCTTGAACTTGCCATGATTTTTTCTCAAATTTCCTTCAATGTCAGTAAGGGAAGCAGAAACAAACAAACCAAAAATACAAACTTTACAACTTTTCTTGGGAGGAAAAATCAGCTAAGGCAGCTTTCTGAGGAAGTAGAAACCAAGTTGAAATTGGCTTTCTTAAATTCAGCTTTAAGGCTTGACCTTCAGTTCTACAGGTCACATGAACACCAACAACATTTCTATAGACATTTTGTTCCTAGTAAAACCCCAAAAGAATAACACCATACATGGTTATAGGCTACAAAGGGAAGTTTGAGTCTCCCAGAATCATGCATTTGAAAGATTTCCTGGCGATGATATTATTCTATAGGCATACCTTATATCTCTATACCAAGTGAGTGAGAATTAGATGCCCTATCCTTTCATTCTTACAATCATTTCTTAATTAAGACGGAATCTCAATCTTATTTATTGCAGTGAAAATACAGAATAGCCCCACAAAACAAAATAGTACAAATACTATTCTTTTTGTGTACAAAAACTAATAATCAATGCAGTAATGGAGTGTGTATATGTCCGAATTTACATGCAGATGTGTCCTTCACATCTATTTATATATTTCTTCAAATATTAATGCATCAAACTCTATCTGTATCATGGGTATAGCTGTCTCAGAGGGAGAGCTGAGCTATAGAAGGAGAAAATAACTCTCAAAAAACACAAGGTTTTAACAGAATTCAGAATGGAATCCTTATCTCCTTTCCAGCCCTTCCTCTTATTGTTGCATTTTTCTCTTTCCCTGACTCATGGAACAAGAGAAATGTAGCTTAATGCAGATCTTATCTTCTGTAGAGTAGCTGTGAAATAGCAGCTCCACAAAGCCACTGTCCTTTACACAGCCCGGAGTGACTCATTAGCTGTGTCAAGGGCTGTTTGCTCTTCTGATCTGCTCATCCCCAGCGCTGCATCCAGAAGCCTGTTTACTCACAGGATCCCTGCCCTCTGTGTATTGATGGCTGTAAATAAAAAGACTTTCTCCTCCTTTGTCCTGATGTGCTCCAGCTGTGAGGTTGCCCCCTGTCCCTGGTGGTGGCCCCACGCTCACCGAGGCTCCGGCAGGAGCAGGCGGATGGTCTGGGAAGGTGGGAGGTTGGAATGGCATTTCAGAATACCAGCAGTTATAAGAGATACCTGACATCCATTTTGGAAGTGGGACAGACTCACCCCATGGGTTTTCCATCTTAAAGCCATCTGTAACTTTCCACATTTAGCTTTTGTTTTCCTGGGACAGCCCGTGCCCACGGCAGGGCTCCGTGGCTCATATCTGTGTGTTTAAGGGGGTGGCTGACTTATCTAAAGGGGCAATCCCCCCACTGCCATCACTGGACAACGTGTAGTAAATGAAAGAGTTGAGGATAATCTACTAATTAGGAACTGATTCCATGTTTTTGCCATATCAGTCTTTTCATCAGAAATGTATGAGTCCACATGAGGAAAATGCTACCCTTTGGGACAGTCATAGAGGATGATTAAAATTAGATGTTTTGACTAAAATGCAATTCTATAAACACCAACAAAATGGACAAGAGCAAGCAGAGTTGGATAAGAAGAGAGAGAGCTTCCTCTTTCCGCATCACAGTGCAAATAAACTTGTTTCAATTGTTTCTGGTTCACCACAATCCAACCTAAGCCTTTAGAAGTTCCAACACTCATATGATCTTTCTCCCTTCTTTACTCTAAGAAGTCCAGACTAGTTATTACATGCTATTTTTGTTCTTGGTCCATCTCTAAAGAGTGGAAAACCAGCAGCAGCACCACCAAATGGATTACTCCTTCTTTTACAGCTTTTTTTCTGTGTCCACGTTTGGTGACTCTAAAGTTCGGAAATGAGAGCTCAATCTCCCATTACCCAGCAGCAATTCCCAGTGGGCAGACTGTTAGGGATGAAATAGCAAATCACAAGCACTGTAGAGAGATTTAAAAGAGGAAAATTAAAAGCTATATCATTTGATTAACCTCTGTGTCTCACATTTGAAAACTAATGATAATTATGTTTACTTTCATGTAAACCTAGAAATAATTCTGAGAATTTGAAAGCCCAGAGCATTGTCATTTACTTAGAGCTGAGATTCCCCTATGCAGTTTTTAATAGATCACACACAAACCCATGTCTTAACTGATTTTGAACATCTTTACAGGAGAGTATCTGCAATACAGATCCTTATTTTCACCCTACCTTTTTCCTCCCACTGTTTTACAGCTTCACTGCTGAGCCTGGGATGGAAAGCTGGTGGTTTAGTTCCACACTATAATTAAGTGATGGCTAAAGTCAAGTCCTTGATTTTCCAGACACTCTCTCCTTTTTTTTTTTCTTCTCTCTTCTTTCCACTGAATATAAAGAATAGAAACTTCCAGGTGAACAGAATTGTCTGAAACAAATTACTTTAATGATGATGCCTTTTCCATGAATCAATGATGCACATTAAAGATTCAGAATGCACTTTAGAGCAATCCAAAATGTGGAAAATAGCAAGATACCAGTGTGATCTCCCTTTAAATTATAGATTGAGAATTAGATTCTACTTCCAACCATGCAGGTGCAAATCCATTAATTTCAGAGCAGCTTCTGCAGGATGACATTGAAAAATATGTGAAGCAATGGTTTAGTTCTCTTTTTCTCCCCTGCATATTTATTTATATATTTATTTATATATTTATTTATTTATCCATATGTTGGAAAGCCTTCCACTTAAAACATCTGTATAAGCTTTGATGGAGTTTTCAACCTTCCTGATAGACCCCAAAGAAATTCTAGATAGTTTTTAAATGCCCACTAGCAAATCAAATCTGTTCTTATCACCCCCTTCCTGCATCCTTCTGAATCAATGAAGCATAGAATTTTTGGCCTTTTAAAGGCACAACAGAAGGACACACCTAAATTATGCATTGCTGGTGAAGAAAGAGCTATCCCAAAAAGCTTTGACACTTCTTTGGACAGATTCTCAGCTGTGGTAAACTCAGAAAATCTGCCAGAAATCAACACACACATCTAAGGGAGATCTAATTCACAGGCTCTGCATCTGAGGAGGTCAATGTACAGGGTGATGCATGTTGATCTATCATGTTAGAGATCATAAAATTAAGTTATAAAGAATTTAAAGCGTTTCCTTCCAGAATTAAAAAGTGGTAGCAGGGAAGAAAGACCAGGAGTTCCATTTTTATAAATTTAGAGCAATTCCTGCCATGAGAATTAAACTGGTGTGGGGTTCACAGACCTTATTTTGCCAGACTTTGCCTCCATGAGTGCAGCAAAGGGAGTTTTCAAGCAGCTTAATGACTTTCCTGGCCTGCAACTTCTAAGGAAATAAAACCCATGATTTTTGTATTCCCTTATGCAGTGAGTCCCAGACTCCTCCATCCTCAGACAGCACAGTCTGTATTTGCAAGAATTTGCAGATAGATTTAGATAAATTCGTCTGAGTAACAAAATAACATGAGGATTAAGAATTGCCTATAAAATGTGAGCTTTGGTAATAAACCAGGGTGTGTGGGAGTTCTGCTCTAAGGCAGCAGTATGTCTTGAGTCAAGGAGACTCAGTGAATAAAACCCTCTCAGCATGGTATAAAATGAAGTTCTTGCTAATTTTGGCTTGGCTTCTGATAGATGGGAATACATTAATTTTCCATAAGCAGGAAAGCCCTGTGTGTTTTCCTCTCAGTAGTAATGGAAGTGACAACACATTTAGAGGGCTCTGAGGAGGCAGAGGGAGAGAGCAGAGATCTGCCAGTACTTTTTCACTTGAGCTGCTCTTGGAGCACTGCTGCTGCCCCTTCTTACCCCAGCTTGCTGCTGCAGCAGGGGTAGGTGATGCACATCCTGACAACTGCCTGATGGTACCCTGGCAGCCTGTCCAGGGAAAAGGATGAAGTTCACAGAAATGAATGGAAAAGACCATTACAACTGTGTTGTCTTGCACAAATTATTTTTTACCTCTGAGCTTCATCCTTCTGCTATCAATGGAAGCATTCCAGATAATGTGATTTTAAAGGGAAAAAGATGTAAACATTTTGCTTTGGTATGCCAGAGACAGGCTTAATTATCTGGAGATTTGCCGGGTATGTCTGCAAACCATTACAGGCTGAATTAAATCCTTTTGAAAAGCCAGGTCTTACTCCTCTTTACTTTTCTTTGCATCTAAACACCCTGATAAAACATACATATTTGTGTTTATTAGGCAAGTTCTGCAATCTCTTTGTTCCTTTTTTGTTTGGCCGTTTGTACTCACTGTGTGCACGTTAGAGGAAATGATACTGCCCTACCAATGCTTCTCCAGTGGCTCAATCGGCTTCTGAAGAATCCAGCTGAAGTAATTATTTACATCCTTTTGTGTTGCAAAGAAAACCTGGATATAATGAAGGGGGTTCCTTCTCCCCAGGAAAGTAGAAACACTGAAGTGACTGAGTGCTTGGTGGGGCATTTCTCCTGCTCTGCCAGGAAGACATAAAACTTGAGAACTGTCCCACTCCATCTCAGCCAGGCATGGATTCTGAAGCCAAATCAAACCCCCCTTTGTGTGTGGATACTCTGTGGGTCACAGATGTGTGGGGCTTCCTGCTCTCACCTGCTCTCTTTAGGGTAGAAGTCTGTGATATTGAAGCTGCAGAGCTCACCTGATCATCATCCATATTTTCTTCACCATTTCTGTCCAGGGGAAAAAAAAAAGTATAACTGGCAGTAACATTTCTAAAGCCTGAGGCTGAAAGCAAGTGATACTCAAGCTCAAGTGAGAAATTAACCTGGTTTTTGATGAGCTGTTTCTGTGCTGCTTCTGCCACTGCCCTTCTGCCTTCCACAAGAAGACACTGTATTTCAGAAGACTTTGCATGTTGTTGAGCATCTGCAGAACAGACTATTTATGTCAGAAACCAGGCAAGGATGAATTTGTGCCCATCTCCCCACTTATACTCCCATTTATATACTAAAAAAGTTCTCAGATCAGAAGAGGAGATTCTCTTTCATTACGTCTTCTTTCATTACTGAAAGCAAATTGAAAAGAAGGTCAATATAAAGATTAAGAAGTCAGGATCAATCTGAGATCTCTTCCTGAAATCTGTTTACTCCTGCATCACTCTGTATATATGGAGCAGTGTTTAAATTCCAGGTTCCTGTTAAGCCTTTTTAGAGAAAATAATGGAATTTCACAAGCTTTGGAGCTTGTGCCCTCCCAAATTGCTAGAATCTTACAAATTACAGAGGTGGAACCTATTCCTGGATTTATAGATCTGGATTTGATTCTGCTTTTATATCAGCCACCAGCCAAGGTTCATGCTGCTTGGTGGTCTGGTTCAGGCCTGTGTGTGATCCAAGGAGAGTGCACACTCTTCTCTGGAAAGCAGACATCAGTTAAAAGAGACTTCTTTGGTTTCTGCTGGAGAAAGTAACCACAAACTGTTCAGCTTACTGTGATTCAATTCTTTAGCTAAGAAAAACAGTTTGAACCATCTATATCCCTACCATAATGGACACTGGCCATGCTTAATTTTTAATTTTAGCCATGTGCTATTAATTATAGTAGCAGCCTAGATTTCCTGGTCTATCACTTACTGTTCTCACTAAAATGTGACATGCACAGCAAGCCAATGACTGTGGCACAGCCAGCCTGGCTGGGTCCCAGGATTTCCCTGGCCCTGCTCAGGTCTGCTCCACTGCCTTGAACTGGCAGTTTTCTCTTCGTATTATTTATTGCTGCTGAGGGTTAATTAAAAGACAAATTCTGCTTAGGTCTAACTCACTGAATACACAGATAAATCAGGGAGAAACCTTCTGATGTAAGTTAGTAAGTCTAGAAACAACACACAGCTTTTTGCATCCCTCTCCTCCCCTTGTACTTTACATCAAGTCAGCTTCACAACTACAGTAACTTTTCCAACTATATGAAACCCCAGAGAGTGAAGCCCTTACCACTGGCTGTGTTGATTAACACTTAGTTTGTGAGGAGCAGAGAGCCCTCGAAGACAGAGCCTCTTCTGCAGCACCATTTTCCATTGCTGATCTCCTCCTGCGTGCTCCTACTGCCAATGACACACAGCACATCATCTTTCCAAGCCATTTTACTTTGTTTTCCTCAAACAAAATGATCTAGGAGTGGCAAGGGTGTGCTTTTGCAGTAGTCTCTGGAAAGGCTTATTGCTGCCATCTGTCTCAGCTCAGCTTAACCTCCACTCATGTTCTGCAGCATTATTGGGGCCATTTACTCTAGTTAAATACAAAGTCTTTTCACCCAGTATCCCAATTCTAAAAGAAAGTTAGAGGAAAGTGGTTTAATCATGGGCAAAATAAAGTAGTGATATTTTGGGGATGCAAACATTTTGTTTCATTCCCCTTTAAACTGATTTTCTGAATAATTGAGTTTATTCAATTTTCTCTTTTGAGACATTTAGCTTTAAATACAGTTTTAGCAAAGTAGGCTTTTTCAAAAGGGTGAGTTTCATTTGGAAAACATCAAAATAAAAAAAAAGTTTCACTATTTCCAAGAGCAAACATTTCATTTAAAAATATGTCAAAGGAAAATGTGTTTACATTTAGTAAAAAAGCCATGGTCAGCTTTTTCAGCTGTAAGGTAAATTCTAAATCAGTACAAGTTACAGTCTAGCTGAAAGTCATCTGCTCCAGAAATAGACGCCGACTGTCTGATACCTCAGCCATCATCCTCCTGAAGTTGTACAGCTCCTGTTTTATAGCAGTCCCAGTTGTAAACCAGAAGTAAGGACAGACTGGATCCCTTCACCCATCACAAGGCGTGATTCCTTCTTTTTCCCTCTCTCCTCAGCCTTTGTAAGCACTGGCACACTTAGGGCAAATGCCTGCCCTCACTCAGCATCTCCCTGTGCCACCGAGGCTCAGACGTGCAAATTCAGCGTCTCACACCCCCGGTGGGCTGTGGCCTGAGGGAGGAAATTGGGTGGCTGCAGTTGCTGGCAGAGTGTTGAGTTACCAGCCCTGGAGGCACGGCTCTGTTGGTGTCAGACCTGGCTGGGACCGCCTGTCAGCCCAAACCTCTCTCCTCTCTTGGTAGCTCAATCTGCCCGTGCCAGCAGGAGGTGACGGGGCAGTTCAGTTTTCCTGCCCTTTCTTCCTTCAGCTCCTCTGCTAAAGGTGCACATCTGATAAAAACTTTCTGTAGTACAGCCGGCCAGCCACTAAGAATTAATGTAAATCCAGCAAAGTCCCAGAGATGTAAACAACTCTTGACCATAAGGAAAGGGGGTGGCATCCAAACTGCTGCCCCGGCAGCACAGTCTCTGGGAAATGGGAGCCTTGTTTCCCATTTGTAGTGGCTTTATGGCCACCAAATGCCTTCCTTCCTGAAGTATCTAAAGCCACCTGCTGCTGCACTGCTGCTGGAGGGGCAGGATAAGGGTAAACAAGTATCATGGCAAAATGTGCTCTGAGGACCAGCAACACTGCTCCTTTTCCTCTATGCAACAATTTTTTCAGTTAAAATGAAAAGCCCAAACTTGTTTCCTTTTTCTTTTCTTTTTAACTAGCAAGAATCTCAACATGCAGCAGAAAGCTGCTCACCCTGATCCCCAATGCAATCAGCCCCTTGCCATGGGGGGCTGTGTAGGCAGACACAGCATCATGCCAGTAAATTTCTCATTAAGAAGCAGCTAAATGCACCAGGTCAGCTTGAAATGCAAATTATGTCTGTGTGATTCACTGACACTGATGATGGTTTTCTCTCAGCTCAGGTTAAGTCTTCCCACTTGTTCAACTCATACTGCAAAGACACTCAAAGTGAGCTACAGTCAGCTGAAAACATCAGAGTTGAATAAAGTCTTTCAAGATGAATGAAATAAAAAAACCTCAACTAATCTAAACTAAACTAAACTAAACTAAACTAAAATAAAATAAAATTGATTTTAGAAGAAGAAGTAGGATCTACTGAGGACTTGAATTCATACATGATCCTACCATACTGCAGAGCTCACCATTTGTCCACTCCTTTTCCTTCACCTGCGTCATGTATGTGGATGATCAGAACTCCAAGGCAAAGGGGTAGCTTAAAAGCTGAGGGTGTGGTACCTGCACAGGGGGCTCTGGTCTTCAATGGTCCAGCAACACTTGTGGGGTGACTGAAAATTAAGCCAGGAAAGGCAAGAGAAAAGAGATTGTGCATTTAAGAGTGGTGAAGTACTGGAAAGCACAAGGGGAGTTTAGTTCTAACTTTGCTGAAGTGACTAAAAAAGTCAGTATTCAGACAGAAACACAGGAAGAGGGAGCTAAGGACTGTAGAAGTGGTAGGAATGGTGAGTGTGCTGTTGCATGCTCTTATCCTTCACGGCACTTAAAAACATGTTCGCTGATTTGTTTATCCACAAGAACTAAAATATTTTGTTTAACGGACTGATCAGATGTTGGACAACATAGAAGTGTGGATGGGATTGGGAAATCAAAGAATGAAAAGAAAGGCTGCAAAGGGGACACTGTTTTTTTCCACGACACCTGACTGTCTCAGCCCAGTCACAGCCCACTCTGGCACTTGCTGTTTTCTTTGCTGGAGGTAGAAGAGCAGGACCATGCCAGTTTCTGTTTGAAGTTGCTAAGTTATGAAACCACAGGTTCCACAGCAGGCTCAGGGATGAGTAGGCTTTGCTTCCACCTCAAAAGTGCCATGCAATCGTCACGAGGAACAGCAGCTCCACAGTGGCCTTGCCAGAAGAGGTAAAGGAAAAAGAAGAGTTCAACTACACTTGGCAGACATGGACAAACCTGTGCAGTTCTGCCTGAGAGGGTTTCCCTTGGTAGATATATTTGCGTGGAGCAATTCAGATCATGGGAGCATGGGGACAGTAGAATCACAGAATCATGGAATTGTTAAGGTTGTAAAAGACTTTTAAGTTCATCAAGCACCAACCCAGCACCACCACCATGTCCACCATGAGTCCGTGCCCTCCAGTGCCACATCCACACCTCCCACTTCCAGGGGTGGTTACTCTACCACTTCCCTGGGCATCCTGTTTCAGTGCTTAATAACCCTTTCTGTGAAGAAATTTTTCCAAATATCCCATCTAAACCTCCCCTGGCACAACGTGAGGCCATTTCTTTGCTACACGGAGAAGAGGCTGACACCCACCTTACTACAACCTCCTCCCAGGTAGTTGTAAAGAGCAATTAGGGATCCCTCAATAAAAATGTCTATAAACATTGAGTCATAGAGTAGATTTTTTGCAGTTCCTGCAGTTTTCTATCATATACATTTTGATTCAAAGTGACTTATTTTTCATAATAACCCAGGAGAAGAAAAAAAGACGAGGGCACATTGTGTATTTTAAAACCACTAGGAATGTCTGATAGACATTTTACACTTTTCTGAAGATTTTGAGAGGAATTCAATAGGTTTTTTTCATCTGTGGATGTAGTTGTCCTTCTAAGAGGAATCCAGGTGCCACCTCCCTAAGAAACAGCCTAAAGATAAACCTAGCCTTATACTCACAGATTTAATAACTCTCAGTCCATTACCATTTTAGAGGATTATTACCACCATACTTAGCTAATTTAAAACATTTTTCAAATTAAAGTCCAACCAAAGTGTCTTTGCACCTAACCAGAATGTTTCAGTACCTGTAACAGTGGAAAACATCTGAAATGATACCCTCGTTTCACAGTGACACTGCTCATAGGTCTGGTGTGCACAGTCTTTTCTGGAGAGTTGTAGCAATGCTCTGGTAATAAACAGGAAAAAACCCTGCTGAAACATTGGATGATTCTGGGAGTATCTGCATTACATAAGTTGTTTTCTCCAGACCTGTTTCAGTCTCTCCATATTTTTGAATGACTAAAGAGATTTATCATGTAAGAAAGTTTCCTGATAAGCTGCTCAACAAGTTATCACACTCCTTCAGTATGCTATTAGAAATGGATGGTTCACTTCTACAGTTCACCAGCATTTGCTGCTCCTGCTGAGAGATCTCTGACAGTCTTTCAATAATAAAAGACCTGTGTGGATGTTCAGCTAATGTAAGATAGGGAAATAGCAACTTTTAGCTGAGACAAGCTTAATAAACCCACAGTTTTTCAGGTTTCAGAGCAATTGATATCATATTACAAACTGCAGCTGGAGTCTTATCTAAAATTGGGAACGAGGCACCTTTCTGGCAAGTTCTGCTATAAACACTCAAGTAATTCAATGGTGCTATTCCTGTCTCTTGGTGTGAGTCACCAGGCACATTGGTCATACCTCTGTACACAGGCAAAGGTGAAGCAGCCAGAATACTAAATAACATGCATGGTTAAATTTAGTAAAAGATTTTATTCCACGCTGTTACTCAGAACAACTGTTTGAGTTTACTTTGACAGCAGTTTTGGGAGGCATGTCCAGATTTTTGTGTATTCACTTGAATACTTGCAGGTGAAAAACAAGTGGCCACACCTCACAGTGCTGATTCACCTGTGTGATTCCATGTTCTTCTTTAACCAATTTAGACACGCAAGGAAGTGCCTCATCTGTATCCAGGCAGAACAAAGGTGTTTGGACACCCATTTTTTTGAGGTCTGTGGGAGTTACAGCGTGCTAGATAATGCACCAGCACATGAATTGGCACACATTGTCCAGAACTTTGAGTGATCTGGTTCAGGCTAGGTGTCAGAGGCAGGCAGCTTAGGGGTCTCTCTTCCTTGGAAGAGCCTCTGGTTTATGATTTTTGGACAAATGGTGTCTTCAAATTGAGTAAGAATGTCAAGAAGTTTTGACTCATATCATGACCTTTAGAATAAAAAAGAAGAGATGTGTGGGATTCCAACAGGATTTATGAATTAAGCCTGTCTTTTAATACCTGTGTTAACCACAAGATAGTTTCCTGGGGAACTGTAGCATCTCCTGCTTCGTGTTAAACAGTTGCTGCATTTTTTCCTCACTAAGAGAACAGGTATTGCTATATTTCTTACAAGAGCACAAGAGGGTTTCAGTACCTTCTTTAGGTTTATGAATCTCAGTGTGCAATGCTTATCATTGCTAAATACGGATGTGAAAAGCGCCGATCCTTTTCATGGTATGTAAAATACAATGGCTCTTCAGCCTCTTCAGTTTTCATCTTGTTTCAAGTGGGGAAAAATACTCAGTGTGCTGTATGTTTTCTGCTTCTGAAAGATGCATGTGTCTACAATAACATCATAAATACTTGGTTGCCTAAAACTGTATAAACATTGTCCTTCTGCCCAATGCAAAAATGATTACTTCATTAGCCCAAGATATACAGCTGAAATAAACATGATATACAGTGAGGTTGTTCTGATTTTGGCTGGATTCTCAGTCTGTGAGACCCTTTTTTTACTCTGGGAAACATAAGATTTTTTTTTCTGTTTGTAGAACTAGTGATAACTTGCTCCAGAGAGAACAGAAGACTTACGTTGAACTTGGTTTCAAAACATTGCTTAATCTTGGGGCACTATCTAGAATGGTTTCTGTTTCAGCTGAGGTTCAAGTTCACGTCCCTTTGATGCTGTAAATGGAGCATGTTGGACTGGCTGACGCAGTATTAAATGTTCTGTGTGCTTTTATAGGAACAAATTAACAAATTATCTGAGGGCTAGCATGCTCTGCTTCACATGCTGAAAATTCAGAGGTAATGACTTTAAAAGCTGATTTGTGTTTTCTTTCATGTCCTAAAACTTCATTCACTTGCATTGTCCTTCTTGTTCCTTCTGCTGATCTAGAACATCAGGTTACCTCAGCAGAGTTTATACACAAATGGACCAGAAGGCTCAAAAGAGAAACAGGATGAAAACTCTTAAGCCTGTATTAATTCCCATCACAGAAATTCACATGGCACTTGAAGCAGACACTGGACATGTTCCTGGATATCCTGCACTAAGAGACTCTGTTTGAGCAAGGGGGTTGGATGAGGTGACCTCCAGAGGCCCCTTCCAACCCCAACCATTCTGTGATTATTTGAAGTCCCCGTTCCCCCAGGAATCAAAGCCTTGTGTTTATTCTAGTATGATTAAAAGTAGCAAGATTGCAGTGTCAGATATATTTATGCTCTGGTTTAGTAACAAATTCTAAAGATGCGCATGAATTTTTTTATTGTATTTAAAAACTTAGAAGGAAAATGAATACTGTCTCTGAAGATCTGTACTCCTTCCAGTCATTCATTGGATCAGTTGAAGGTTGTTTTCTTCTTTTTCCAGTTACAGTGCACTTTTGAATTTCAGTAGAAAAGTGTTTTCAATATTTCAGGATTTGGCTTGTTCTTTTCTGCCTACAGTATTATTTTTTTACCATATTTCTCCATGATATCCCTTCCCAGTAAAGGAAAAGGAATGCCAAGCCTTTCTGTGCTCACTGCCAGTGTCGGTATAACTGCGGCGTGATTGCATCCGCAGCGCCAGCCAAGCAGACAAAGGAGTTGTTCAGCATGGGACTCTCTGTTCCCAGGCTGGTTGCTTTGATACCTGCCTTTCTGTTCCTCCAAAGCTTCCTGCCTTCTATCTCCAGATCTCTTTAGGCTCTGTTTCTTCTCATAGATCATCTGCAGCATTACACATGTTGCCTTCATCCAGGAAACATCCTGCTACACAAACTGAAATTCTTTCTGTATGCTCATTTTGTAGTGCTTCTGGAGTGATTTTATTTTTTTTTTCACATCCAGAACATCCCAGTGACAGGCAAAAAATTGCATCAAATATCAAGGAGGTGTTGAATTTTCAGCAGTAAGCTAATCTCTGTGTGAACTTTTCTCCATGCTTCTAATGCTAAGAAGCTGAAGATTTCCCAGTTACCACAAGAAAAGATTTGTCACCCTTTGGAGAATTTTCCCATGTGCAGCTGGTTATATATGATGCTGTGGGAGGACTAAATCACAAATTTGCTATAAATTCTCTCTTAAAGACAAGATGTACTTTTCAGAGGGCTGAAATATTGGAACCCTTGTTGAACCAATCTAGTTCTCGTATCAATGAAGCAATTTCTGCCATTTGTAGGAAGTGTAATTTTGTACAGCTTCAAGGTAATATTTCATTCAGGTAGGAAAACTCCTGTGCCTGAAAACAGTATCATAGATTATGGCACATATGTTGAAAAGATCTAGACAATAACCCAGGTTATTGGCATGGGAGAGGTCTCAAAAATAAAGATCCTCTCTTTCCCATCAAGGACTGCTCATGTAGCTGATTTGGGATGCACTGCTTTTGGATTTCATTGCTGCCCCACTAAAAAAAAAATTATGTCCCAGAAAAAAACAATGACATCCAGACCAATGTACTGAGTGCTGAATTGTGGAGTCCATTCCCACTCCTACATGTATTCCTTGGGTCATCCAGAGGAGTAACTTCATTCCTCTGCACCTTTCATTCTCCTTGAAGGAGAAAGAGAACCCTGCTCTGCCTGAGAGGGGTCAGAGAATAACTAGAGGACGTATTCACATGATTATAACGTGAGGACTCCCTACTGACACCCACTCCCAAAAGAAGTGTCCAGAGAACCAAACCAAAGAAGCAAGTTCAGCTGCATCTTCAGGCAGTTCATCAGCAGAGAACCCCATTATGATTTAAAAGCCTGCTTAAATACCAAAGAAAGCTTCAGTCTCTGGTTGCTTCCTGCTCTGGAGTAAAATGCAGCACTAGAAGAATATCATCTGTAGCCATAAGGTGTGTTGTTTTTTATGTGTCAGTGTAGGGGTTTTTATGGAGAGGTTTAAGGAGACCAGAGGGAGCTGCGTGAATTATAATGAGCAATCCAGGCAATATCAATTTGAGGTTATTTTCTATTCTTTTCTACTCCTTAATGCCTAAGCTCTACTGCTGATCTTTTTAGCAAGCAGATGCCAACATAAATTTCTATTCTCTTTTCCTTCTTTAGTTAAGTCTGACATACCAGAAATGTAATAAACTCAGCAGATACAGCATTATTAGTGCTGCCACAGAGTTGGGGACTTGCCCTGGTAGGATTACAGAGCTGCTGGGATTGACTTTCCTGTCAGCCCACTTGACAAATTAATTTTCTTTTAATTGGTTAAAATTGATTGCCTTTTAAGCCCCTAGGAGTTTGCCATTGTTAATATTACCATATGGGGAACTGCAAGTGAGATGGTGAAGGAATTAGGAAACTTGGTGAGTTTAGAGTAGTTTGGGGCAGCAGCCGTTTTTCTTTTGTTATTTAGTTTACTGTATTAAACTCTTACCAGAGATAGATGGAGCAAACAGCAGAAAGAAATAACTCTCAGACAAGAAAAACACTGAACAAATACTGCTTCGTCCAGTACAAATCCAAAGAAAACGGAATTCTGGCACCTTGGATGGCACAAGGTTTACACTGGGGGAGAGGAGGATTTGGCTCATCTTTCCTAGGGATTTGTGTGTATAAAACAGTACAAGTGCAGTTGTAAACTGGAACCTTAAATCACAAAGCTTAACACCCAGTCAGTCTGACTTGGTACTGTCTTTTAGTAACACAGAAGTTGCAAGGAAGTTACTTCTGGTTCCTGGAGGAGCCTCTTGGAGAGGCACAACCTGAGGGGACACTGGCTCAACATGAAAGTTGATGGTTCCTCTGCCATCTCGAGGGTGTACAGGACTGGTACAGCCTGAGGTGGTGGTGCTTACCCTTACACAGGACCAGTATCCGACCCTTGGCTGGAATTACAGCTTATGGTGATGGATCCTCAACTGTTAAATGTGTCAGAAGCACATGTGAAAATCTGTCTTGAAATTCCTTCAAGCCTTCAGCGAGCAGAAGTCATCCCACATGTCAGCACGACTCAGTCAGTAATAAATCCTTGGGAGGCCAAGCTGTGAAAAGTTTACGTTGAATTAAAGGATCTCAGTGTGCAACTTCGTATGGTTTTAGTTGTGAGTAGTGGTAACTAAAAAATACCATGAAAACAACTATAATTAAAGGAAAGAGAAGGGAGTCTCCATGCTGCAAATGGAAAACTGAAAATGAGTACTTTGGATGTCAGGTAGCTGGGGGTGAGAACAAATTTCTCTATTCAGCATAAGTGGATGAGCACAAACACATTTTCCATATCTATTTAGTCGTGCATTCACAGCTTCTTTTTAGTTTTATTTGGCATATAGGCATAAGAAAGAATAGAATAGAATAGAATAGAATAGAATAGAATAGAATAGAAATGTTTCAGTTGGAAAGGACCTACAAAAATTACCCGATCCAATTTCCTGACCTGTTCAGAGCTGACCCATTGAAGTGTGTTCAGGGCATTGTCCAAATGCCACTTAAACATTGACAGGCTTGGGGCATCGACCACCTCTCTGGAAAGCCTATTCCAGTGTTTGACCACCCTCTCTCTAAAGAAAAGCTATCTAATGTTCAGTCTAAGCTCACTGTGATGCAAGGAGTGGCTTCCTATCACGTCCCTGCAATGTTTCCCCACAGCACAGCGAGTGCTGTGTGCCTTAGCCAGCTCTGGATATCAGAAATGTCTTTGGAACCTTTGCAGCTGGCACAGCAGTTGTCAAAAGTCAGATCCAGAGCTGAGGTGAGTTAATAAAAAGCTTATCCAAGGGGTGGTGAGAGGGTGAGAGGCAAACAGTGGTCCCGGGATTTGGCAAGAGGACCGCGCAACACAGCAAGGCCACAGCGTCAGCCACAGGTTTTTGGTTTATTAGGAGTTTACTTGTGTTTATCATATTGGCCTTCTAACCATACATCCTGATGCCCTGGAGACCTGGCAGCAGACCCAGGAAGCTATGGAGTGACAGCATGCCACGCTCCCAAGCTCCTGTTTGAAAGCAGAAAGAGGCCAAGGTTGCAAGAAGAATCACTGAGATGAAAATAGCTCACTGCAATGTTAAAAACTCTCTTATATCCTGTCTGCAGGATATAAATTTTGCCCCGTGCTTCAGTGAGTCATGTGAGATTTTTATAAACTCATATTAACTTTTTTTTTTTAATTGGAGAAGGGCAATGGGTTTTGGTTCTAACTTCTTGTGTCTTGCAGTTTAAACATCATGATCGTGATATTAATGTTGCTCCACACAGACTTTCTGATTTCCTTTTGAAGGAGCACTCAGGATACCTGTATGTTTTTAAATTGGCAGGCAGTGACATTATAAAGCTTTGCAAAGTCAGTTATTAGTGAAATAAGTGATATTTTAACTCTGCAGAATGCAACATCCATGCCATCAATTACAGATTAGGTGTAGCAAACAGTGACTAGCTAATGAAAAGTAAAACTGCAAATTGACTTTTTTTTTTGCAGTGGGAGGAGGTGAGGCAAAGACCAAAGGCATTTTCCTGATACCTTATGGGCTTTCCTGCACTGCTTTGTGTTCCTGTGCTCTTCTGAGGGTTTTGCCAATTCCAAGAAGCTGTGTGGGCAACAGCTACTTGGGATCCCAATTAAGGCTTCTGAATTATGTTCTAATTTTGTTTCTGTGTTGCAAAGGTGGAAATAATTTAGCTTCCTGCAGCACCACACCAAAGACTCAAAATCCTCAGCCAGAAAGAAGGGAATCAGTCCTGTCACACTCCTACCTTCAAAATGCCCTCTTTAGTTTAGGGAAATTTGTTTTCCTCCATCACTTCCTTGGAACAAATGGCAAAGAAAGGACCAGAAGAGATTTCCCACTCCCTGCCTTCATACTCATCTATTTCACAGGGTAGAAGTGAACAGACGCAGCTTCTGGCTCACAGCATCTCTGTGGCCTGTCAGGATTGCATTTAGCTGCTGTTCACAACTTCTGGGGCACTGTGAGATACACAGACTTCATTTTTCACCAGCTGCTGGGTATTTTTATAAATAGAACTGGATAAGAGAAACACACTTGCTGCTTTTCGAAGATCTACAGGTTGTTGTAACTCAGTTTCTACCGCACAATTCACAAATTCAACAGGAATTGCAAATATGTTTCCAAGTAGACTTCTATTCTATCACAAAAAACCCCTAATTGCACAGTATGTATACAGACATCATGCAGACAAAATGTGCTGCCTTTCCCCTCACACTTTCTGCACATCAAAAAATTTGACGTAAAATCAAAATGTATTTTTAGAAACCCTATATTTTTGTCTTCATAGATGATGTTTTTACATTTCTCTGCAATCCAAAAAGTCACAGAAGCGGTCTTTTGGGGAATGGGCTGACTGCTTTTTTTTTTTTTTAATGACTGTTGTGATCCTTAATACCAAACGTTCCCAGCCACACTTTGCTAAGAGTGACAGCTGAATCCAGTTCATTCTCCTCCTCCTCATCGTAAGCTGATTTAAGGCAGAAAAGCATTAGGTGGGAAGTGCTGTGAGAATGGAAAATACATTTGTGTATGTGCATTCTTAGGATTTCTATGTTTGTAGAATTGGAGGTTATCTAACTTATCTCTCTTCCAAGTCCTGCTTTTAAAACTCTTTCCTGCTCTTTTGTAAAGACCTGAGATTGCTGATGTTACATAAAACTGGGTAATATCTGTTTATGAAAGAAATTGAAAGCTTAACATTATGTGAAGAACAACTTCAAGATATCAGCAGCAAAAACCTCCTGTGGAAAGGGAATTTGTGACTTGGATGTTTGGTGCTGGTAAAGATGTCGCCACCCACGTAATCATTAATAAACAACACACTTCTCTGCTTGCTTAAAGTGCTGTTTATGTAAAGACAGTGTGAGTGGAGGTGAGATAACTCGTTGACAAGGAATTTTGAAGTCCTGTATTTTATTTGGTGCAAGAGTTTTGTTAGCAATGACAGTCTCCAACTGGGGCTCGTGACCCTTTTTGTTCTGGGCTCTGTGGAGAATTGCAATTGGAAGGACCTTCCAAATGTTTCTCTACAATTCTCTGTCGTTCCTCTTTATATCTGTCAGCATTTATGTCCCATTCCAGTCCCCAATTTAACATCTTATCTTTTCATCTTCTTAAATATTTGCTAGTTCCTGGTGAGCTCTCCTTTGCCTGACTGACACTGCAGTTGTGCTCTGCTGAAAGCACCTGGCACAAGGAAGGATGTGGAGCTACACAGCACTTTGAGCTAATGAGCTCTCAGCATCCTCTGCTCCATGTGCTGCACAGGGGAAACACCTCCACTCTGGGAGCTAACTTGAAGAAAATGTAGAGAATGAATTGCTTTAGGGAAAAGAAACCACTTAAATGTAATGGTGCCCAAAACAGATAGCTCCTTCTGTCTGTAAGCTCTCTGATACCATATTCTGAGATTATATGGATTTTTTTTTTTTTTTTTTAAATACTGGTGAAACAAAATGGAAAGTGTCAACTATATTTTTTCCCCTTTTTCTCCTCACAAGTGAGTCCAGAGGTTCAGGTAAGCTGGGAAATACAGCAGGCAATCAATGATCTGTCATGGAGCGCTCCCAGCAGTTCCCTTCCTGGCTGTGTCCCACAGCAGCAGACAGCATCATTCCCCATGGGCTCTGTGAGGATGTCCCTGTCCCAGAGCTTGCTGCAGCTGCTGGAAGTCTTGCCAGGAGCATGGGCTTCATGTCACACCAAATTTTGCTGATTTTAGGAACCTCAATTTCCTCACATCTACGCACAATCATTCACAGAAGACCCATCACTTCTCTGAACTATTCTCACACACCAGGATATCTTTGAATCACCTTTTCCCTAAAGGAAAGGAAAAAAAATACAAGTCTGTGTCATTGTAATGCCGCTGTTGCCTAGAAAGAGCCATTCCTGCAAGGCTCTTTGATTTGAATGACCTGAGCAGAGCACCAACCATTGCAGGTCCCATTGCCTTGCACTCAAAAGCCAGGAAAAGGCTTTATGGTGGTAATTCCCAGATATTTAGGAGACTTTTGCTCCGTGTGTCCTAGATTTATCTACAACGCAAACAGCAGGATTTGCCTGTGTTACACATGTCTCAGAAGAAGTTTTGAGGGTATTTCATTATTAAGAATTACAGCAATATTATGCAAAGAATGTCTGGGAATAAAAACATTTTTCCAAGTAGCTGTGACCAGTTTTTAGGACAATGTCAGCTCTTTACTTGACCAGGCAATGAAAATAAGAACATGTGCCCCTTGTAAGAGAAACATACCTGGATTTTGCCCTCTTGGTAATATGTTAACAGAGATTTTTTTCTAGCAAGTGGCAAATGACCATGGTATTCACCATGAAATCAAGTATGTGAGTGCCCAAATAAACTACATTTCAGTGATGCAAACTCAAGATTGTTTACTAATTGGGTTAACCAAATGTACAATCTGTTCCACAAAGTTAAGAAATAATGAGCCTAATTTCTTAACTAAACCCTAGGAGTTTTTATAGAAATATCAGTACATTTTTTAATTAGCCTAGAAAATAAGTATTAGATTTTCCTGTGCAAAGCCATGGTTTCTCACTGTTGCAACTCTCCAGCCTTGTGTGGGTCGCTTCAGGGAAAGGATGATCTCCCAGCTGTGTAGGAGTAAAATGAGAATTTCTATTCTGTGGGAGGCTATGGGAACTGCATGGCCTCTGCTTGCTCATAGACTGAATTGTTTCTGGCCTTTTATTGCCTTTGAAGGGCAATGTAAGACGGAGCAGCTCTGACAGTTCGAAGGCAGCACAGGTGGACCAGCCTGACACCAGAAGGAACAGAATCAGAGGAATGTGGCAGCAATCTTCATGCAGTTCCTGTGCAAGGAAAGCTGACTTGTGCACAAAGCATCTGGACTATAAAGAAGAATCTGGCCCCTTGTTTATGAACCTTCATGTTAAAACATTGGCATCTTAGATGAAAAGCACTAAACCACCAGATCATTAATACCTTTCACGTTTTGTCAAACCATGGGTGAAAACTCCAAACAGAACTCGGGGCAAAGTTCATTAAGCTGGCAACAGTCCTGGGAAAATGAGCCAGGAGCTTAAATCCAGACTCCAGTGAATTCTGTTTATCTGTGTCATTGCCCAAAATGGTCAGAGAAGGAAAACAACAGTGGACACCACAGCAGGTTCAGTTTCTCTGTTTTGAGTTCCTTCTGCATTACAGAGAGAAAAAGAAAGAAAGAAAGAAAGAAAGAAAGAAAGAAAGAAAGAAAGAAAGAAAGAAAGAAGAAAAGAAAGAAAGAAAGAAAGAAAGAAAGAATCGTAACAAACCAAATGTCCATGGTTAAAAGTATGTCTGTGCTTCCCCTCTTCTTGGACAGGGAGCAGCTTGAACGTTGGACATACAATTTAACCCATTTTCCCCTTCTTCAAGATTTTCTGTTCTCTCTGCAGAGATTAAGGTCTCTGTTTCATTCAATTTTCTGATGTTCCTCATGACACAAAAATGCCCAGGAGCATGTACAGAACACCCTTGAAGCTGTTGAAAGCTTGGTACAAACTTTAATGCACTCTTGTTATATCCTCTTGCAGCTGCTGTGTGTCATGCAGGGCTTTTTGTTCCCATCTGCAGGAGATATCTTACCAGCACTTGCCTGCAGCAGCATGGCATAAATCACAGAGACCAAATGCCCTGCTGATGTGAAGGGGTGATGTTCTAGGCACACCAGGGAGCTTGTTCTTTTGTACTGGTAAGCACCTGGCACTAGAAGAGTGTGTGCATGTGTGCGCATGAGCGTGCTGCAAAATGGAAACAGCACCAGAACCACGTCCTCATATTCTGTTCCCTGCAAGCACCATGGTAACTCCCAGTGGTGCCCTACATGATGCTATAAACAGCTATGAAGGGCTACAACATAATAGATAAGTAGCTATAAATAGCTTTAAGATTTGTCTAAAGGAGGAGATGAGACAATTTTATGTCGTTTTAAATTCTGTCAGGCCTCATGCACCTGCAAAGAGTTGCTGAACATTCCTTCTACTCAAATATCCAGAATAACAAGTTTCTGTTAGCACTATGGGGATATTTTTGTGGCAAAAAGATTCATGTTCTCTCTTAAAAATCAGGTAATAATGAAATAGCTAATAAAGACATGAGTGTTTAATCTCTCATTTCCATATATTAGGAAGCTGAAGGCTTCTTGAATGCCTAGGAGACATTCACTGGATATTGAATAATTAGTGGCATAGCTACATTAGCCTGTGGGTAATTAGTCCAACTTGCAGATGCCCCTGAAATGACACACTCAAACTAACTGGGGATTTCTTGAGTTGCAGGTTCCACCTGGCCAGAAATCAGCTTTGACCCCAACAGCAGCCTCTGACTGAGACACTCCGGTGCTGCACATTATTTGGCTGAGAGGATTTAGGATTTCCAGAGCCCCCAGGTCTAGAAAATGCTACACAGGGGCTCCTGTCTACGGCTGTTGCTTTGTCAAGTGATACAGGCCACAGGTGACAATACTGGAAAGGCAGGTGCAGACTGGAAAACAGTAGATTAAGCAAGTTGTCCTGGCAGGCCACAGCCGAAGGAGCTCCTCATGATGGGGCTCATCAGCGTATCAGGAGACCTGCCAGCAAACGTAAACGTTTTGTGAATTTGTCTCAGTCGTATTCAACTGTCCATGAATAACAAACCACAATAAATGGTGAAAGCTGAAATTTTTCCTCTTGGCAACTCCAGCCAGAACATTTGGTTTCCAGCTGGAAATAGGTCTTCATTTAGAAATTTCATTCCCTTTTGTTCAACAAAATAGGTTTTAGAACATCCTACAATGCTTGAATCTGAAATGAAATGTTTTCTTTACATCAAATTCCAGAAACTTGTGGGGTAGGGAGTTGGAGAGATTTTAATAATTTTTAAAAATAAACAGAACTATCAATCATTGGAAAAGTTCTCTTCCTGGCTTTGCCTCTGACTTCTGATGGGACTTGGGGTATCTCAGGACACTTACTAAGCCTTTGTTTTTCCAGCTTAATTTGGAGCTATAGCTATCCCTGCCTGTGCTTGCGCTACTCTGACCTCAGTGGGCCCTACTCTAATGAAAACTGCAAGAGTTCCCCTGCTCTCGCTCTTTCCTCCCAAGGCCTCCCGACAGACTCGGTTCCTCAGCCTCACTAAAACCATTGATGAACCATGGGCAAGGGCCTGTGTATCTTCAGACATGACCTATCTTCTGCCTCCTCCCTCGATCTGCTTGCTCCTGCCTTCTGCAGAAGAACGAGTGCTCAAGGGAGAGCAGATAAGCTGATCTAAAAGGGCAAATGGGCTTCCTGAAGTGACCCCTTCAGCGCTGTCTCCAGAGCACCAAACCACAGCCAGGCCAGCCCTGCCTTGGACTGGGTCAGCATCATCTCCCCAGCCCACAGCTCTCAAGATAACCAGTGCAAGATGAGCCAGGACAGATCGTTCTCCATGACAGACTCTAAACTTCTGCTACTTCCTGGTGTCAGCAATTCCTTTAGCCAATCACGCTCAAGATTAGCCCTTTCTGTGAATATCAGTGCAGTTTTCCCAGTAATCCTCTAGTTTATTTCCTCTTAAGAGTCCTGAGAAAGCTTCTGCTGGCGCAATTTATCCTGACTCTACAGAAATTGACAGAGCTCTGAAAAATTTTTCTCCAAGTCAGGTTTTTCAGCCACTTGGCAAGGAGTCCCACAGGGCATTAGGGTAACCTGAGAGGAGAATTCAGACCTTTGTCCCTACCCTTGGACCTGCCTTACTGAGAGGGAAAGCGGAGCCCAGGGAAGAAGAGTGAAAGGGCAGCGCATTGTTAACAGGAACGAATGTCATCATAATGCCACCATCATCTGCCACGGCAATACATCTGTCTCCACGGCAAGGAGTTTGCAGTCAGGACTGCATTGACTCTGGCTGCATGACCTCACGAAGCCTCATCTATCCTCTGCTTATTTTGAGTAAAAACAGTGAGGAAGTGGATAGAATAACCGCTTGCTTTCATTGGGTGTTTTGGGAAACGTGATTGATGGGCTGCATGGATGGTGTTAGAGCTTGTGCTGTCACAATAACTCTTCTTGCCTGATAGTGCAGGCTGCACATCTCACCAAACCTTGTCAGAGTAATAGTAAATAGCCTTTATAAATTAAAGAAAGGGTAAAATCAAGATTAGTACCAGAAAGGATAGGAATTCTTCTTGGAAGTTATTTCCTTAATATTTGGATATAATGTACCTTATTCAGGAATATCTGTCTGTATGCAGAAGAAAGAAATATGCTTTTGTCCCCTGCAGCAGAATCCAAAAATGAGGTAGTAAGTGTTGCTTCCTGATCACACACAAATGGGGTTTTTATCTGTGCCAAGATCATAATATGAGCACTCAAATAAAACAACAAGCAGACAAGAAAAAGGGCTCATACCTGAAAGCCTTTGTTGATTCTTTGCATCCTCTGAGCTTCACTAGCCTGCTCTAATGAAGCTTCACTGGAGCTTTTTTTTCTGAGAACATTTATATTCTATTAGGAAAGTGCAAACATCTCTAACAATAGCTTTGTGTCAGGCCACAATCGTAGCCCTTGATGCTAATGCAGGCTATTAAAAGACAAAGTTCAGCCAAAACCCCTTGGGTTCTGGGAGAGCTATACAATTTGGATGTCAGATCCACTTCCAGTTTCGGAGCTTTGCTATACAGATGATTTCAAACCTCGCAATTCCACCAAGGGAGGCTAAAGTTGCAGAGGCCACTAAACTGAGGGGGGCTGCAAATCAAACACAGTTAAAATGCCTAAACATCTTGGCAAATAGGAAAAAAACCCCACAAGTGTAGAAAAAAAGATAATTCTGGAGGGAATACAGCAGAGCAGAAATAATTAAACATAAGTGCAGAAAAGGGGACAAACAATTACAGGCTGAGTTTCATGTTGTCCCTTTGCAATAAGGTGAGCAGCAGATGGGGCTGCCCAGGCTGGAAATTTGGGTCCTGAGGCAGGTGGAGTGACCCTGCTCCAGATGGGGCTGGGGACACTTGAGCCGAAGCATCAGCTGGAGATCCAGACAGTAGGGAAAACTTTTTGGCTGATGTTGTAGGGAAGCAGTGCAGTAGATTGCTTGAGGATGCCACAGAACCTGCATGAGAAGAGATTTTGCAAAACGAGTGGGGAATGGGTGAGAATGGCAAAGGCAAAGCTGCTTCTGTCCTGGAGGAGGGGCAGGGGCCAGGGGAGGCCTCCTCTCCTACTTTCCATGGTTGCCATGCTGGAATTTGGGCCCGAGCTCTCAGAGCCAAAATGAGTTAGAGCCAATTGCATCCACACAAGCTGTGCGGGATCACGGGTTGTGCAGGAGAACAGGGTGTTTTCCATGTACTTCCTCAGAGTGTCTTCATTTTAATTCATTGCCCACAGGGCTGCTCAACAGAAAGAGGAAGGCAGCACTCCAAGGAAAACATCCCTGAGTGACCTTCAGTGTCACCAGTTAATCCCTCTGCTCCAGGGGCCGGCTCGCTCCAGCCCAGTGCCAGAGCACTGCCAGTTCACATGGGCAACGAGTTTGGGTTCAGTCACAGGACTTAAGCCAAAAACACAATAAATGCAACCACTAACTCCACATCTTCCAGGAAATAGAGATGTCCATGTAAGAGTTCCTTACCACTTCCATGAGATTTGCAAGCCCATAAAGTGTCACACTGGGCCACATCTCTATCCCATCTAGTCAACCAGGCTGTGATTGCTATTTGACTGCCCCTGAGTATCTCCCTGTAAACCAGGTCCTTATTCCAGAAAGGCACCTATGGATGTATTTCTAGATTCTGGCAAGTGGCAAGAGTGCAGGAGGGCAAAAGAGGACTCTTGCAGTCATGAATGGTTTTGCTCTGACAGTAGTTTTACAACTTGTACACGCAGAGTTACAGGAAACAATCTATTCCCTACAGCCATCCTGAAATCAAAGCATAACACCTCTTTCTGAGACTGAATCCAGATGATATTCCACATCCTATCATTCCTTACAGGGCTAGGAACTAGGGGAAACAGACTGTTTTTGTGGAGATTCCTTTCTGTTTGAAAGAGCATGCATGAATCTTCATTTCTCCTCCTCATCTGCAGGACTCTGCAACACATGTAGGAGGGAAGCATTTTAAGTACATCCTCCCAGTCTGAGCTCAAAGGAAAGTGAGCTGGACAAGATGTGCCAAAGGGTTTAACATCTACGCCATTCCTATAGAGAATTGTTTTGTCCTTCACACTGTGTGAGGAGACACCCACATGTGTTTTCCACTTTCATTGTGAAAGCAGGAAATGTTTAATTAAAATCAAGCTTAACCTACTTTGTTTTCTCCTCATGCTGAAGTAATATCAGCTGCTGAAAGGGAGGATCTGTGAGTCCTGGAACCCAAATGGCTTCACACAGCAGAGGGACAGAGCAGGAGAGATCCGAACAGATACTCTGGGATGATGTCTGTGTCCCTGGGGTATGGGGACAAATTAGGTCATGCACCAGAAGGTGGTGGGCTGGGGAAATTCAATAGAGGTAGTTGTACTGGGCCAGACTCTGTTGCATTTATACAAAATTACAGAAAATAAGGATGGCAAGAAGCTCACCACAAGATAAAATCCACCTGCCTTACTCGGTTCTGTCACCCTGGTGAGCCACAGTGACTGGGAGTTAGGAGAGCTGAGGTGAGGACAGCTACAGGTACTGCACCCCAGGATCCTCCCAAACCCAGCAGCTGTGCTGGTGAAGGTACCAAATTCGTTAAAGAAACTGAGAGATGACTGATTTATATCCTCACACGATCAGGCCAAAGGAAGGACACTCCATCCATCTTAGCAGCCAGATCTTATTACGTTTCCCTTTTCACTTGCCAGCGGCTGAAAAGCTTTTCAGTCCCCTTTCAGTGGCCATAAAGTAACAGGAATCTTTGTGTTCTGTTTAGTAATGCAGAGAACAGCCCTATGGTCAAGAGTGGTTTGGGAGGAAGGTTAAGGCTGCATATTCTTTTCCCAGGGATAACTCCACTTCCAATTACACATCATTATGTGTCAAGCACGACTTCATTTTGTCACAGATGGTAGTCTCAAGTGCTTTTTGCTATGGCACTTCAAGTGCCAGGAGAGGCACTAGTCCTCTCAGGAAAGAATAAAAAGTATAATTGTGTAACAGGAACTTTCCATGCAGTGATTACAAGTAAAGTCCTTGGAGATGTCCATCAGATCACTTTGGAGAATTCTGTAACGTCAAGGTAGGCTCTGATCAATATACTCTAAAGAACATAATTATTTCCAGTTACATTTTCACCAATTTGGATGCTCTTGAAATGGAAGTATTCTTCAAATAATTCAGTGTTTTGGGTCAAATCTCTCTGTGCAATTTTCTTGCAGGTGATGAGTGATCCAAGTCAAGCTAGAAGCAAATTAGTGTTTGCAATTTTAATAAATTTCCCAGCCAGGTGTTAACTTTTTCATTTGCAAGGAAATTTTGAGGCAGGCTTGTCAAAGCTGTGAAGTGCTATTTAAAACCCTTTGGGATTGTCCTATTTATCAACATAATCACTGGTATTTTTCTATAATTTAGATGGGGTCTTTAGTGCTTAGAAGAACACCAGCCAGAATATAGTGCTAGCCAGGATCCCATTATCAGAAGACAACCCCTGCCCATGGAAGCATAATCCCTGTCTCAAACAGCATATTGAAGTAGGCTAAAATTCCTTCCTCAGTTACCGATGGAGAATCTGAGGATAAGAAAGAAAAAAGTTACTCAGAAAGTAGGATTCCTTTCTTCCATGAAATTGTAACATCCTGCAGCAAAGGGAAGGCTGGCAGACAATGGATTTTCTAAACATATTGTCATGTTTATGAATCCGAAGTGGGAAGAGGATGGGAGGAGCTATCCCATATATCAGTGCTATGGCAGAGGAGGTTTGTCTCCAATTTTAATCTCACTCCTTGTTTTCCCTTCATTCCCCCTTTGGGCCATCCTGACATCACCCATGCTTTAACAGTTTGGCCCTTTCCTCCTGTTTTCCCTAGAGAAGGGGAAGTAAACAGAAGTTTAAATGAGCTCAGGAAAGAGCTCAGGGCAGAACAGGAGCATGAAGTACTGGGGCTCATAGGGTTAAAGTACAGCAGTGTTGTTTCCTCAGCTTTAGAGCTATAAAATGACAAGCAGCAGCACACAACCATGTTGTCATGACGATGAGTGTGATAAAAAATGGGGGGTTCTTTCCATGGCTGATGCAGTGAGGGAAAGGTAACCAGGACAGTAATAAACACTTGAGAGAGTTCACTGTGTTGAGGAGCAAGGCAGGACAGACTTTAAAACATAAATAGAGACAAATAATTTATTATTGATGAGAAGATCCAAACTTTCCATCTGTATTGTGGGACAGTAGTAGAGGGGAAGCTGTTCGAGCCTGACCTAACACCTGCAAAGTCACTCTTCTGCATGGCTGCTACGCCACACTCAGCCCATCCGACCAGGAAAGGTGCAAGAAGAACCTGTGGATCAAACATATAGTGCAGCCTAAAGCCTTGAGACTGTGAAAGAGGTGAGAAACTGACAGATGTAGAAGAGAACACATTAAAAGTGCTAATAAGTGCACGTGCTAAATGTGAGCCATGGCACAGTGCTCTCCATCCACTCAGGCTGGGTGAGGGGAAGGGGCAGTGTACAAATCCGACAGTCACAGCTTGAAGACCCTGTGTGCTCATTGCTGCAAGAAGGCTGTGTCTGTGAAAAACTTCTGAGCTCATTCATTTTTTAAAACCTTTTCCCCCATTTTAAACCTTTTTTCTCTGCCACTGTTCAGATCAGTGACATAGGAACGCCACGCCATGACCTGACAATAGGCTGCCTCAAAATGTGCAGTTCCCTTGCTTAAAGATTCTTTTTTCCTTTTCTCTTGTGTTCATGAATTATTTACCTTTGATCCTAAGGAAGCAGATAATGGTTAATTTCAGACAAAAGACGAACTGATAGTAACAGATCTCTCAGTTCATGGGAGGGTGTTCTTTGTTTTCAAGTCAAAACCCAGTAGCTCAGATCCAGCCAGCTGCCTGAGTTTCTGGATGTGGTTCTTCAGCAAGGTTTTAAAACTCCATCCAGCATTGTTTAATTGATGAAGAGCCATATTTTTGAGCTTCCAGGGAAGACATATCAAACAATAAGGAACAATGGAGTACAGCCTGATGTATTTAGTGAACTGTGGGGATCAGCCCATCCATGGGTCTTCTGTTTACATAAAATAAAAGTCTCCAGTCTCTTCTAGGCTCAGTGTCATCTGTCTCTCTCTCAAAGGAGGCAGTCCTTGCTACGTTCAATTCCAAAGGCAGGAATACACTGTACCTTTCTGCTTGAGCACAACTGACCACATTTGTGTTCTGGTTTGTGGTCTGTTCAGGATCTCTGCTGCTTCTCTAAGACTGTTCCACAGCCTACTAGATCACACTAGAAGGAAGTCTTTTTTGATATTCCTCCTTCTTCTTCAGCTGCTGTAGCTCTGTTCAAGTGTCTTGTCCAAAGCCATTCTTCAGGACAGCTCCCCTTCTGTTGCTAAACACACTCCCTTGCACAGAAGTTCTTCCCCATCCATGCTCACAGCAATCCTCTCCAGCAGCACACCAGGTTTGTTATCTGTCTCACAGTGCTTATTTTCTTTCCCTTCACAGCTCACCTGAGCCCATTTTCCTCCTGCAATCATCTTCCTGTGAAATTAAGAACATATGCAGTCAATTAAAATTTCAAAACCAGGTCCTCCCTTGAAGGCACACATACTTTCAAGCCCAGCAGGGCACACTGCAGTTCACCAGCTGGGATTCTTGGGGATGGCTCCTGCTGGGCGTGAAGTCCCTGTGTGGTGGGCAGCACCCACAGACAGACCATCTCCATTTCACTCACCAAGACAACAAACATGGGAACTGCTCAGCTAAGAAACTGCTGATTTATTTGTGTTGCATCTAGGGAAGAGAGACAGCATATATTTTTTATATTGGAGCTACACTGTGCAATAAGCAGCTCACGGCACTGGGACTAAAAATATCCCAGTTACTGGCTTCCCACTCATACTGGAGGGACGAATCTTGCACACAAAAAGTGTTATTTCTTCCCACTCTGTCACACATATGAGGAAAATGCAGGAGAAGTTTTTGCTTCTCTTCCCTAAGTATCTGTCAGTTTAGTAGGTATGGTTTTTTTCAAAGGTATTAAAGTTCACCACTTCCAGACAACGCGCCACTGTTCTTACACAAAATTTTACTGCTCGGAGAAGAAGCCACACAAGGGTTAAATCTCCGAGGCTGGGAGCACATAACCAAGTGGGGATTGTAACTAAGGGGCAACCAGGCTCCCTTCCTGCTCAGTCACACTGCTGTCTGCACTGCGATGATTTCATTCACCAAAACACGGCCATGGACAAAGAACGGACTCTGCAAAAACAGCCCCTTATCTGCTCCTGCCTGCCTCTTGTCCAAGTCATGTGTGATTAGTTTACTGACACAAACACCCCTCTGCAGCCAAGGCAGCTGCAGCAGCAAGCTGGGCTCTGATACAGCTCATGCCTTTACAGCAGTGTGAGAGCAGTAGCTACTGTCTAGCTGAGCCCAGGAGCTTCGCTGTTTATAGAGCTGGAAGAAAAACAGTGTTTGATTCTAAGGGATCAAGTAGACCTGGTTGAGCTGGCAATCAAAATAAAAAAAGTCAGTCCTGATTTGTAACTATAGCTGCGGTGACTATGAAGAAAAGATTGGCTGTAGAGAACAAACACAGGGCAGAGAAACGTAATTCCCAGGAGGTGTTTTAACTTTTTTTCAGTTCTAATTTGTTGATAGGAAGCAAAGGGGTTCAAAGTACTTGGGGCTGGGGGGATGAGGAGTAGGTGGCAATAGAGCAGCTGAGCCTCCAAGTGCCATAATTCCAACCACGTATCATTTAAGCAATTACTCCTCTGAAAATTAAAACTGTGGGGAGCCTAATTTCAAATATATTTCTGCTGTGTGTGTTCTTGGATATCTGCTGTGAAAGAAGCTCTGCAGCAGCCTTTCTGTGAGTGAGGCACTGGTAGGCTTTCTTCACTCTGCCCAAATACTATTTTCATTTACACTGGTAGGAGCTTATTCTACTGGAGATCATTTGTCCTCTGCCAGCCCTGGCTGAAATTTGACAACAGGAGGAAAGACTTGAGAAGAGAGATTAGAATCATCATCATCATCATCACCATCATGCTTTGTAGTCATTCCATCAGCATTCATTCCTGCCATGAATGGACTATGGAAGCATGGATAAAGGATATGCCATGTTACAGACCTCCTGTCATGCTGCAAAAGCTTTTCCAATGCAAGTATTTTGATTCCAGTTTTAAATGTCAATTTCATGCTTTTTTCAGTTTCAGCTCCAGAAAGTTCATTGAAGACACTCACCTTTTATTTTCTTGCAGGTTTACAACATGAAAAGCAAAGCGAGCACACCCCAAAAGCTCAAGGAAAAAAAAATCAACCAGGAAACAAACAAGCAAAAAACAACCAGCATACAGAGCATTTAAGAAAGACCTCAGTTTTTCTAAATGTAAAACCTCAAGAGTTTTTGGCCAGTATGATTTTTGTGGGGAGGGCATCTTTGCCACAAAACTGTGTTTGGTGTTAAATAACCAAGACAACGCCTCAATACTGCCTTAGTTCACAGTAAATGGGGTTATAGACAAACTTTTGTTAGTGCTACATCTTCTGACCTGGTAGGGCAGTCAGGTTATTATGGGGTTGCTATGGCATCTTTTTCTATGTTTTTTTGCACTACTTGATTATATTTCTAAAGAGTCTTTGAAAACTGAGACTAAAACCTCTCTTCCCTCATCTGCTTTTTAGCACTTACACTGGAATATGACCTGGTAGGCAAAATGTGTCATTATCAATTATTTTAGAAGGAAAATTGTTTAACTGATAAAGCCTTTAGAATCATGTTTATATATTGAAAGAGCAAATAATTAAACAGTTTGGCACAGTAAACAAATGCTTAACTTTCCTGAAGAGCAGAAAATATGTATAATGTTAAGGCTGTTCTGTGAAGCAAAGATTTGCTGCAGCAAAGAAGTTGAAAGGCAATGATGAAAGCAGAAACTGGAGACCATGACACAGGACCCACAGGGTCTGAGGATGAGCCATAGGCTAAAGGCCAGCCACTGAGGCCCAGATTCATCCCATTTAACTTTAGGCACTTAAATGAGTTAGCTAATGTAGGAAGCTGGGCTCCCTTATTAGACAATGGAGAGAGAAAAGCTTCTTCAAAGAGAGCTGAAGCACAGCCAGAACTAACATTTCTCTTTACTACATGTAAGAGAAGTTTAAACGCTAAAATTCAGTGATGCTTCTAACCTGAGACCTCACTTAATTGCATACAGTTACTTCCCAGCCATCCCAGACTCGAGTCCAGCTGTCTCTGCTGCAGCCTAAATGGCTCTTGCTGCAATGTATGTCCATTCCTCCTTCTCCTGTATCCAGCAGAGAACAGTTTATTCCTCTCTTCTTTGCAGGGACATTTTACACTGTCGTTGTGTCCCCTTAGTGATGTCTCTGGAGTAAACAAACCCAGTTCTTTCAGTCTTTCCACTCCAGCTACAGTGTCAATGCCTCTGGTTGTTCTCACTGCTTGCTTTTGGGATCACGCCACTAGGCTCACATATTTCTAAAAGCTGGCACCTAAACCTGGACACAGGCATTGCCAGTAGGCTAATACCAGGTGTTTATTTGCTACTCTATTTTCAATAGAGTAGAGCGATTACTTTATTGCATGTAACTCCTGCTCATGGTGATTGTGTAAGCACAGCCACCACTCCCCAGAGGCCTTACAGCATGTCAGGATTATCAGACCTTTTCACTGAGGGATAAAAAACAGCCCTGCCCCCTTAGTCCTGCTCCCACAAGAATGTCTTTTCATGGTATGGTAACTGGTGCCAAGAGTAATAAGCGCAGGAAATGGGCATAAAGAGGAAAAGACAAGTTCACTGCAATCAGAGGCACCAATCCCACAGGCCAAACACCAATGGAGATGCTGAAGTCACCAGTTACAGTCCAACCTTGCAATGTTCCTTCTGGGCAAAGTCATTTATCCTGTCTGTCCCACTGATTCCCTTCCTAACACTGACCTAATGAACGTGATTAAGTCTGTAGGAGGGCACTCCTGTACCACAGGCCAGATTCAGTCATTCTCCCACCTCACCCAAACCACCAACCCCACTGTAGTACGACTGCCAGTAGCAACTGAAGTAAAAAGTTGACAGCAATCCCAGCTGCCCAACCCAGTCTCCAAAAATATGTGATTTCAGAAGCAGTTGAATGAGAGCTGCCTTGACCTGGGAAACTGAGATGCCCTAATGCTCACGTCAGAAGCCCTCCTGTGCTCCTTCCAGAAGTGCCTCTCCTGGGCTGGAGACTCCATCCTTTGGGGAACAAAAGCAATGCCACATGATATGGTTTGCAGCGATCCATGAGGTCTGTGGACAATACATGAGGAACAGCAAATACGCAAAGACATCGGGAAGGCAAAGAGTTTGTAGAGAGCCTGTGGCCTGAAATGTGTTTGCATAAACAATCTCCCTGGATCATTATGAATAATTAAGGTGTAAAAAGTCCCAAACTCATTCCTGGACAGACTGCAGAATAGAAGGATAAATAAATCATGAGGAACAAGGTGTTTGCTAAGTGACAATAGCTAAGCTAACTACAAGCTTAGCAGTTTCAGATTGCAAGGCTGCAGCCTGTGGTTACTGTCAAGAACAGCTTCAACACAGGGGTGTCTCAATAACAGTTTTTCTATTTAAAATAGTCATAATATTCTGTCTGTAGGAGACCTTTCAGATGAGGACTGCAAAGTGGTTCACAACTATTCAGACTCACAAAAGCCCAGTGAGAGCAAAGAGAGTATTTATTAGATACAATTATGGCTTTGTTACAAATGCATTACAAATCTGTTGGCAGATACAAGATTTTGCTACTCAGATATGAGGGAGTTACAGGCATTAAACATAACAGCTAATAGAGAAAACTTTTAAAAAAAAAAGGTTAATCCCCTTTTTTTGTCCAAAAACACTGGATATAAAAAGCAGGCATATCAAGAATTTCTTGCAAGTGTTCTTTATGTTACTTGTTCATAAATGAATTTAACTTGACGCCATTGTGAGGTATTTGTATATTACTAAATGTCTTGCTGACTGAAGAGGAGGGGGGAAAGGGAGGTCTGGTTAAACTGACTTCAAAATTATGCTCTTACAATGAAAATCGAGATAAGACTCAATATTAACTTTGCTTTATCAGACACTGAACAAAACTAGAGAGGAATCCGACAGGAAGGCTTTGTTGGGTGTGGGGGAAGTTCACTGATGGCCTCACCCTGCAAGGAGCTGAGTCCCCCCCGGTCTTCCCCAAATCCCTGTGGATCTGACCCAGCACCACCAGGCTGGATCAGAGCCTGCACTCTGCCAGTGTTGCTGGTGCTGTGGCTTCACTGTCCACGCTAAAGTCTGCAGTGACCTGGCACCACTGGCACATCTGTCAGGAGCAGTGAAGGGATTGGCTGGAGCAGCCAGCATTGGACTGACACCCGGACCATGGTCTATTACCCAGCTTATTGTCAGACTCCAATGCCCACACAACACAGGGCTCTAAATGCAGGAGCGTCATTTAGCTCAAAAAATACTCTGGGACAAGTCACGATGAAAAGAAAGACACTGAGACCAAAATCAGACTCAGAGTTGCTTCATATTTTTTTTTTCCTAGTTAAAACTACATTGTAAAACCATAATTACTTTACTGGAAGATGTAGATATATAGCTTTAAATTCTGACCAGATTTCCAAAAGCACAGAACACATATTTATCCACTTTACCTCCAGGAAACAGCAATGCTGAGCACTTCACCTTACCATACCAGGTGTCTGTTGCCAAATGCAGACTGAAGAGATATTTCCCAATAGGTGGTACCTAAAAGGGGATTTGCCATCAGAAATGTTACCTGTAGAGCTGGAATATCATAATTTAATTTGTAATTACAAATTGATAAGCAAACAGGTGAAAAGTGACATAATTTATCACTATCTTACAATGATTTCATGATAGACTGAATAAATAAAAAAGGCGCATGCCCTGGTGTCATGGTGTCCCCAACTACTGAAAAGCAAAAGATGCAGAGGTGACAAAAAGCTTAATCCAAAGAAGCAGTACCAGTTTCACCAAGAAATGGTCAGCAGAGGTGTCTCATAACCAGTAAGAAGAGGTTTTAGAGGCAGATGTGTTACTGTAAGCACCGTTTTAAACACTGGGAATGTGTTTAGAAGGAGGTACCACAGATTCCAGCACTTTTCCTTCCCCACTTGCCAGAGGCTCAGCTGGTCTGCAAGTCAGTGAGGGCAGTGTATTAACTGGTAGCAGGTAAGCTCACCCACATCTGAGGTAGGTGCAAACCAACCATTTATTCTGTGATGATTGAACCCCAACAGTTCCCACTCAGTGACAGGCATTGACTACATCTGAGGTTGAGGTTAAGGAGGTTTAAACTTTTTCAGCAGGATTCAGAAGCAGATATCAAAGACATTTATCAGAGAGGTACAAAGCAACAGGTTAGGAAAAAAAGAACACAGAATTAGACTAAAGTTGTTGCAATATATTTTTCTAAGATTATAGTTAACATTTGTGTTTTCATATGCTACTTGATAGCAGCCTTGCATGGCTCTGCAAGATGCCCAGCTAACACTGATGCATCCTGCTATCTCTTCCTCTTTCAGTTAATCCTATATTTATTTGCACCAAATAAAAGCAGTCACTGAAAAAGCCAGACACTGAATATTATAAACTGCCAAAAATATAGGTTTCAAAATTAAAATTTGCAATTCAGAATCCTTCAAAAGCTTCTAAAGGCACTCTTACTGCCACAAAAAAAAGGAACAACTATTTAACTTCTTCACATGTTGTGACAAAATCTCGGCTCTTCAGAGATCTTTCCCATGGTACTGCCCTAAGTTAGCATGAACCATAACTGACTTTTCTGGCTTAAAAAAAAATCCAGAATGTATTTTCTCCCAGTGGGAGACCTAATACATTTCCCTGCAGAATCCACGGCCTCAGTGCTACATCTGGAGACACTCAGCCAACAGCACTGGGCTGACCAGACCTCTGAATCAGTCACAACCATCACCCACCATCACAGCCAGCTGGAGCTGACCCCCAGCCATGCTCCTCCAGTCAGTCTTCTGTCATTCAGAACATAGATGCAGATTTCCCACACATCTGAAAATACTGAATGAGTCTTTTTGAACATTCCAGGCACTTGTTTATGTGCTCTAGTTATCTGTGATGTGAAGGGGAAAGAAATGGCCTCTGAATTCCACATTTCACCACCCAGCATGTTGCTGGACCAAAACGCTGCTGCTGTGCTTTTTCATCAAGCCCACAGCTCAAGATGTGCTTTTAAAGCACCAGTTTTTTTCCAGTTAAAATCTGAGATGGAGTTTCCCAAAGCATGCTACTGTCGTCCTACGGATGGGTAAGCTTCAGGATGGAGAAATAAGCAACTTCTTGCGGCCAGTATGCATTGAAGCAGGAATAGACTAACGTAAAATCTCAGAGGACTCAGTCATCACTCCCCTCTCCCTGCTCTCATCTCTGACCACAATCTCTCTGCATAAACAAAGGCTCTGGCCACTGCAGGGTTTTCTGGCCTGCTGTAGAAATGTTTTGCCACCCCTCTCGCAGGAGTTGCTGATGCTTAAAAAAGAGGCAGCCTTTTCTCACAGTGCCAGTGTCTGTGTCGAGGAGTCTAGATGTCAAGGATGTATAGGGGGATGCAGACAGAGAGACCTGGCAATTTGAGCACTTAAAGGCTTAGTTGTAATCTGAATTAATGAGCACATTATTATTGCTCCAGATTAATAATAGTCCAGAGTGCAAATAAAGTCCATTCTGGGAGAATTGAATGTGTTGGTGTTGGTCAAACTCAGCCTTTTCCTGAATTTTGACTTTTTAGTAGCAATGAAACACAGATTTCAGGAGACAAGAAACTTGACTTGGCTGTTCTTCAGCACTGTTTGCTCAGTGTGCAAGAGAGACAGAACAACATATAGTCATCTCTTTTATCACCTGAAGGGAATTAATGAATCAGCATGCTTGTAAGACAGTCTCCTGATGACAAAAAATGCTCTAAACAAGGGCTGGGTTGCTGTGACAGTGTGTTCCAGTGCGTCAGGTTTTATTTATGTGTGCTCAGATTGGTTTGGAGCTCTTTGAAATGTTGACATGCTCAGTCCTGTACATGCTGACCAACGCATCAGCCACAGCCCTCGAGGAAACAAGAATTAATAAGAATTCACTGCTTTGGACCGCCAAAGTCAAACTCAGGGTATGCTTCCTAAGGTACACAGCATTCCCCATGGAATTATGGTGTTACACATGCAGCACAGGGCTGGAAAGTAGGGCCACTTCTGTTCTTTGATACTTTTGCTTTATATTTTTGTGATATTGTTTAACTAAAATCAACTACATACGGTGTTTGGAGCACTGTCACATGTGCTCAGGAGATAATGTCAATGGAATTGCGTGTTGTCACAGGATAACAGCCTCCCGCTGTTGCTGAAATGCCAAATTGAAGCTGAGGCATTTATGGAAAATAAACGTCAAGTCAAAGCCAAGATGTTTATTTTAAAAACAAGAGACATGGATCTTGTGGCAATGTTCCATCATGTCTCTATTTCTCTAACAACAAATGCCCAGTGTGAGCAGAGTCAAGTGACTGTTTCTTCCTGGGCCAGCACAGAGAGGATGAAGCCTGACCACTTCACAGGAGGACTCACAGAGTTATTTCTCACCTGCTTTCCTGCAGGTTTTAGTCAACTGTCCAGGTAGCAAAACCAAAATGATTTATCAGATGCAGGCTAAGTTTGCAAAGAGATTTAGGAAGATAGCAGGAAGAAAAATGGACAGTAAGTGCATTTTTAATTCGCTTTTATGTAGTTCTTTTTCTTCACAGAAGGAATAACAACATGAGGCACACTGAAATCAATGGAAGGATTTCCAGGCTTTTCAGTGGGCTTTGATTTATGCCTTAAGAGAACAAATAGCTCATATTTTTGGAGGGCATTATGTTAATGATGGTGGTCCCTGAATTTTGTTCATGAAGGCATGACTGGACCAAGACTGGGCAAAGAAGACAAGACCCTTCTGGGTCATAAGGGGCATCACAGAGCTCAGAGCAGCCCTGGAGATTCAGGGATGGTCTACAGCAAGTTAGAGCTGGTAACAGCAAATCCACTGCCCTAGCTATAGCTACAATAAAGGAAGGGGTTAGTCCCAGTGTCCAGCACCGTTCCCAGTCTCCTACCCCACTGCTGGTGCTGCTGACATTCCCCAGGGCAGCGCTGTGCTTGTAGGGACAGAACCCATTCAGCAGGACTCTCATCTTGCAATTTGTTTTGCATGGAGGGAGAGGCATGAAGACAAGTTGGAAGCTGTGCAAAGCATCTCAAAGGACTGGGTTTAAAAATACACCCATGTAGCCCACTTCAGTTCCTGAAATGCTGAGGTTTCACTGCTCATGCCAACAGGGTTCCTCAAAGGCAATATATTTTGATTCTCATTGGATCTACCTGTTATCCTCTATGCAATGTAGGACTGATGTCTCCTAATAACTACCTGGAGTTTGGGCTTTCTTTTTAATTTTTTTTAAAGACTTCCAGTGGAAAAAATAAGTTAGTTGCTCATTAAAATCTGTGATCTGGAGAGCAAGTAGAAACAAACCTTTTCAGTGCTGTAAGCTCTTCTCTTGACTTAACATAACATCCTTAAATAATATGCAGACATAGGGCAGTATTAAAATCATGTTAAAGAGCTCTCTGAAATGCAAAAAAAACCCCAAGGACATTTTGAGTTAAAGGAGATTTGCAGAAGGTAACGCTCTGAAAGAGGTTAAGCCTACAGTGAATATTTGGCTGCTCTGTGCTGCAAGGGCCAGAGGGATGTTCTGTACAGAATTCGTAAACTTGCTTATTTTTTCCTTTGGAGATGCATTGTTTCCCAAAGTCATTCTGGCTCCAGCTCTGATCTGACATTCCAGATTGACGTGTGAGGAACCAACAAAGACACGGAGAAGCAACACACAATTATGTGTCTTCTGCTTTATTGCATACTTGCTAATAATTTCCTTTACTCCTCCAACCTTTAAGCTTATCTTCTCTTATGGTGGGAAGAGACCTCCTGCTGGAGATCTGATAGGACAGCTTGATAGGCAAAGAGCTGGCATTTTATTAGTTTATGGTATTTATTAACTGTATAAAGATATTACAGCAATAATGGGTCTGGACAGTTGACAGATGGATGGTGCTCCAGGAATAGCAAGTAAAACAGCTGCAGGGTATCCCCAACACTGCTTCAGTGTCATCTTGGGAACAATATTTAAGATTTTATCAGAATTTTTTCTGGCTGATTTTGTGCTAGAATGGACTGTACACATTCACAAAATTCATCCAAGCATCTCCGCTGCGAAGGCTTTGGTGCAATGATGCACCACAGGGCTCGTACTTACTTTAAGTGTTCCAGCTAAATGTAGAAAAGAAAAAATTGTTTCTATCCTACAGCTCCACAAACCTGTTTGCTTATCATAATTTTTTTTTAGATCAGGATTATAGATGCCAGAACTGGAAAAATACTCCTAGAAACAATCCTTCTGCTTTTCACTTGGCATAAGGTCTCCCTCTGTTCTTGAAGATGTCATGCCTCCTTCCCTTCCCACTAAAGAGGGTCATGCTTTGGTCCAGCAGATGACGAGCAGCAAAGCAAAGTCCATGGGAACGTGAGGGAATGACTTGCCAAGCAGCAGGTCCATGCTGGTGTGTGGCCTTTAGTCAGGGTTAAATAAACAGTGTGTAAATAAATAAATAATTTTTTTCCCAGGTTGTGACCTTGTAAATCAAGCCTAAGCCTAGACGGGATTTTTATGGGCCAGCTGGAACAGCAGAGCAGTCTTAGCAGAATAAATACATAGGGGGAAGAAAATAACTGTGCCTTCCAGTTGCTCCCAGAGTGCTGTGGGGAACATTTGGTGCTGCTGCAAAGGCATGCCAAAGATTTAAAAGGCAGGAGAGAGGGGACATTGTTCTTATTTACTCAGTGGTTGCTCCACATTATTTTAAGAAGTTTAAAACAGGAGTAAAATGCAGTAAAATGCAGTCTTACAGCTTCAGAGCAGAACAGAGGGCCAAGCAGGTAAACGGAAATCTAACCAAACAAGTTCCTAGCAGCAGGTTTCACAGAAGGGGATGGGACCTGGGCAGGGATTTGCTCAGTCTGTTATCTGGGCATTGCAGTCTCTTGAGGTTTCACGTACTTTACTGCTCATTACCAAATAATGGTACTCACTGCATTAATACTTAGAGCAGTCCCTAGATTTAGTGGGTTTGACCAGGCGGCGTAAAAGCTACTGCCTGCATTTTTAAAAGTCCAGAGAGACCTGTTCGATACAGCAGAGAGAAATCAGAAAAGGGGGCTGGAGCTCCCACCTCCCAACCCTTCAGTGGCTTGGTCTGGCAGGGCCGGAGGAGATGCGGAAAAGAGGGCTCGCAAGAGAGAGGTGCAGGGGACCAGCCACAGCAGCAGTCCTTGCACGGAGCTGGCAGCATCATCCCTTAAGCCAGAAGGTTTTACATGGGGCCTCTGAGGCCGCCCAGGCTGGGAGAGGAGGCACTGGGAGCAGGGGGCTTGAGAGCGTGGGGCTTGTCACCGATGGGGACATCCAGTGGGAGGGGATGTAAATTACTTTCCAAAGGAGAATGACGGCGATAGCGCTGGCATTTTGCCTTTTTCAGGGGTAAAGAGAAGAAACTTCTGTTCCAGAAGCTGGTAGGAGCCTATCCTGCCCGCACCCCTGCCATCCCCGCGGCTGCCGGGCACAGACACCCNCGGACTGCGGCCCCCAGAACCGCTCCGTGGCCGGGGTGACGGCCGTGCCGCCCGGGAGCAGGCAGCTGCCCGCCGCCGAGCTGCTGTCGCAGCAGTGGGCTGTGGGCATGAGCCTGCTGATGGCCCTGGTGGTGCTGCTCATCGTGGCCGGGAACGTGCTGGTGATCGCGGCCATCGGGAGGACGCAGCGGCTGCAGACCCTCACCAACCTCTTTATCACCTCGCTGGCCTGCGCCGACCTGGTGATGGGGCTGCTGGTGGTGCCCTTCGGGGCCACACTGGTGGTGCGGGGCACCTGGCTCTGGGGATCCTTCCTCTGCGAGTGCTGGACCTCCCTGGACGTGCTCTGTGTGACGGCCAGCATCGAGACCTTGTGCGTCATCGCCATCGACCGCTACCTGGCCATCACCTCGCCTTTCCGCTATCAGAGCCTCATGACCAAGGGTCGGGCCAAGGGCATCATCTGCACCGTCTGGGCCATCTCTGCCCTGGTCTCCTTTTTGCCCATCATGATGCATTGGTGGCGGGATGATGACCCCCAGGCGCTGCAGTGCTACCAGGATCCGGGCTGCTGCGACTTCGTCACCAACAGGGCTTACGCCATCGCCTCGTCCATCATTTCTTTCTATATCCCCCTTCTCATCATGATCTTTGTGTACCTCCGGGTGTACAGAGAGGCCAAGGAGCAGATGAGGAAGATCGATAGGTGCGAGGGCCGGTTCTACGGCAGCCAGGAGCAGCCGCAGGCTCCCCTGCCCGCTCACCCTCACCACCAGCCCATACTCGGCAACGGCCGAGCCAGCAAGCGAAAGACCTCCCGCATCATGGCCATGAAGGAGCAGAAGGCCCTCAAGACTTTGGGCATCATCATGGGGGTGTTCACCCTCTGCTGGCTCCCCTTCTTCCTGGTGAACATCGTCAACGTCTTCAACAGGGACCTGGTGCCGGACTGGCTCTTCGTTTTCTTCAACTGGCTGGGCTACGCTAACTCCGCGTTCAACCCCATCATCTACTGCCGCAGCCCCGACTTTCGTAAGGCCTTCAAGAGGCTGCTCTGCTGCCGCCGGAAAGCCGACCGGTGGCTGCACGGCGGCGGCGGGGAGCTGGCCCGGCTGCCCGGGGGCTTCATCAGCACCGTGGGCTCCCCCGAGCGCAGCCTGGCAGGGACCTGGTCCGACTGCAACGGGGGCACGCGGGGCGGCAGCGAGTCCAGCCTGGAGGAGAGACATAGCAAAGCCTCCGACTCGGAGTCCAAGGTATAGGGGGGGCGTGGGGGCCCGCGTCGGAGCCGGGGCAGGGGGGAAGGCAGGCAGGGAGACACGCAGGAGCAGAGAAATCCCCGGCAGCTGCCTGATGGTAATGTGGTAATGCTATTGCCAAGCGGAACGATGTCTCTGCCTTGGCAGGGGGAGTGCGGGTGTTTACTTAGGAATAAAAGCAGGTGAACTAGTGTGCAACATACCTCATCCGAAACTACAGAAAACAGGAAACCCACTGACCGGAGAACAAAGGAAATAAACAGCCCATCCCAGAGACAGCCGCCTTGTCTTTAGGAGCCGCGCTGTCGGCGGGGACTGTGGCGGCAGCGCCTGCGCTCGGGTGACTGTCCCAGGACCGTGCTGGTGGCTGAACCCGCGGGTGGTGCTGGCCCGTGGCGGCCCAGTTCGGCTGCAGCTGGGGTCCGGCCACCCCCGCCTGGCCCCGGGGCTCATCCCCTCTCCCAGGGCACCGGGATTTTGGGAGGCGCGGGGTCGGTGCTGCAGGTGCTCCGGGCACAGAGCGCGACCGGCAAGACGGAGACCTGCTGGCAAGATGAGTTTTAAGCTCGGAGTAGCCGTGCTCTCCTCGTCTGCAGAGTAGCGAGAGAGAAAACAATGAGTAATAAGGAGCACTGGTATATTTCGAAAGGGGGTAAAACAACCCAACCCACACTCTTGTGCTTATTCCCTCTGCCTCAGCAAGCAGTGAGTTACTGTGCTTATCTCCTTCGGCCAGACAATAGCAGTCGGGCTGAGAAACTTCTACCTCAAACTGTGCATATTGTACAGGGGAATGAACGGACCATGTTTATATTAAACAGCATATTTACATACCACTAATAGGGTTTTATGACCAGGGCCGGGGAGGGGGGGCGAAGAACCTTCTGCAGCTTGTTCATTGTAATTACAGATGAACGGGGGGAGGGGGGAGAATCCTGGCAACAAAAATTTACTGCACATTTTTTTTAAATGGCGACAAAGTCGTTTTTTGCACAGTGTTAAAGAGTTGTAAAGTTATTTGAAGATATTACTTGCACACGCATAGACACATGCAGATTAAAAAGGAAGCGGAGGTTTGAGTAACACCGACCCTGAACCTGATTTCTGGTTTTGTCTGATCTGCTATAGTTTTATTGAGAGAGTGACTTTTTTAATATTATTTTTTGAAGGTACTGTAAATATATCCATATTATAAATTAAAATATCTTAAGAGACTTTATTATTTTTATTTTTATTTCCAAATGCCCACGTAAATCTGCTGTTATTTTAGCACTTGTGTGTCATTTCCATTTTCCTCTCTGTGTGTGTTTTATAACATATTTATACTTTGGTGCAATTTACTACTGTGTAAGTAATTGGTCTATGTGCAATAAATACCATTGCAGCACAAGCGTGTCTCTATAGGTTTTGAAACAATACCTACCTATAATGGGAAGAACAGCATTTGTTTTTCTCCAAAGATGGCTCAGATTGCCAATACAACTTGATCTAATGGCTTTTCCTGACACGGTGTTGCAAAAAACCTGTTTGAAACCCAGTATGGTTGTGTTCCTGTTGCACTGAGGTCCACTGACTTCCCTTATTAATGGGAAAAAATTAATGGTTAAATTAATGGCTAAAGACAAGGTGTTTCCACGCTGATAATGAATACTCATTTTCTTGAACTATTCCTTTCTGGAATATATTCTTCTCCTTCTTTTCTTTTTCTTCTCCTTTTATTTTTTTTTTTGGTCTTTTGTTGTTATTTTTGTAGGAGTACATGGCTGGGAGTCAGGAGACCAGAATATTTAAGATTACAGAGGACATTTAATTTGAAAGCTTAAAATGGTCTTGAGTAGAAAGAAATCTCTGTAAGCATTACATGCCACCCCACAAATAAGTGCACCTCATGCTGACAGTGGGTCTGATCCTGCCCAAGCAGATCATGATAACTGAATGTTACATTTTTAATTGTTCTAAGTAAGGAGTTGCAGTGAACAGAAGTGCTGCAGCTTTGTGTCCCTGGTCTGATTGTCTTCCTTTATGGCTTTATGGTGTGCTCTGTCCTTGTGGTTTCATAAAGTTTTTCATTACTGAAATGAATACATGGCAAACAGAGCAACAAAAAGATAGTGCAGAATAAAAGTGAAGTCATTTTTAGCTTTATTAAACTCAGGAGTATAGTTCAATTAAATATCAGCTCCCAGGAAGAGCACTTCCCAAAGCGAGTTCTTCAGGGTGGTGGCTCACGGTTTGTTTTGGAAACCAGTTGTTCATTTTTCTTTGTTTTCAAAGTTGAGGAATTTGTCCTTTGCAATTTCCAATGTTGTATTTTCAGGGGGGAGAGAAAAAGTTACTCTTTTTATGCAAAGACAAAATAAAGGGACCAGGGAAGTAAATAATACTTTTCCATTGATGTTACTGGAGTTTGATGTGAGCTGCAGTTAGCGGTGTCTTCCTTGATAACAGTGAAATGGGCTCCCTAAAATGCTGGGTGACATCAGATCAGGATCTAAGTGAGGTGGGCTCTGCCACTCCGCCACCAAATGATCAAAAAATAATAAAATCTGGTTTATCTTTGATTGCTGCAAACACAACACGACCAAAAGTGTGCACTGGATGGTGATGTCTGATGACAGCAACTACAGCAAAACGTTGGCTGTGCATGTCTGCGATGGGATGGGATGGGATGGGATGGGATGGGATGGGATGGGATGGGATGGGATGGGATGGGATGGGATGGGATGGGATGTAGCCAGCNGGATGGGGAGACAGTGCTGCCCTGCTCTCCTTGTGAACGTCAGGATCACAGAGCCAGGGCAGGGCCAGGTCATGCTGAGTAGAGCGGGACAGGATCCCAACACCTGGCTGGGAACTGAAGTGGCTGTCAAGCCCTCCTCCTCAGCAGGGTGCTGGATCCTGGGGAAGCACAGTGCCTCCTGCAAGGAGCAGGACAACCTAATGGACTTGGCTCTTCCTCTCATAAATCAGTTCACATACTCAGTTTTAACTATCCAAACACTCCTGTCCTCAGACTTTAAAAAGTGGTGACAATTTTGCCTCAACAGGGTCCAACTTAGGTGGGAAATTTATGGCCAGAACTTGCTCTGCTTGCCCTGCTGAAGAGCTGTGCTGGGTGATGCATCTCCTGGACAAGTGTAATGGCACTGAGGTAGGATGAGTTTAGCCCACTGGCCTCAGAAGGGCCAGCTGTGTCAGCAAGGTGGTCAGAATTTGTCTGCTGTTGAATTTTTGCCAGTTGAGGACCTGCTGGAAGAGTCTGGAGGCTGACACGTTGAGTCCCTTCGTAGACAGCTGAGGTAATCCCACTGGCAGCCTGCACAGGGGATGCCAGTCCATCTTGCACGGCATGGAAAAGGCGGTGGCACAGTAACAGCGAGGACAGAGCGGGACATATGGCACACACGTGTGCGAGGAAGGGGAGGCTGCTGGCGAGCAGTCTGCTGTGGATCACTCAGAACAGCCTGTTCTCTGCAGAGAAGAAGGATACTCTGAGAAGCGTTGTGGGGCAGCTGAAATACTCCGGAGGCAATGAGTCAAACACTCACGATGAATATTTTTTCTGACGAAAACCAGACGTGGATTAGCAGCTGGAGCTGCAAGTCAGAAAGTAAAGGTGGTAGGCATGCGGCTGCACACGTACGTGGGCAGGAAAGCAACAGCAAAGAGCTGCAGGCCTGCCGGGAAGGGAGACACAGGTAAACCAGAAATCCACTCAGAGAAAATGTCCTGCAGCTGCCAGGACCAAAATTATTTGGCGAGGATGCCTGGAGACTTCCACATGGAAGACGCCTGATTCTCTAAGGCGCCGGCCGCACTCTGTGCAGTGTTTGCTCAGCACTTCTGAAAAGAAGGCTGCTTCTCCCCACGTGTTTAAATGGGAATAGATCAGGTTGAAGGACTGGATTCAGTCTTCCGTGTGCTCAGGGAAGTTGAGGCTGTTTCAGAACTGCAGCAGGCTCTGCAGAAGGACTCCCCACCAGTGAGAGCTGCACAGAAGCCCTCCTGCAAATCCACTGCACTCTGAGACTGCAGCCCTCAGCATCCACTGGCTATAGCTCCAAGCAGCATCAAACTATGTGCAAAAAAGGTGGCTTATGATCTGAACTGTGCATTTGACAGCATGAGCTGGGTGTTTGAGTTGCTGCATGCACTAGTTCTTAAGCAGATGCTGCTCTCTCTCTTGGGTATCCATGTGTCCTCAACTATAAGGACAACTTCTTCATCAGCTTTGCTTTTTTTTTCCAAAACCCTATCTGAGGTTGAGGTTTTATTAATAACTTTTAAGTGCCTATTTTGCAAACCTTCCTTGTGCTGCACACTTTCCTAATTTATTGTAATTTCCCGTCTGGTGGAGTGCACTTACTTCCTTTATGTAATATATCAGCTGCAGGGCTGGAAATTGGGCAGCTATGAATTGAAAAGAGCAGACTTCTGTGAGGCCAAATGCGGTCAGGTATCATTGCCACTGGGAGCAGAATTTGACCTGATAATCTGATCTCATACGAGAGACTATCTCCAGGAAAGTATTGTTACCAACAGCAAATGACCTCTGCTAATGAAGCTGGAGCAATTAGTCCTATTTAAAGCTGTCAAGAAAATGTTAACTGCTAAACAACAGTTAGTGCTGGATAGTTCAAATAATGAGTGTTTTGTTTGCTGGTGTGTGTTAGGTGATGTGTTGGGAAATAATTATCCTTTGACTAGCAGCCAGCTTTGTACTAATCAGAAAGGAGAAGTCATGTTCCGTTTGAAGGATTATACCTAAAAATAGTTCTGTTACCACCACATCAACGAGCAAAATGAAGCAAATTCATGGCAATGTACACACCTTCCTAACGTTTCACTTTTCATCCTAAAAACTCATTGTTCAGCTGGGACTTTCTGTTTGATTGTGTCAAGAGCACTAATGTGATCTCCTGCAATAGCACTAAGCACACTCTCCCTGAGGAGCATTACCCTATGCACCACTGACTCGCTTTCAGACCCTGCCAAATTCCCAAACGCCCCAGGAGGAAGTAAGGATTCATTCTCTTTGTACAAACAATCACACATAATGTAAGATCAACAGTATTTGTGACAATTGTGTCGCAGAAGAAATCAATCTGCTTCTTCTCTGAGATGTTTGTGTGCCTGCCCATCTGTGAGGAGCAGCCGTCCATGGTAACAGCAGGTGACTTATCCCTGCAATTCAGTAGCTCCAGCCTGTCAAACTCTGCTGGGGAAAGTGACCGGGATGGGAAAAGGATAAAAAAGGTGATGCTGGTGAGCAAACACAGGATTGTCATTGTAAAAAAGGAAAACCGGGGTATCTTTGGCCATGCTGTAGGTGCTGCCTTTTACTGGTAAAGTGTAATTGGTTTGCAGGGGGATACACCAGGCAGAGGCACTGTGGAAACACAGGTTAAGAAGTGTGAGAGGTGAGACATTCCATATAGGACCATGCCACCAGAGGACTGGCAGCTGAAATATGCCCAAAACATTCCTAAAAGTTTTTCTTACTCTTTTTGGATAACAGCAGCAGACTAAAGCACACCTGAGCAGCTTTCAGCAGATGTAAAGCTGTGCAGCTCCCTCTCTGGCTGCGGACACATGCCACCACCTCAGCATCTCCCCCTCCTCTCCAAGTGGCTCCAGCTGAGTTTCGTTGGACCTGGAGCTGTCCCCCAGCCTGGAGCCACCCTCCTCCTGCGTGGTGCCAAACGGGAGGTGCCCCGTGGCCCCGGGGGGTGGCAGTGCTGCAGGGTGTGCCCGCGCTGCCCCGGCTGTCCGGGCGTGCTGGCACCGGCTGCCGGCCGTGCCCCTGCCCTGACTCATCCTCCGTCCTGCGAGCCAGCCACAGAATCGGGCCCGCCGTGCTGGAAGTGGAAGAGAGTTTGGGTTTGTTACGCAAACAAACTGGCACTCCTCTTCCTGGTTCACCAAAACCAGCAGCTTGGTACTCATATTTGCTTCACAAGCTAACTTTTTTCCTTCCCCGCCCCACTCAGCTTCCAGGTTTTTCATGGTAATGTTTTTGCCTGCTTGGCCTTAGCACCCAGCAGCACAAGGTTTTTTGTGTGTGCCCTGGCAGCAGTTTGAATTCAGACACGAATAGTACCAGGTGCTGAGCAGTGTCTGGGTTTGGTTGTACCCATTCCTTTCAGGATTGATGCTCAGTTATTAAAACTGGCTGCACCAGAGTGCAAAATTCCCAGACAAACAGCAAATGAGTCCTGACCTCCAAGTTCACAGCCTAAAGGAGAAAACAGAATCTTACCTGACTTCTGCCATTACCATGATTAGCAGAGCATCTCAGATGTAATGGGGTACCTTTCCCATCTGATCTTGTGTAATGCACCAAATCCTGTTGTCCTTAATGAGATTAAATGAGGATTTTCTACTAGTTCAGTGCTTTAGCCATTAGCCACTGCTGTGTGTCTCCAGGCAGTGATGTACCTTTGCAAGCCTGGCCCAGTGTCTCTCTCAAAGCCATGATATTTGGCTTCTTCCTACCAAAATTATTTTGATAATTGGTCTTATGCTCATTGGCACAATGTTTTGAAAGGCAGATCTAAGTGTATACACCAAAGAGGCAAACGGAGACACTAAAGAGCCCAAAATCTCAGCAGCTGCTGGGTGTATAAATATTTCAGCTACCAACAAGTCATTTTGCAGGGCCAGGTGAGTGCTGCAGCCCCCTCAAAGTCTGCAAGCTGCCCTCCCTCAGAGGGGGACCCTGCCACTGTAAGGAATAATTGCAGGGACAGGACAATAGCTCATGACAACAGATTTTTCCAGATGGTAAAATTTGAACAGTGTTTTGTGGCCAAAATTTAGAGACCTCTTGTTAAGAAGAAGGACTCGAGACAAGCCCCTGGCGGGAATTCCTAGTGAGGAAGGGAGAACAGCGTTCAGGGTCAAAGTTGCCATGTGCAGATGAAGAGCCCCACATCGACTGGTCCAGTGGGGGTTACAGATGCCGCTGCCCACCGTGTGCAAGCCGTGGTGACGGACAAATGCCATCCACCCCAGCCACCCCAGGGACAGCTCACGCTGCCCCCCGTCACCTCCCTCTGCCCAAGCATCGGAGGGACCCCAGAGGTGTCCTGGGACACAAAGGTGTCACAAAGGAGTGTCAGCCCGCGTCCCCCCCGGGGCTTGCCACCCCCTCATTGTGCTGAGGAGGGAGGAGCGCTTCCTCTTGGACTGGAGCAGGTAAACTGGGAGATGTGCTACAAAGCTGCCATTGTTTCACAGCTCGCAGAGCCCGCCTTCAGCCAGGGGTGTTTTGTTTGTCTGTTCTTCCCCTAAATGCTCACTTGGGAGCCGTCAAATAAAATCTCAATTAGCTCACTTAGGGCACGAAGGGCAGTGTGGGATGTGTTCGCTGGCAGGCAGCGTTCCCTGGCAGGCAGCTTTCCCTGGCAGGCAGCTTTCCCTGGCAGGCGGCTCTCCTCGCTGTGGGCACTGGAGGCAGGAGGGGCCGTGCGGGACCTGTTGCTCACACACAGCCCCGACCCAGGCATCGCTGGTACCCTGGCAGGTTCCGGTCCCCAGACTAGGACAGCCACACCACCAGGGCATCCCGTCTGGATCCGACACAGGAGCACCTGATCTGCTCACAAAACAGCTTGTGTCAAACACAGGGGCTTTTTGGAGCTTTTGTCTAATGCAACACAAGGCAGCTGCTGCTGCAGTAATTGCCGGTGACAGCAGGTGTTGTAGCAGGACTCCAAACCACCTTGAGAACATCCACGGGAGAGGTTTTGTTCCTGTTTCACTGCCAGGTAGTTACCAGCTATGGTAGATGCCTGACTGTGGTTGTCAGCATCAGCCCATCTGAGCCAGGGCTGGGGCTTGCACCCTCTCCTCCCCAGCCCTCAATTCCCGCTGCTTCCCAGCCTGGCTCTGCTGCCTGTGCCACCGCATGGGCATTGGGCTCCTGTGGCTGAAAAGCAGCCCTTTCAGACAGGGTTTGTTTCAGCTGACCCAGCAGGTGACGCAAACACGGGTAACAATTGGCACAGGAAGATGCAGAGTGATGGGTTAAGGATCATCTGTTTTGGGAGCAGCCCCGATTTGGATCCATCACTGTGATCACAAAACTCATGTCCTGCGGTGACGCTGCAGAAGCTGACACCCAGACCAGTCCTCTCCAGCCCGTTGTTTTGCTTGAACTCTGTTGGAAAAGGAGGACTCGCCACCCAAACCTTCCTTCCCTTTCAGAGGCTGCTCTGAATATTCTATTCAGAGGTTTAGTGGCCAAGCCATTAAGCTTCTCACTGTATGTGAAAAGTCAAAATAAATTTAGGTTTTTTACAAATACTTGTGCAATAGAAAAACTATATTTAAGTCTGGTTATTTGCAAGACCACAGCAAGGGGCATGGGACAAACTTTCGACAGAGACTGGGACCAGGGCAGCTGAAAGAGCAACTCAAGTGGGTCACAGCACTAAACTGTCCTCAAATGCAAGAGGGTGACAGGGCCACAAGCCAGGGGCAGTGGTAAAGTAATTCCCCAGGAAGAGCAGCTCTGTTTGCCCAGAGTGTACGTATGGATCCCAACACTCATGGGCACCACTGAGCTTTTAGGGGCCTGTGAGCAATCCCCATCACGTGTGTCTGCTGGTGAATGATGTTTAGCTGCTTTTATTCCTGCACACTTCACTTACGTGGGAGCAGGGAATGTGGTGATAAAAAGGCTGGAATGATTTCAGTGCTGGAGAGTTTCCATTAATATATTTCTCGTTACATAACGCCGCCATCACGGTACAAAATCCAGTAAGGTGCCTTTTGGGAAGGTGGAACTTTCCTACATAGCTGTAATTAGGTAACTGGGGTTGTAGAGCAGGCTGGGCTTTCATCAGACAATTTTTAATTGCACCGGATGTGTTTGGGCTATTGCATGGTATGAATTTCTTTGCCTTTACGTTACAAGGCACCTCGTAAATTAAATGGCTGGTGTTGTCAAATGCATGCCATTAGCACTCCGAGCAGATAATCCTTCCCCTGGCCTCATCGGAGTCTATCTCGGGGCCTGTCTCCAGATAATGGCCTGGAAGAAGAACAATGGTGCACCCAGCTTCCCAGGGGCCTCCACTCTTCGGTTCTGTGCTTCAGAGAAGAAAAATTATCATTATCTGCATGGCTCAAGCTCCCTTTGAAATGCAGTTATTTTTTACTCATACACTCCCAAGTATTTTTTACATGATATCAGTGAGAAACGTGAAACCCCCTTTGAGAAGAGAGAGATTTCCTGCAGCCCTACTACTAAAGAAAATGGATAGATCAAGTAGTGAAGTTCAATGACTTACTTAGCTTTAAATAAGAAAGAGAATAATGAATTGGATTTTGTGTGCCTGGTTTTCCTCTGCAGGGAGCAGTCAGGCTAATGGATTTTCATTGCCTTGTGCTTCTGTTCATCAGCCTAGGTGAGTTCAAAACACTCTTGCCTTTTCGAGTTCTCCTTTCCCTGCCCACTCGTCACAACTTCAAGTATTTGGAGATTAGCAAACACACAGGTCTGCTGCCATCAGCACCATCTTGACTGCTGAGGAACACACGGGGTTAACCCCCTGCACCCAGTGATGACTTTTGGCTGCACAGGCATCTGTATTTTATGCCCAGTGGCTGCAAGTAGGCAATTCCTTACCTAGGGTGGACGCTGGCTTCCTACTATTATGAATTCAGGCTGCAACATTCTTCAAAAAAGGCATTTTTTCCCCACTGGGTTCACCAGTTTGTTGGGTCTCCAAACCCTCCTCTTTGTTTACAGGCTTTGCCAAACATGCCGTAGGACTTTTATTGGGGAAGGAAGGGAGGTGACGGAGGAGGAAACTATTACAAAGCTATTCAACATAAACAACTTTCTCCTGTAAACTCCAACATGGCTTGGCAGGGAAGAGGTTAAAGCTAGGGGGTGGATGGGGAGAATCATTAGGGCAAAGCAATAAATGACAAATTGGAAAGCCCAGGGAGAGACATGGGGGAAGAGATGGGCTGACCCTAAATGGGGTGGACTCCCTGGCTTGCTGGAAGCCCTCTGCTGCTCTGACCTCGGGGTTTGGACCTGGTTCCTCCCTAAGGCATGCCAAAGCTGAGGGATGCTCAGACAGAAATCCTGCACAACTGATTGGGAGTCATATTTCAAAGGTGAACCTGAAAGGTCTCTACAGAGCCAGAAATTGCTACTTCCTGCCCCAAACCTTGGCTGGGTCTGCCAGCGCTGCCCAGAGCCAGGGAGCTGCTCTCTGCCCACTTGGAGCAGGATTTCCGTTTTCCTACCAGCCTTGGTACCTCAGGCTTCGTGGTCTGTTTTTTGTCTGAATGGGAAATGCATAATGACAAATTGTTTAAACAACTTATAGTACAAGGAAACTTGCTGGAGTAAAGTACAGTGCTCTAATTTATTTCCAAGGAAGTGATGCAGCCTCCAAAAGCACTCCACTCAAGCACTGCAATTTGCTGGCCATCCTCAGTGCTGCCTGCAGCCCTCATCTGGGTTGGTTCTCGGGCACAGTTGAATGCCTGAGGTGCAGGGGAGGTCTGGCTCTCAGAGCTGTCCTGACTGTTGGTTTGCTTGTGTGGGTAATTCTGGCCATCCCGGTGCTGGGGAAGGAAAGCCCAGGGGCCACAAAAGCCATGGAGGAATTCTCTTATTCTATTTCCAGCCCTGCTTTTTAAGACACGAAGGGCTTCAGATCAGATGCATTTCTGAAGCTTATCTTGTGAATATTTCACTGCTTATCCAAGCAGAACAAAAACCTTCAAACCTTCTGAGGTCTATCCATCAAGAGCCTTATCTCCCCATGTCACAATTTGGCTCCTGGCAGCTGCCGCTTGGAGCCTCCCGCCACCAGCTCCCCATCTCCCCTCTCTGTGCTTTTCCACAGTCACCCTGTGGCCACAGACTCCCTGCCACCTCAGTGATGGCCTCTGCACTGCCTGCAGGAGCAGCAGACCTGTGCTGCTGCATGCTCTGCAGCCGGCCAGCATCCTGGTGGGCTGCATTTGTGCTGCTGTGTCACAGCCCAGCGTCTGCATCCCCCCCCCCCCACACACACGGAGCCTGGGATGTGGCCAGGGCCATGGCCAGAGCAGAGCACACTGACTCTGCCTGGCCCCAGGAATGGAGAACGTTTCTCTTTTTTTATGGGATGTTAATGAAGCTTGGATACAGGAATGCTGTCTTCTCTATCTGAGGTTCCAAGACTGAAATATCCAAGGAGGATATTTCTGATCTTCTCCCACCTGGGAGCTGCTGGTCCCCTCTGGCAGAGTCACCACTGCCATGGGGCTGCTTAGAGATCTCAAGGAACACCCCTAAAAGTCCAGGCAGGCTCTAGCCGTTGGTAGCTGAGCCTGGTACCTGAACCTCTGGGCAGCACCAGGAGCATGGCAAGAACACAGCGGAGGCACCAGCATCCTCAGCCACGTGGAAATTCCTGGCCAGGTAAAACAGCTGCACAGTCAGACTTAATGCCCAGGTTACACCCAGTGTTCCTGAGCTGTGTCAGAATAGGCTCTGCCGTGCCTTGTACTTGGTATCAGGGCTACAGGACTTTTCTGGCTTTGAAGCTGAGCTGGCACAAGGAGTTGTCTGCAGCCATCCTGTCCAAGCCGTGGCCAAAAACAACAGGGTGAAGACTTTGGAAAGAGCCACCCATCCACAGTGTAGCTGATTTAAAGTGGGGGCCTGGCTGGCTCAGGGCTTGAGAACAGCTTTTATGCAGGTCAGAGGTTGAAATCCTGTGCACCACGGTGGGGATCAGAGATTTCTTCTGCTTGGCGCTGCCTGGACTCAGCCCAGATGTAGACAAGCTTCAGCATTGGGGTGGCCTTTTCCAATGGGGACCATTTTCCTATGGTCCTGTTCACAGGAGACCCTGGTGTGTGGGTTGCTATGGCTCTCCTCCCTGTGGCTGTAATTTTTTTCTCTATTTTGATAGTCAGAGGGGTAAAGCTAATTCCCATCTCATATAAAACAATGAATTTGTCTCAATAACAAGAGGATAAATGTACTTTTTATACTGTGGTGTATGATAAGCTATTTATAAATTCATATCACTTCTGGATCACAGTCAGAGTTTAAAATAAAGTTTTAATTTAACCGTAGTTTTCCAGTGTTGACAGATATGATAAATACATTTTTGTTTCAATAAAACCTAATTTCAGCAGTGTTTTGCAAAAATCATTAGAAGCTAAGGATTATTTGCCTGGGTTTTTTTGCTTTGTTTTTCTCCATGTTCCAGTGTTTAGTTTAATGTTACATTCCATTACAGAAAAAAATCAGGTCTGTGGTAATTTGTTCTCCAAGGCCTCTGCTTAAGAGATGGAAGGATTTTCCTGAGAAGACTGATGGAGAGGGGTGTCAGCTCATGCCATAGAGGCCTTGGGGCAGTTGCAGCACCTCTCTGAGGTAGAACCAGCCCTCAGGGCACTGCTGCAAAGCCCATTGGCAATTTCACAGTGATTGAGCAAACCTTGGTATTTAAGGTGACCCCACAAGAGAGCCAAGAGAGCCCAAGTAGGGCAGGTTCCATGCCTGGAAGGCGAGTTTAAACACAAGTCCTCTATCTACAGGAGGGTTGCATTCCTGTCAGTACATCCATTGATGAACTGAGTCCCTTCAAAATTTTTCTGGACCCTCTCCAGTTTTCCTGCTTCCCCACGTAAACAGCTTTGAGGAAGATGTCTTTTTCTGCAATCAATCATTTTCATTCTGCAGTAAATAGCTCTCACATCAGCTGCCATTGTATTGTAGATGTAAATGCAGCGCAGCAGAGCCCTACCATGTTGTGAGGTGAGCGGGTCAGATACTGTGCTGGCACAACAAAAACACAAGGAACGTTGAGCAGGAAAAACAGCTTGTTCTTAAAGTGTTTTAAAGCTGCTGTCTGTCTTCTCAGCCCTGCAGTTTACAGCCCATACTTCTCACGCTGCTTCCTTGTTAGACAGACAAACAGGAGATTAAGCCATTTGGAGAGCAAGTCTGTGTGCTGCAGACATAAAAACACTGACACTCGTATCTGTATGGACTGGCCTTTGTCTGTGAGGACCTTCCAGAAGCTGAAAATACCCAGGAAAGTGTAGAAGGGGAGAGGGGTCTTCTTCTGGTGGGCTGCCATGTCACTCAGGCTGCTTTCATGGTGATACCTAGAGGATGTCATTGATGCAGCCAGCTACGATAATCCTTTCAGTGGGAACAGGTGCTGGGGGATAATCCTGCTGTTTTCCTTGGTTGTGGTTCTCTTCAGTCACTAAGACAGAGCAAACAGGATTGTCACAGCAGCAATTCAGGAGGTGAAGTTTCTGGTGCCGTGTGCCCGGGGCTCTGCAGACATTTGTTTCCGAGGGAGGTGCCGGCTTTGCAGAGCAGCCTGTCCTGCTGAGGGCAGTGGGAGGGCGGGTGGGCTTGCCTGGCTGCTCCTGGCCCTCACTCAGACCTGCCCCTCAGGGATGAATCCCAGATGCAAAGCCCATGCTCTCTACAGCTACCCCAGGGAAATGCCTTTACCAGAACCCCAGACACATTTGTGGAGACTGCCCAGCTGTGCATTATCCCAAAAACCTGGGCTGGGCCAAGGCACTGACAGAGGAGCTAGGGGAGGACAAGGGGTGGCAGCTCTGCCTGGGCTACCGGATTTTCTCTATCCAGGAGTATTTGAGGCACTAAGACACTCCGGAGGTTCACAGTGACCCAGCCTGTCCTGACTGTGAAACTTCAGAGCAACTCTGTGCTGGTGTAAGTGTGGGCTCATGCCTTCAGCAGACTTCAATGCATTGTCAGGTTTTGTTTTAAATCCCTGGAGTGCTGCACTCATCCATCCCCTCTCAGCACATCTCCACTGCTTTTAGACCAGCCTGCACCCTGGTGACTGTCCTTGCCATGCAAAGCCTATGCCTCTCTGTTCCTATTTCACCACCTTTTGCTCTGCTGATAACAACCCCTGACCCCCCCCCGTGCAATTCCCTTCTCTACCAGTGAAGGAAAGGCATGTGAGGTTCTTGGAATCAGCCTTCACACAGCCTCTGTGCACAGACGTCTGCTCCCCACTCCTGGTTTGCTTCGGGACTTCCCTGACCCCTGATTTCGGTATCAGCAAAGAAATTGATCTTGGCTTCGTGGTTTTGCAGCAATCTGGGCCCAAGGCTGTTTTAAACAGCAAACTACAAAATAAACATACGTGTACAGCATATGTTCACTGAACTGCAGGGATAGGAACCAGGGACGTGCAGCTCAGGAAGGGTTGTTGAAGCTCCAGCTTGTACTCGTGCTGATAAGGCAGCTTCCAAGAAATTGCCCAGCCCTTAAATTCTAGAAGCTCTCTCTTCCCAGGTCAACAACCTTGTATGGACTGGATCCTGGTGTCGCTCTATGAGCAAACAGGCCAGGCAGGACCTCCTGCAGATGGCACAAAAAAGACAACCTGTGTTGCTAAGAAGGGGTCCAGGCACTCTCTGGCATAGGAAATCAAAACACACAATGAGAAGCACATTGGTAACTCTGGTAGTTTGGGAAAGCACAAGAAAATGTGCTTCAACCTTCATTCTTCTTTGGCCAAGCCTCCTCCTTGCCTGAGAGGGGATGAAGGTGCTGTCAGCTGAGCTGCTGCTCTCCCTGTGCCAGCAGTGGGCTGCAGTGCTGCAACACTTGGGCTCCCTCCAAGGTGTCCCCTTGTCCCCTTGCCCATCAGCTCTGCACCCAGGATGCTCCAGCACCCGCTCCCCTGCAGCTCCACACCCTTCTTTTGACCAGCCTTAACTTCAGACAGGAACAAAGGCTCTTTGGAGAGCAGATTTTCCACAGCATTTCACAGCTCTGTTAGCAAAAATGTTCATTGTGGTTCTAGTGAGAGCACAATCAGGGCTGATTAGACCCAGTTGTTTGGCTCCCTCATTACATGGGGATATTTTAAAATATCTTATGCAGGTGCAGGAGTTGACACAACAGAGCATGCACCGTGTTAGAGTCTGTCCAGCTTGTGTGTAAACACCACTAGTCCCCTTTTCAAACTCTTAGGATCTGTTTCATAAACACAGAATACTTCACTTAATTTCCAAACCACGTGGGTTTTCCTCAGCAGGGCCGGTGGTGGAGGACACGGCACCAGCCCTGTGTCCTGCAGAGCTGCCCCAGGTCCCTGCCAGGGCTGGCAGCAGAGCCAGGCAGAGGCTACCACCTGCTGGGCCCTCCTCGGTGACTCCTGCTCAGAACCTCTCCACGGTGCCACTTACTGCTGGCAGGGACACCGTGTGCATGGCACAAACCCCTCTGGCCAGCCCTGTGTCACTAACAGAGCTTTGGACATGCAAGCTTTGCAAACAGTGAGGATGCCTGGTCAGTAGCTTTGGGTGCCTGACCTCTTTCTCGCTCATTTTATGTCTTCCAGAGTCTGTTTCTCTTCCTTACTGACCCCACAGAACAGGGTCATCTTTCTGAGCTGAGGCAAATTGCTAGAATTTTGCTGAATTGGGGAACCTGTCATTTCCCCATCGAAACTTGCTCCTACCAAAAACCAAAATGACTCTTCCAGCAGTCCTTAGAAATGGGGAATAAAATTCATGTGTACTGAATGGGCACATGCTGGAATTTGTGTGGGATCCCACACTTGCATGGGGTGTTTTGAAGGTCTTCACGGGAACACGGGAGACACCCTTTCATGCTTAGGGGTCTTCATGGGACCTGGTGGCACCCTGAGTGCTATAGACATAGTTTCTTGATTTAGCCTTTTTTGTTTGAGCTGCTCTACCACGCTGTCCTGAGCCCCGACAGGTCTTGCTGGCTTGCACCTACAGAGCATTGGGCTCCATCTTTCCAGTTAGCCAGGCTCTGGGAAAGTCACTGGAAGGACTCCAGTGTCTTCAAAACAGGAGTTGACTCATGCCCCATGAGATCAAAACAAAATGTCTCTGCATATGAAAAAAATATTATGGAAACGGTATCATTCATGCACGAAAGCCGCACTTCAAATTTATCATATAAAATACATAATATTGTAAATGGAAAGAAAAATTGCACAAGGCCTGGTGTGCATGAAAATTATTGGCATGTGAAAATGTCTCTTCCCATAAACACAGTTGTGGTCTGGTACACAAGTAGGCATCCAAAATGGGTAAGATTGGGCCCTTTCTGCTCTCCTTCAAAACTCTCCCTCTCTGTAGGAGTAATTAATTTCTCGACTCATCCCTTGTATTGTCAAGAGTGACCCAGAGCAAGGCTTATGATGGAGTGACCAATATGAGGCATTGTGACAGCTATTTCAGGGCCTCACAAATACAGCAGCAGCACCTGAGAGCTCTGCCTGGGACAGAAGATGGGTGCTCAGAGCACCCCATGGCCAGGCTGCAGCACTTCGGGCTCGCTCGGGTCTTTGTGGGAGGCCTGACTCTGGGGTCAAATCCTACCCCCCTGGTGCTGGCCAGGATGTGGCCGTGGTGCTCAGCAATGCAGGGTCCCTGCAATTCCCTCAGCCGACATCTGCAGCTTGATTGCATTCCAGCAAGAGCTGATTGCCATGGTCCAGGGAGCAGGATTCAGCATATCACCTTGAGGAAATGAGCAGAGGATGGCTCTGCACGCACAGCAAATGTAACTCTGAGGGAAAAAATGAATTAATGCGGGTATTAACCAGCAATTTGTCATACAGCCTCTAGAGTCAGCTTCTGATGCTGTGAAGTGTGCCCTGAAAAGCAGTGGATGCTTCTGTGCCCCCTCTGGCTTCTCTGAAGCTCTTCAGCACTGGGAGCAGGTGGATACCCCCACACCTGTCCACTGCTCAGCAGTGGGAGAAGCTGGGAGAAGCCAGAATGAATGCTCCAGCTGCTGCTGCTGTGCCACCTCTGTCCAGGGGCCATGGGGCAGACTGCAGCTCAGCCTTTCCCTCTGTGCCATGCTTCCCTCCCCGGGTGGGAGCACCAGGAGCTGGCTGAGGGCACTGCAGAGGTGCTGTCTGTCCCCTCCTAGGCTGGACCTGACACTATTCCCATTGATGTCTCTGCAGTGCCTCAGTGTCCCCTCCCTGTGACACCTATGTGGCAGAAGGATCCCAGCACACACCCTCCAGCAGCTGGCACTGAATGCAAACACAGTCCAGATTCCAGCCACCCAGAGAGCCAAGGGAAATGACCCACCTGCACCATTTGTACACTATTGCCACCAAGTTGCCCATTTTTTTCCCCAAAGCACATGCAGTTCAGCACAGCTGCCCACACTGTGCAAGCCCATCACTGATCCCCATGCCTACCGAGAACAAGAGCTGTGAGATGGCTGAGAGGACTCCTGGCTCTCATGGTCCCCAGCCTCAGTGTTACGGGGTGACTGTGAATGTTCCTCAGCTAACTGGGCTGTACTGGTTCCCTGCTGGAGCAGGGAACTGACTGACTGGCCCCCAGCTGACATCAGGAGACATCCAGCTGCAATGACTAAACTCTTCTTAATTCCAGAAATCCAACAAATAAATGTTTCTTGAAAATAAGCTGGTGTTTTGTTCTGGGAAATGAGCGAACCACCAGCCTGGTTGCTTGTGTGCAGAGGGCAGAGCCTCACAGGGACCTGCAGGGCACCAGGCAGTAACACGAGCATCTTGCTTGCCCGCCCTGCCAGCTCGCCTCTCCTCCTTTGATGGGTTTGGAATGAGCACTAGAGGTCTAACTGCGGAGAGTAATGATGTGTGAAAGCTCACTTTCATTTTTCACTCTACTTTTTTGGAAGGTGGAACATTTTATAGTTGACAGTACCATGCTAAAGCCATATGAGGCAAGTAACTATTTTTAACAGGATGGAGACTATCTGAGAGTCTACTGCTGAATCATTTCAAACAAGGAAGAAATCATGGAATCCAAATGTAGGCGTGGGAGGGGTGGGGGCAGGAAGGCTTTTATCATATACTTATTCCAATAACTCTCCAAGGGCTTCAAAACTTATGACGACCACTTAACTAAAAATGTCTGTGGGGTCACTTCAAGTAGTGGCTGCATCTTACAAAATGCTCCTGCTCTGAGAGAGAGGCAGATCCTCAGGTTAGAGCAGCTTGAGAGGCTCTCTGTGCTCACCAACCCTATTTGCACCCTGCACCAGGCTCTGAGGTGTGCCAAATAGGAGAAGACACTTCCACGTCTTGGCACTGCCCTCTTTGGGCCCCCAACACCACTGGGTGCAATGTGCTGAACATCTGTGGGACCACAGTCTGGGGTGAGAGGAGAAAGGGCAGCCTCAGCCCTGGTCTGGATGTCCTTCCACCCGACAGTGGAAAGCTTCTGCCTCTCCTGCCCATTCCAGCGCAGAGGTGGCACTCCAAATAAGGCGAGTTTGCCAGGTGAAATTGGCCTTGTGGATAAACTGAGGCATTTTCATCACATTTCCTTTCTCTGGCACATCTCAGACTTGCAACAACAGGCTTTTCTCACTGGCAGCCATGGACTAAGGCAGCCTCTCACACAAGGAAGAGGCAGGAAGTACAGCTGAGTTACAGCTGCCTGACAGGCCATGGCCCAAATGCTGACAGAAGCCTCTCGCCCTTTTTGTGTGAATGAATGCACTGCCTGTTTACAGGCACTCACAGCACGAGGGTGGTAACCACACACACGATGTTTAGCTTTGTGCTGAAGAATGTTTTACTCCCTTGCAGGTGTAGCATTGACTGGCTCCATATAGGAAGGTGGCGCTGCCTGGGCACACCATGGTGCCAAAACAGGGGCTGGGAGGAACATTGCTGCATTCCATCCTGCCAAAGGCAAGGCTTTGTGATCTGCAATGTTTTCCCACTTTGCAATGGGAAATCAGACCTCCTTCCCTGACCTAGCTTGGTACTTGGTCACTAGACTGTCTTCTCAGTATCATTGAAATCATGGTGGGACACAGGTCCTTAGCCCCCTTTAGACCAGTCTCCAGGCTCTGATTTCCCAAAATCTCCTTCTCCTGGGATCCTCTGCACTGAGAACAGAAGTCAAACCCTGTCCTGGCATTGCACTTCAGCATGGCTGGGGCACAGTGTGCAGAGATGACACCAAGGCATTGTGAAGTCCTGTGTCTGCTTGTCACACAATGAAAGAGAGTCCCTTACTTTTGTGGAGACAGAAAAGTTCAAATGAACTTTATCTTTCAAGCCATCAATATATCTACAGAAGGAATGTTGTGCATTAAGAGTACTTTTATCTCCTGACTCAGTGGCACCTCAAATGAGGAGCATATTGGCCTTGGTAGACAGGCTGCAGCTCTTTCCAGCATCTGCTGCACTGCAATTACCTCTGCAAACATCTTAAATGTGAGCTATGAGACCAGGTGGACCTTCTGGCTGCAAGGACTCAAGCAAATTTAGCCAAAGGGGCAGGATACATTCCCTTTAAAAAGCCATCAGGGTCAGCATCTTCAGCCTGGGGAGTGGAGTTCAGCATAAAGGGTCTTGAAACTCAATGTTCTTAAGAGCAATTGTGAAGTGAGAGGGACACAGCAGGGTCTGCTCCCCCCTCCAAATGGCTCTGCATGCACCCAGGGCTCCACCCTGGTTGGTCACTGCTGTCACTGCAGCTGTCACCTTGTGGCTTTGCTCTTACTGCGCAGCAAGCAGCAAGTCTTGCACTGCTCCCTATTAAGTCAAATGCAGCACAAGCTGCCAGGCCCATGTGTGGACTGTGGGGCTGTGCAAAGAGGAGACTTGCATCTCCCAAGGGACTTAGCTCTCATTTGGGATCCCCACACATGGAGAAACTCAGAACTGCCCTTCCAGACCCTCCTTTCTCCCTTTTTTCTGGTTATTTCTGGCCTCAGCCCTCCTCTCGAGGCAGGGCTGGGGGGAGGTGATGGCTCCCAGCTCCGGGTCAGCCCACCCAGACACGGCACAGCCCAGCCTGGTGCCAAGCTGACCTGGGCCTTTGGCTTGAGGAAACACGTGGTTGACCTGATGTCATTGGACTGGCATCCAGCATACTCGCACATCACGTGTGGATGTTCCACCCTTGCTCCTGCAACCTTGAGTAATGGGGACTGACACATGATTTTTCCAGAAAGCAATCTCTTCAGATCGAATTAATTCTGTGATTTCCAGGTGCTTCCTCCTCCGCACAACTGATGAGGACTTCCTGAAGCTAACGGCCAAGGCTGCTCGAAGCCAGGACATTTAAATTAATCTTTTGTTCTTGGGGACTCGCTGTAGCCTGATGACTCTGGGTGCTACTTCTTTCTCACTCGCAGACCTGTAGGTCCCAAAGCTGCTGGCAAAGGAGCATTTTAGGAGGAAGAGGAGAGGAGGGAATGGCTTGTCTGTGGGTTTGAGCCTGTGGGGAGGCTCCACTGAAAGCTCTTTGCAAGAGCCTCCCTGTAGAGCTGCTGTCTGGGTGTGGCGTGAGGGCAGCACTCTGAGTCCAGCCCGGGGTCCACCACAAATGGCCTCAAATGAGCCTGCAGGGGCATCCCACTGTCTGAGGGTGAGGCCAGTGGCCACCAGGAGATCCTGAGGATGTGGTGACTGAAGGTTGTGTTTGAAGGCACCAGATGACCTCTCCTTCCCAGTTTGAGGGGGTGCTTGTTGAGTAGGATGTTTGCATTTGAGCAACACTGACTGTGTCCTGTAGGACTTCTGTCCATCAAGAGGAGCTGAGACTTTGATGGGAGCACTTTGTATTGTGCATCTATTTCCTCTCTCCCACTTACTGGGGTTGTATCATGTTACTTATGGTAAAGTCTAAAACACAGATGAAGCTGTGAGGCACGAACAGTAAATGCTACTCATCAGTAGATACCCCAGAAGAACATCCCATTAATAAGGGGTGATGAGTGAATAAAAATGTCTTTTACTCCCTGATCAAGAAATTTTTATCCACTGCTTTTTAGCATAATATCCTGTTGGGTCTGAGCCAGAATGTTTTTATTTTTGTGTGGCTCTACATTTGCATTTTCTCATGGCTATTCTGTAACCTGACTGCATTGCCAGTGTACGTAGTGCTGCCATGATGACATTTTCATAGCCTGTAAAAGACATGGAGCAGAAATCTAGAGACCATACCCCACACCTGTCTCCCACCTGCAGCGCAACCACCAGTACTCATCTTACAGGTACAACCTCTCCTGACCAGAGATCTCAAAGATCCTTCGGTGAAGTTATTCCTTGTTTGTTTCAAAAAAATGCTACTTATTTCCTTATCCAGCTTTTTATTTGAGCGAGAGGCAACGTCCTGGTGCTGAGCTGCAGCTTTCTTGCCTTGCTCTCCTCATCAGGCAGGTCTGTTCTAGTGGGGTTTTTAAACGTGGTGGATTTTAAACTAACTAGTTTGAAATATACAAACCTGAACATGCAGTCTTTATGGTTACTGCAGTATTACCCCTTAGGGACAGGCCTGGCTGATGCTTTCAGTAAGATCAAGTCCCTCTTCTTACCACTGGTTTTACTTGTGCCTGCACTTGTGCCCTTGCTCTCTTGCCAGCTGTGAGGTCGACACCCCTGTTACACAAGCGAATGTCGTCGGTGTTTTCCTTCTTGATTGTTCTGTGTGTAATTTGGATTCCACGAGCAGCACTCAGCTTATGTCATTGCATCATTTTAATGGTGTTTTTCTTGGCTGCAGGTTTGATTTTCTTGGCGTTGCAGTCAGGGCATCTCCGCAGGCATGGACGCCCCAATAGCTGCACACGTCGCTTCCCTTTTCGCACACCTTGCGCTCGCCCCTGCAAAACCAAACTGCAAAGGACTGGCTTTGCAGTTCCTCCTTTGCCTGTCCACAATGGCCAACACACTCCTCTGCTGCTTTCATTTTAGTGTAGTTGTACTTGGATTAAAGTTGTTACTGTACTACGTGAAATCTTTAAGGTTTTCTTTGTGATAGCAGTGCCTAGAAGATGCCTGCAAGGATCAGGAAGAAGTTGTTCTGCACAGGCAAAACCCAGCACTCCTACTCATTAGGTGCTTCTGCTCTAACCTTCAGATGGGACAACAAAGGGATAAGGACAGAGAAACGGGATAAGGACAGAGAAACAGGATCATCAGGAAATGATGGTGCAATGTTACCCACCATGATAGATGTGTATGCTTGGCACCACTCCTTTTCAGACTGTTGTCAGCAGCTGTGCAAAGGGTTTTCAAAGGAACTTGGAAGGATATCTAGGTACTTTTTCAGTGGTCACATTTTGTTTGTCCTATTCTGGATGGACACCTTCCCAACAGAATGAGTTTGGGACTGTATTTTAACCTGGGCTGTTTAGCAAGTCTATTCCTTATTCCTGGTAGTTCTGCTTTCAAGGTATCTCCAGCAGCACAGGTATCCTAAAAGAGTAGTGCAGGGCTTTTGATGGGTTCATGCAAATCCTCACGTTTTTTATCCGCAGTACTTTTATAACACAATTTGCCCTTTCTTATACGAGCTGACAGTCAAATCCTATGCTTATTTCGCCAGTAGAGAGTTGTGCCTTTTTATATTACCAATTATATTTATTGCCTATGCTTTTTGTGAAAGAAAAACAAAGCAATCAACTCCCCTTCCAATAAAAATATTTTTCCCCTTTAAACCCATCAGAAGTTAGAATCTGCATCTTCCTTGCCTCTCCCCCGCCCATACATTTGTACCTCTGTGCTCTCTGCCCAGGGATGGTCCCTGCACTGCTCTATGTCCTGCTCCTTGGAGGAAACGTGATGTCCGGAATCACAAAGCTGAGTGAGGTCTGGCAGGGGCTGGGGTCCCTGGCTCCCACACAGGCAGTGAACTCCCAGAAGCATGGAGAGGAAAGAGGGAAACGGAAAATTGATGGGGCTGCGAGCCGACACACAGAGCAGAACAGGCAGGCGCTTCCCAGAAGGAACCTCCAAAGTAAATACAAATGTGCAAGCCATTTCTGTGCCACGTTTCCAAAGAGAGGCTTTTCTGTTTCTCTTTCACATACAGCCACTCAGAAGTGCATGTTTGGATGCCCCAGGGTTGAACAAAGAGAAGTTAAGATCGTGCTGTCAGCTGCACTCCAGATCTGGGCACACAGCACCCTGAGCTCATTCTGCGGAGGAGAAGGAAACCCATGACACTCCAAAAGCAAGTGGGGTTTGCTCTTGGGCCAGGATGGCCTTTCTAAAAAAAACATTTCTCTTTCTACCCCATCCCTCAGTCTTCAACCAGCTAGCCAGTTTCTTTCCTCTCCCCTGTGTATTGATTTTAGGACTTTTTTGGGGACAAGCAGCATACCCGAGGAGAGGGACTTGGGGGTGCTGGTGGATGAGAAGTCCAGCATGAGCTGTCAGTGTGTGCTGGCAGCCCAGAAAGCCACCCATGTCCTGGGCTGCATCTAAAGGAGCACGGCCAGCAGGCCAGATTCTCCCCCTCTGCTCCACTCTGGTGAGACTGCACCTGGAGTGCTGCATTCACCCCTGGGGGACAAGAGGAAGAAGGATGAGGACCTGTTGGAGCAAGTTCAGAGGAGGACAACAAAGATTCTAGAGGTCTGGACACCTCTGCTGTGAAAACAGGTTGAGAGAGTTTGGACTGTTCAGCCTGGAGAAGAGAAGGCTCCGAGGAGACCTTAGAGAACCTTCCAGTACCTAAAGGGGCTGCAAGAGAGCTGGAGAGGGACTTTTTACAAATGTTTGTAGGGATGGGACAAGGGGGAATGGCTTCAAACTGAAAGAGGGCAGGTTTTATTAGATATTAGGAAGAAATTCTTTATTGTGAGGGTGGTGGGGCACTGGCACAAGTTGAACAGAGAAGTTGTGGATGCCCCATCCCTGAAAGTGTTCAAGGTCAGGCTGGATGGGGCTTGGAGCAACCTGGTCTAGTGGAAGGTGTCCCCATGGCAGAGGGCTTGGAAATAGACAGCCTTCAAGGCCCTTTGCAATCAAGTGATCCTGTGATTCTGTGATATGAGGGATCAGAACCCCAGCTGACCTCCCTGGCAGCTGCGGCTGAGGCAGGCTCCTCACTGGTCCCAAGACATCCACACAGAGGATGGTGGCCAGGCAGGAGCTACTCCTCCGTGCCTCATTCAGCACGGTGGTGTCGGGGTATCAGCACAGGAGCCCGTCAGGCTGCTCTGAATCACCCTTTGGAAGGGCTTCACTTCCTTCCTGTCTGATCCAAGGCTGCCTTCTTGGCAGAGGCCTCCCCTCAGCAGTCAGTGGTGAACTCTCTGCTTTGGTTGATTGGTTGGTGTTTTTCCAGTGTTTTCTCTGATACACAATTAATGAAACGTAAGTGCCTCCATTCATTGCTCTCTAGAGAATCCCTTGGATTGCAAGTCCTGGCCTTTGGGGACATTTCTATTGTTTCAGCTGCCACCAAAGCCAAGGGAAGCTAAATCACACTCTCTTCAGTGCGATGGGAGGGAGCTCACCTGCCACTGTGCCCTGGCATTGCTTGCAGTTGTCTGAACATTGTCTTTAATGAGCAACACGCCACAGTGGCTCTGGCATTGCAAGGTGACCACTACCCGCGAGGTCCGGGCTCTGTCACCAACCCAAGCAAGGTCAAATCACTTTGAAATAGTTGACTGATCTTTCAGCATCAACAAGCAGCCTTGGAAGACTGCAAGGAAATTCTGAGAGGGGGAAATAGTTTGACATAATTCAGGTAAACAAGAAAAAGCAATCTGCGAGCCCCGTGCTACAGGCCTTCTGCCAAATCTGCCACGTCTCTTTTCCAAGGCCTTCACCTGCCTGAGGAGTGAAGGTGACGCGATCCAACCTGTGTTTGGTCAGGTCTTGGTTTAGAGGTGTGCCTACATTTTTGAGGTGCCTGCATGGGAGTCATTCCCTGCTGGCAGGAGACCTTCTTGATGCATTTGGTATTGGGGTTGGACAGCCCAAGAAAGACCATGAGGGTTCCCAAGCAGTGTCCAAGGTCACAGCTACCTGGATCGATGGCTCCTCTCTTTATCAGGTTGGTTTATGAAGCAGAGGCTTTCCTCTGCCAATCCTTGCTGATGGAAAACACCTGCTTGGCACTAGCTGGATCTTTCTAGATCCCAGAAATGTCTGATTAAAGCCAAGCAAAACAAGGGGATGTGGATTCTGGGGGAGGTTTTACCTGGAGCTGTGGAAGGGTTTCACTGCCAGCTGTCCTGCCTCGCTCAAGGCGCTCTGGCTGCTCAGCACGGAGGATGTGGGAGCTGTGCAACCACCTCAGACAATCTGCAGGTCACAGAGCAGCACTGCCAAGGAAAACAATGCTCCTTATTTGCCTCAAAAGGCTGAGCCATTACCTGCAGTGCACCAGGAGCTGCTTGGACAGCTTTGGGAGCAGGTGGACAGGCAAAGACCTCACTGTGGGACAGTCCTGTTCCCCATGCCAGCCACTCCCACGGGTTTGAGTGAGCCCTAGGCCAGAGCAGACACATGGCAAGGGGAAGGGACCAGGGAAAGGGCATCACAGGTTTGGTTGTCAGCAGCCAGATGTTGAGCCCATGAGCAGCTGACAGCAGCTCGTTCTGATTTCTCATTTTACCACATGGCTGAAGATCCCTTCTGTGGAAGGGTGAAGCCTTTAAACATTTTCAAGAGTCCATTTAGTCAATATTCCTCTGATAATCTAATTACTAAGGTGAAGCCAGGGTAGTTGATTAGTACAAGCCACTTACAGCATGAACAGGTCAGAGCTCTGAGCCCAAATTTGATTTTTTCGACCTCTTTGACTTGCAAAGTTTTCAGGAAATTTGCAGGCCCACAACACAAGTTTTCTGACCAGCACAAGGTCTGCTTTTTCAGCCATATGCTGCTTTTACCCACAGTGTTGATGTAAGTGATTCTCACCTTTTTTCTCTCCCCTGTGCAAGGCACTGACTAGAGCTAAAATAATTTCAGATCTATCATTTTCGGAGTATTTTTAACCACTTCCTTTCACAGTGCAGCCTCACAAACCCTTCTGTCCGGCTGCAGATCAAAGCTTGAAAAAACTTTGCCTTGCATTTGCACCCTGCTTCAATCCATCTCCAAAGGCAGCAGCAGCTCCCAAAGAACTGCAGGTTGGATGACCCAGGGCAGTGTTTAAGGACACACCAGCCACCCCAGAGGGAGCAGCAGTGCCTGCTTGGGCTGTGCTCGCCTACCTTGTGCCAAACACCAGCACTTTGGTCAGAGCTCAGAGACTCCGTGCTTTCATCTGCTGCTTTTCCTTATTCCACACACACGGGATTAATTTAAAATAGAAACTTCTTAAGAAGCTCTTAGACATGCATAGGACTCAGCCTGTTAGTGAGCAAGGTGCTTCACTTGAGGCGTTTGAGCAGCCCTGCTGAGATCAGTGGGCAGCTGCACACGGTCAAGGGCCCAGTGAAACCCAAGGGCCAGAGGATTTCCTGACTGTAGGGCACCCACTGGAGCAGAACAGCAACAAACACATCTAACAGCATATTTATACACGTTAGATGAGAACAACTTGTTCAGCAGCACTCTGCTACTGCAACAGTTACATTTATGCATGCAAAAATCTCGCAAAATCTGGCACAGACCCACTGTGGTTTGAAGCAAAATAGCCTAAAAACAAGCGCAACAACAAAACCCCCAGCAGAGCTCGCTATTAAAAATCCCCTTAAAATAAAGCAAAGAGAGAGAGAGAAAAATAGCAGTGATGATTTCCTCATTCACAATCAGCCAGAGAAGAGAACTGCTACCATTTGGTTAGATATTTTTCACCCAGGAGCTGCAGTACCAGCCTGGCTTACTTCAGCACCGAGCACTTAACATGTGCCATGAGAACCCTTCCTCTGCATGCAGAGCTGGGCTGGGTCAGGCTCAGACACAGACCCAAAAACAGGGGTGGGAAGTTGTTCGCCAAATGGCCGCTTGCAAATACCACCAAAGCCAAAATTAGTATTTGAGGAAGCTTAGCTTCAGGCTGTTGTTTCCAAGCAGCAGCATTAAGTACTCAGGGAGCACAAATAAACCTTGATTTTTGGTCACATCTGCCAACAACCAACAACTGTACCTGCTATCAGTGGAAAAATCTGGAAGAAAAACTGTGAGCTGCAAAACAATTTCAGCAAAGGGTCATGCAGGTAACTGTAGCCAGAAAAATCTCTGGGAGCCATTGGCCTGATCCTGGGAAGCTTGAGGTTGTTTGCCATTAAATTTCAGCAAAAAAATAGGATGCCCCCTTGTCTCATTTAAGGTACTCTGGGAGATATTGGAATAAACTCCATAAATTATCACCTTCACAGTATTCTTCTTCCCTTTTTCTGGCTCCCTGCAAGGGCAGGACAACCCATACCAATCCAATTCCCAGGTTTTTAATATAAGCACTGCCAGAAACCAGACAGCATCACTTACTATTATTATAAAAAAAATACTGTCATGGCTAAAACACAAACTATGTTAGATCTCCACAAGAGAATAAATGAATCAGAGGAGCAAATGTGGAGCTGCAGTCAAGGAACCAGTCCTTGCTACTGGGATTGTGGGGTTCTCAAATTCCCGTTATGAAAGGGAAAAGCATCGAGGGCCCTTAGAGGGACTGCAGTTCGGAACAGCAGCGCAGCTATCACCTGCCCACCGCAATTCCCAAGGGATCAGGTGTTTTCCCTGGCTGCGCTGTTCCTCCCACTGGCAGTACCGGAGAAGAAGCACTGCCACCTCCTGTTTATCAGGTGCAACAGGAAAGCAGGGGCTGGCAGCGAGCACGGCAGGGGCAGAACCCCGAGCACATTCAGAGCCGCTCGAGGGGAACGCGAAGGGTTTTGGCGGTGCCCTCTGTGCCGGCAAGAAGAGTCTGCAGGCAGTCCAGGTGCTTTTAGCCCAGAGCGTTTGTTTGTTTGCAGGCATCACGAGCTTCCACTCCTCAAGGATGAGCACCCAGCACAGACCCCACTCTGAGAGCTGCCAGCACAACCTGGAGTCAGGCAGCAGCAACTAACAGGACAAACCACAGACCCAAGCCAGGCTTTCATCCGTTTGTGTTTATTATTTCAAAGTACAGTATATACATAAGGTATAGCAATACCTTTGAAAACTTTATACAGAAAAAGGTATCTACAAAATTAAATCAACAGACATTCTGTGTATAGGACTTACACACATAGATTGGAAGAATCAACATTGTTTCAGTCAGAACACGAAAATGGGAAGGAAATGCCCACCCACCTCGGAAAAACTCTAAATACCACCCCGCTCCTTCTGCAACAGAGCCACCTGTCCCTGGACAGGTGAGACAGGGTACACCTGATTCCTTGTGCCACCTACTGCTGGAATTCACTGGCATAGGGACTGGCACAGGAAGGGTGAAGGTCCCTTGGGACGGGCCGTGCCCTCTGAACCCCTCCCTAGATTCGAGTCTCTGCAGCATGTGGACACTCAGCTTTACACCTGATGCACTGGAAACCAGACATACCAGTTTCAAATTTTTCTTTTTTCAGTTATGAACCGAAACATTGCAATGAAAAACATTTTAAGAGATACTACAGGTGTTGCCAGCAACAAGTGAAGACAATGAGAAAATATGCAAGGAAGAAATCAATCTCCAGTTTTCTGGACACTATAATTAAAAATATTGCACAAGTCTATGTGGCAGCAAGCCAGTGATTTCTATAGCATAAAATGGTATTCCTCAGCTCAGAGGGTCTGGCTTCAGACAACGACAGTGCTGGATTTTACAGAGGATTGGAAAAGCATAGGCAGCTTTCTTGTAGGGCCTCTAGCAACATCTGTATGTGCGATGTTTGAATTCAAAGAGCACCCTGAGTATTTAAGAAACAGATGTTTAAGCTTGTAAGACAACCAGCCACAAGCTTGGAATTTTCAAAAGCAGTCTGTGGCAATTACGTGTCTAATGGACACTGAATTTCAGTGACAGGCATGTAACTAAATGCTCCAGGCTGCCTTCATGATTAGTTTATTAATTTACCAGTTTCTCTCTAAATTTCAGTTTATCTGAGGACAGTTTTCAGTTTCAGGTTCATAATACAATTTCCAAAACAAGGGTAAGTGGGATGAGATTGCTACACAAGCCTTGCATCCACCCTGCACCAGCTGATGCTCACCTGTGTGAGCCACCCCACAGAAACACCTTTCCACAGAAAGTGTTCTCGGTACTGCACCAACAGCATCACACTCCTGACAAGCTACCCCATGGAAATAGGGCCAGCAACATTTTATGGCTGGTACATCACTGCCTCTCAAAAAGGAGGAACATCTTCATGCCAAGCTGCTGGTTGACCCCATCAGGTACTCATCACACCCTGGGCTGACTGGAGAGTCACTTGCCAATGTGCAAGCCAGAATGACTTTTCCATCTCTAATAGATATGTTTAAAATAACACCTCTGGATGACAGCTTTGGTCCATGAAAACACTGTGCACAATAAAAAACATGATATTTTGGCTGCTTTATGTGTCTCCATAACCAAGGGGAAAAAAAAAAAGTCTGAGAAGCTATTAGTGCTACAAAGAGCAAGCAGCATTTCCAGCAGGGCAGGAGGACAGCTAACTAGGTTTCTCAACTTAAAACGAGAAACAACCATGCCAAAAAGAAATAAGAATTTCCACGAAGCCATTGCACTGATTCCATCTGCACCACACCCCTCCTTCATACACACTGTACACCTGGAGAACATACATTAAAAGATTACAATATTAACATGGTATCTAAAATACTGGAGTCATTCAGCTAAATGCCTGAAAACACCCAGAGATCTGGTACATTAAAGCCTGAAAACACAAACATACAAGAGCTAAGCTATGTTTTAGCATGCAAATTGTTCTAAAGTACTTTCTCTCAGCAGAAGATCCAAGCTCAGTCATGAACAACTGTCTGTTTGCTTCCTGGAAGCTGTGACAAATCTGTTTCAGCAGAGTCAGGTATTTTCACATCACTTAAACAACAGTAAAGCAGAGGTAGTCCCATGACTGGACTGGCCCAAATTTCCTAACATTTCAGATAACCATTGCTCTCAGGAGTTAGAAAAATAGATGTATAAAACCCCACCCAGATTAAAGGCTTGCAGTTTCTATATAATGCTCACTCAGGTTTTAAACATTTTGTTCCCACTCTCCCTTTCTAAAGGAATACTTAATCCTTCGACACTGAAGGGACCTGCCATCCCAGACTCTTGAAGATCTCTGGACCACAAACCAGGTCTTGATCCCACAAGGACTTTCAGAGATGCCTATCTTTAAACTAACAAGGAAGTCCCACTGTCTTGAACCTACCTAACTGTTCAAACCAAATTAGGCTCTTTGGCTCAACTGGTTTTACTACAAAGCTCAGGCAACTCAGTGGCATCTGCAAATGGAGTTCACACCCCTAAATCACCCAGATGTCTGATCAATTATCCTCCTCTGTGCTGCCAGATCAGGTCCCTCATTTTGTGTACGATGCAAACGGTGCCTGCAGTAAGACAGATTCTCCCCCCACACCCCCCTTTTTGATTAAAGTAGCTAAAGCATTGCTCTTGTAAATGTACATTGACTCTTTTTTCATGACAATAGGAAGTTCAAGTATTTAATAAAAACCTGAAGTATGTATTTACACTGTGATCTGATCAATTCATTTTGGTCAAAAGGCAATAGATACAGAAACGATGCATTTACTGCTGGAACAAAGACATTTCAGATCCTGTGTATTACTTATTCTGGAATTAAAATGTGAACATGATGTTGTGACTAACCCAAATCTTGTTACCTTGATACTCTTCCTCCATCACTGTCTCAGCCACTGAAGGACTTAGTAACAGCTCTCAGTTTGTGCCATTTTGACCAACTAATTATTCACAACAGTAAAATCAAGGAGTTGCACAGATTTCTTTGCCACTTTCACAGTCAACAATAGATTAGAATCCCATTTAGATAAATTTCTTATTTCTTACCATTATTTCCACTCGTTGGTCTAGCCACAGCTAATGACAAAATTTAGCTGGCTTCCATTTGTCTTTGGAAACAGATGCAATCACCATGTCTATGTGTACACATGTAACAATGGGCAGCTAAAACTCCTACTTCTTAAATGCTGTTAGTTATGCAGAAGCCCAGAGAACTTTATTAGCCAACTATCTGTATCAGACTCCTTTAGATCCACATGTCTAAGGACCAAGGGTTTACAAGATTTGCTGAACTGACATTGGTTTCAATAACATGAACTCAAGAACTGAATCAACACTTTCTAATCCCTTAGTTTTACTGCTGTTTCACTCCTCTGGAATAAAGAAACTGACCAGCTGAATGTTAATCTAAAGCAGAAAATATGCAATATGGCCACCACTTAAAACCCAAAATTTTGTGACAAAGCATTATTCCATGCATGTGTCAAAAATGCTTAATCAACCCAAAGATCAGAAATAATATGCAAGAAAGGAAATAAATGTCTGAAAGCCCTTAAAGCTCAGTAACACTGGATATGTTCAATAGCAACTAAGACATAATTGGCTTTATTTTTTTTCAAGCTCCATCATTAAGTGACTGATTAATTACACAGTGCAGAAATTAAAATCTCATGGCAACTCACTCCAGTCTGCACTGCAAAGCATCTGTATGTCATTTCAAATAGAAGTTCCAGATAAATGTAGTGTGCAGTGAATTTCAGCAGTGCCTCAGGCTGGTACTGGGTAGACAGAATCACACAGATGCCAAACCCTGTTGATCTCTCACACGAGTGAGCCTGTGTGGTCAAAGGCTGCTTCTGCAAAACCCCAGATGCTTGTGCTGGCAGGCAGAATGTAAAACACAGTGGTCTGTAGCACCTGCCTTTTCTGCATCTTCACGTTGGTTAGTCCCCAGAAGTTTTAGTTATGTCTGCTTTATTCTCTGTTCCAGTTCATGCTTGTGTTTAATAAGCCGTTCTATTTCTGTTCCTAGAGTTTGCAGGTTTTCCTTTGGGGGGGGGAAATGATAAGGTAGGTTATACAGGGAAAACGAGTCCATCAGCACAAAATGCACTAATAAGTCAAAATTACTGTTTATGTCAGCAGGTTGATACTTTCAAGTATCCAGAACAAATGCAAATGATTAGACAGAGTTGGAAAACACCAAGCTCATTTCAGACTCAAAGCTCTCAGCAAGTCTTTCTTTGCAGTTACCAGTATTCTACAGGATGTCTAGAAAGTATAGCATTCAAGGGGAATGATTAATTAGAGGAAGAGATCTCCAACTTGTGCAGAACACTGCAGCTCAGCTGGCAGCCCGTGCACCATTTTCCAGCCTGCCACCTCTCCCTGGCAGCAGATGTGCTGCCCCAGGAGCTCCAGAGGGCCAGGCAGGCAGAGCCCATGCTCCTGGCTCCACATGCCCAGGGGAGAGCACGGAGAGACCCTGCCCTGCTGAAGGCACAGGCACCCCAGAACTTATTTCAAGCAGCAGCCCATTAGTGCAGCATGCTCTGAGGGTCCTAAACTGGGGGTACAGCAGGGATCACGTAACAAAACTCCCTGGTTAAACCCAACGCTATCAGTGGCACCACATCACAGCAAGCTGACTTCTGAAAAGCCTTTTAGCAGCATGCAATGAAGGGAGAACCACAAGAATGTGTGGAAGAACTGGCACAGCTACTCACTTTCAATGTAATATTCTTCAGTAATGTATCTTCCAACACAGCCTGAAGCTTCCTGTTTATCTCTAAGGAGAGTTCCAATGTGAGCCCACTGTCTGCAGGGTGAGATGTATACAGAGATGCCATAATCCCACCACGCCTACTCAAGTGTACTTTGTTGAAGTCAGAGGCCTCTGATGACAGTGTTCCAGCTTCTTCCCGCAAAATATAACTCTGAATAATTCTGGAGGATAAAAAAATAAAAAAACCCAACAACATCATAGCATTACAAGGCAGAGAAGAGTCAGACACTGAAGTAACTTCAGATTCCTGACATGAATAATTTCATTTTCAAGCAGTACTGTATTACCAAAAAAGTAGCAAAAATTTACTCCTGCAATTTCTAAGTCAGAGGAAAACCTGGGATACCAATAGTGATACAGGAGATCCTGATAAGCCAAGACACTACAATGTGCAAGGTTTACTTATTTAAAAGTATTCTGAAAAGCTACTGAGACAGAAAAAGTACTTTAAAAAAGTCTCTACTTTTCTTTGCTGAAAGACTCCCCACACCGAATCTTAAGCTTTCTATACATGAGACAAAAACTACAAAGTCTCTTCTCAAGAGTCTTCCCAAGCTGAGATCATGTTCTGTGAAATGGCACCAGCTAGGTATGAATGTCTGGACTCATTAAGCAAGGGCTATTCCTAACAGGCAACTGCACCTTCCAGAAGCAAGTATATGCCAGCATTTCCTCCCCTCCTAACTGGGCTTCCAGACATTATCCTGCAAGATGAGATTTTTATTTAAGTGGAATCTTGTCTCACACATTAACTACTGACCACCTTTGGCTCAGATGCATCATTAGTTTGATATGTATACCAGAATACCATCTGGAATAATGCAGATTCTCCTTCCAAAACAAACACAATCAGCACCCTTTTAAGCATATGAGGAAAATGGACTCTTCTGTTAGCCAGTGGCAGCAGTCCACCTCAAATCAGTCACCTGCTGACCATTTTGCTATCAAAAACTCACTTGTGCCAGTTTATTCCTCCTGAAAAAATTCAGTAATAGTAATAATTCCCAAAACCTTGGCAATTACTGTAACTGCTGGAAAAAGATAAGGAAAAAAACCACCAAAACGAATTCTATTTTTCAAGTCTACTATCACTGCAATATTTTTACTGTTTTAAACATTTTCATTTAGACAATTACTTTTCTTACATAAAATCCAGAATGCTTGTCTAGTGCATCAACTCAACACTCAACTCAACATGTTGCACGAACACCACACAGAACATACTTTGTTTTTTTCCTGATTTCCTCCACCAGCTGTTTAATGTGATCCTCCATAAACTCCATCTTCTCATTTTTTCGAGCATGTGCCTTCTGCAGCCTCAGTATTCTTTCAACCAAGACAGCCTTGTCCACCTCTGGGAAGCTGTCCACAGCCACTGCAGAGCCAGTGTTCTCAGGGGACCGATCCTCGTTGCTGCTGCGCGCGTTAAGGGACCCTGCCAACACATCAGCATTTGTAAAAACTCCTCTGGCTTTTACACCAGGTAAAGCGTCCCCAGCAGAGCTGTGCATGCACCAATTACCTGTCAGGAGCTTAGGAAACTTTCCTCAGGATGCCAGTTTCCCTTCATGTTAGTGGGGTTTTCTCTAAAGGGTCCTTTCAGTGTTGAAATGAGACACACTGGGACAGCAGCGCAGTCCCCTCTGGTGGGTGCACTGCCTTTGGTTTAAGCGTGCTCCCTTCAGGAATGCTTATCCCCAGTAAAACACCTTCATACTCATTTACTCTGCACAAGACCGAGGTGATTTTAAATGTGTGTTTTGGAGTAAACTAAAATTACAACACTATCAGAACTGTACAGACTCACAAAAGCCCTACATATAAACACGCTGCAGTACTGCTCACTTGGAGCTTGCAGCACTGCCTTTACTTTCTGTTGTTCTTTCCAAGCATTTGTCTCTCTCACACTGAGATTACAGGACATCTGGACAGAACTAACCCAACTTAAAACCCAAAGATATCGAGGAAGGAAGCATGCTGTTTTCAGTGCTAAAGATCACTCCTTTAGCTCTAACTGGATAGAAAGTAATGAATATTACATAAACCCAATGATGTCTCTAATTATGCTAATTGATTTCCCATTTACACAGTTGCAACTGTCAATAGGGCAATTAAACAATGTAGGAAGCCACTGTTCATTTTTATTTTGCCTATGGTGGCATGTAAAAAGGTCCTCTATAAACTGGAGTCCTCTTGAGCTTCCTCCAAACATAAAAGCAACAAAATAAAAAAGGCAGGTGTTTAAAAAGAGCCAAAATATATAAACACCATGAACATTACACTTTAATCTCATAATAAGCATCTACAACTGCAGTCAGCCAAGTGCATTTTGGTGCTTAGAGGCTATTTTGTCAGTTTTAATGGGAGGCTGCCCACACACTGCATATGCACAAACCACATAAAGAGCAAGCACACTATGGAAACCTTGTTAGGACTGAAGGGCTGTGTGGCAGCCCTGCCATGTGCTCCATTACCTGATGAACTGGAACGGCTCCCCATGCTGCTCACTTCTTTGTCATAATTACCATTTTCCATCTGATCCAATTTCCTCCGTGCTAAAAGTATTAACAAAACAATGGTTACCAACAGCAGAGTAAGAACTAAAAATTACAGTGTCACCAACCTACAGAGCCTCTAATCATCTCATGACCTGCACTAATTTAACGTGGCTTGACAGCTGAAAGACAATGGTAGCAATTAAAAGTAAAACTCAAACCCCATCTCTCAGCCACAAAGCACCAGGATGTAACATCCACCATGATCCCAATACACTGCAGCATTTGAAGGGGGTAATGTCATATATAGGATTAACAGTAAGACTTCCATTTGAGTTTACTTCTGATTAGGTCTGCCATGTAAATTACTACTGAATGGCAACTCTGTTCCAGCATCTCTTAAGTGTATCACTACAACCAGCAGAGTGCAGTACTTGTGCCAGAAGCACCACTCACTCAGTAGGGATCAAGAGGGAAAGCACACAGCTGTTCTTCTGTGCACAAAAAGGGACAGGGAACTTGTCTTGCACAGTGCCAATAGGATCTCTTCTTTCAAACACATTTGATTATCTTCCAGTCTATTTGCATTCAGAGCATATGCACTGTTGGGTATTTGATGACTTCTATTTGTAGACAAAATTTGTCATCAGTCTCTCCATATCCAGCTTTAAAAACTGAAGTGTTCTGTTTAATGTACTAAAAAAAAAAACCTGTCACCAGCAATTCCTGATACAGTCAGCAACTAGGAAACTTCTGGCAACTTCTGAACATACTTCTACACAGACCAGGATCCACATATACCTATGGTGACATTTCAGTAGTCAGATACATCATAACAAAGACTAAGCACTTTTGAATAAATATTTCGTTTTATGTGTAAACTCACTTCGAAAGTTACATTTTAGACTGCAAATTAACACAAAGGCCTGTAACTGCAGTTTCCACAAGGTCTAACTTGCTCACTCTCGTTGTCTTCAGGGACAGGGAGAGCTTGAAGGGTGACACTCAAGCAACGAGCACACACAGACAGGACCTGAGTCTCTACCAGACACTGAAGGGGTTACAGATGGGGCTGCCTCAAAAGTGAAAATAATCTCCACCTAGCTGGAGTTGTTTTGTGAGGTCTTTCAGGTTTGCTGCGTGCTTGCGCTTCTGGGTAGCCAGGTCATCCTTCAGTTCATCCACGTGGGTCTTCAGGGCTGACAGTTCTTCCTGCTCTGAGGCCAACTGAGCCTGCAGGGTCTCAACCTCCGACTTTCGCTGATCCTCCTCCTTCTGTAACTTGATGGCCTGAAATTGTGATTTTATTTTCAGTCATACAAAAAAAAATTCTAGCCTAACCATAGTGCATGCTCAACACTTTTCACCTGGGAATCATTCACACTTTACATTTATTATTATTTACCAGCGCCTCACATGAACAGTAAGATTCCTCAACTATCTCCAAAACATCTACATGATACAGTACAAAGTCACATGACCTTCTACGACACACTGAGTTTATTAAAAATTCCATTTATCTCATACTACAAACAGGACCTGAGGAACAGCTGACAGTAATAAATTTCACAGGCAAATTAGAATCTTTTGTCTGTTTCAATGACAGCTGCACAAACAACTCTCTGGTCCCAAAGACAGAAAGAGCAACACAGTGACACCTCCTCATTCCAGTGCAGTGTGCCTCAGGATTTCTTTCCCCTTGGAAATATGAGGTGTTCATATCCCACTGCTACTAATGCAAACTCAAGGAGAAATTGCAGTCATGTAAATGAAGACACAAGGTGGTATTCATGTGTCACATCTTTATCTGCATCAGACATCTTACTAGAGCAAAAACAAGCTGCCCACTGTACTCACCAGATCATCTTTAGCCTGTTGAACACACTCCAGCTGATTCTGCAGCTCTCTTTCACTGTAAGAAAGCTTATCCAACTGGCTCTGCAAGGAATTGTTTTCAGACTGAAGCTGGGCATTCTTACTGGTTAATTTTTCAGTGAATATCAATAGCTCAGATTCTCTTTTCCGACTACCTTCAATGTCCTTCTGAAGATCAGCAATCAGAGAATTGGAACCATCTATTTCTTCCTTTAAAGCATTGATTTCTTGTTCATCTCTGTCAAAACAATTGTATCTCATTAGGGATAACCTGAGCTCAAAGACATGAAGCTTTATGGAAATCAGGGCATTCAGGCCAAGCCCAAATAAGGCAGGGGAACAATTAATGATCCCGGGGCATCTGTTTAGCCACTGGATCGTTTTAAATGTCAAGGGAGTTTTCACTTCATCTCACAACATGCTGCAGTGCTGAAGTGACAGATTTCTGCATCCCACAGAAGGACATGCAGGCATTAGCTCCTCAAGGAAGGCCATCTCTCCATATTCAACATTTCCGTATGACCTTCAGATCAGGGTACAAACAAAACCCTCAAAACCAGACCTGGTAGGTGAGAGGAAGGTTTGCAAACCCAACAAAGGCGGCCAATCTGTAAGAGGACCTGTCTTTAAGAGACAGGGAAATATTCCAGTTTGGAGTTTCTCTAGGACAGCAGTATGGTGATTCCTGAAATATCCTTATCCAAGCAGTGCAGCTCTGAATCAAAGGGCCTGTCTTACTCCACTATCCCTCCTCCAAAAAACAAGTCCCTCCCCTCTACAAAACACGTTTTTGTTTCTACTGAAAGACTTCCATTAGGAGACTTTTGATCTATCACATCCAACCCATTTGAGAGAAAAATGCTGCATCTTCAGTTATCATCAACATTCTACAGAAAGTGTTTGGAATTAATTCCAAAATTAAACAGCTTTTAAAAATGTTACAGACTAAAAACGTCCCTCTCATTTGCTCTTGTGATATTACTTCATTAATTTTTCAATCACAGGATTTTCTACACCTTTTCTAAAACTTTACTTTCAAACATCAGCAGAAAAAACCTCAACACCCTCACAGGGAGTGTGTATATTCAAATTTAAAAATAAAATTAAAATTACACAAAGCAAGAGCACACATCTGATTTAATTTACTGACAGATGGTGTAATTACGAGGAGGATCAAATCACTTTTAATCAACAATCCTGTATTGATTTTTTTCTCCAAGAAGAGCTGAGACCCAGTCATTTGTGCTGCAAAGCATCTCACCTGTAGCTCCCATTTAAAAACCTGTGCTAGAAGACTATGCTTATATTTTACATTTTGAAATACATTCTTTCATTATGACAGGAGAAATCTCTGCCTAGCAGTCAGGGTTGGACCAGACAAAATTAAAGGTTTAGACCATTCTAGAAGAGATATCTAACTTATGCTTAAAAATTTCCCCATGAAGGAGACCAGAGAACACTAGAGGTGTTTCCAATTCAGCCATGAAGTTCTTCCCAGCACTAAACCTAAAATCACATTCCTCCAGTAAACAAGGATAGCTGAACACTCACTTTATAATACAGCCTTTTATACATTTCAGGATGTTTGTCATGAAATTGAAATAAAAGACAACATGAAATTTGATTTAGGGATAATAAATGTTGTATGGGAAGAATACCGAAAAAAAATTATCCAAGTTGAATAGGAATGAGAGACATGTTCAAGCATGTCTCAATTACCGAGAGGAAAAGATAACTGGAAAAACACATTTGTAGTTTCACACTTTGATCACAGTCACTTTAATTCATTTGGCAAGAGTCCAAGTGAAAAAGAACTGTTACTGATCCAAGTGTAGGCTCCAGTAGTCTCTAGCACACTGCATTTCCCTGGAAAGGCTGATGGCACCATGACAATACAGGCGACCAGCACAGAGCAAATGGAAAGTGGCTGATTTGCTAAACCCTGAGGAAGACCTATAATTACTGAAATATCTCTCCATGATAAATGAGAACTGTTGAACAGCACAAGAGGGACAGACACATGGGTGCTTCTGCTTATCTGACATTGATCTATCTCCATTTATTCAATACCACTGGAATCAGCAGAGTGGACAGCATTTGTATATCCCAGCCCATATGTACCACACAGATGCAGGACCATGCTCAGACACTCCTGAATTGTGCATGAGCCCAACCCTCCCCTGAGATTATTTCCCTCACATTCTTAAATGAGTCAACTCTGACACAGCAGAATGAATTCCAGTCCATTAGAAAGACAAGTGCCCCATACTGTCTGAATACAGCATCTGTCAATTAAGTAAAATTATTTTCATTAAATACTTCCATTCATCCATCACAATTTTAAAGCAATTTATCTATCTTTCCAGTTTAGTTGCTTTCCCTCTCTCTTTTAATAAAACAAGTACTGGGCACACACACAGAAGACATAACTTCCCATAGAGTAGGCTGGAAATCAAGCACATCTTATTCTAATACTGAGAGACACTGATTTAGATTTATCAGTCTCAATCCCCTTGTTCTGTGAGAGATCACCAAGGTTATCTTCATTATTAGCAACATTGATTTAAATTAGGACAGGCATTCTTCAAATTACAATACATTTAAAGCATCAATAACTTCAATAAAACAAACCCTTCCACATATCAGATAATCTTTTAAATCATTACTCAAAGTGCACAGCTGTACCTCTGATGTTGATCCTGCAGCTGATCTACGGTTTTGACTCTGTCCAGCAAATTTTGAATTTCACTCTTCTGTCTATTTATTATTTCTTTATACTTGGATAACTCATCTTCTGTTCTTAAGCGCTCATCCTCTAGACACTTTACCTAAATGGAAAAAAAAATAAAACCAAGAACTATTTAGTCTCACAAACTTCAGAGCTAAATTATTCTGATCAGCTGTCTAGATTGTTGTACAAAGCTAACGTGTTAATTTTTTGGTGGCTCCAAGTAACTTACAACAATATCCCAAAGTACTTCAGATCAAATACAGTCAGAAAAATAAACAAAACAAAGTCAGCAAATATGATTAATACTAGTTTTGTCCGAAGACTAAACTTATCAGCCTAATGGATGAGGATCCACAGATATGACGTTTCCCCAGTTACCAAGCCAACCCCTTACAATGTCTTCCTCCCTTTTTCCACTCCTACTGAACTGCTCTGGAGAGAGGGACTAGCACGCGGTTCTATAGACTGTCCACAAGTCATGGACAGCATAATCCCCATAACAGAGGCCACTTGTATGAAAACTCATTTCACAGGTAGGACAAGCTTACAAGCATTTTATTTATACTAAATTCACAAGATTTAGAATGTTTACAGGATTACAAATTTAAAATGTTTCTCAACTTTTCAGCCGAATGAGGTGCACACCATGACGCTAAACACTGTTGTGTTATGGATCAACTCATACTCCCCAAAAAAGGCTATCCAGAGTCAAAAATTAGGTATCCCTTCCAGTCTCATGCCAGCCAATCTCTAATCACACTGTTTATTCCTGAAGAACTAAAATTGCAATTAAGAGATGGAATGTAATCTTGTTCCAAAAACCCAACACGGCTTCCAGCCCCACTCCAATCCAACTCAGCACACATTACCTTTGTTCTCAGTGTTCGAAGTTCGTCCATGCTTTCCTTAAATGTTCTCTTCAAGTCTTCCAGTTCTTTTATTTTTGCATGCTGCACCTTTTCAGAGGGTAAAAAGCTCATTGAGAAAAGTAAATGTACAGTGGAACCTGAAAAAAATTGAGGCCAATACAGGCCACCACAACAGCTGAGCAGCTTGAGGCAGAAGAGGTACTCCAAAGGTTGGTTTACTTCTTCAAAAAGGAAAGCAAAACCTCAAAGCTTCTTTATTCTCAGGAGAACCAAGAAGAAAATTGAGACTGCACATTCTGCTTTTAGGTACACAAATCTATGGCACAACATGCCCTAGGAAAGCTCTAAGCAAACTGGCACTTGGTCACCTCTGAAGATGGAGTGTGCACAGATGAGCCGTGAGCAGATACAACATCCTTAGAGAATTTCACTCTGGGGCTAGCAAATCCCTACCAAGAACAGAGGCTGGTTCTTGTCTCTCCTTGCCATATATCTTGGCAAAATACCAGTCAGAGAAAGGCCTCCCTGACATCTGAATTTGTGCTTTTAATTACAGCAACATTCATGTTTATAAATCAAAGAGCAGTTATTTCACTTCATTATATCATATTTTTCCCCAACTTTGTTTTTAAAAGTGAATCCAAGGTAGTACCTGAAGACATCCTCCAAAAAGCAGTGCTGGAGGGCAGACACCTGGGATTTAGTATTAGGCCACAAAAAAGACAAACCCCAAAGAATTTGGCTAACCTGTAAGCAGCTTAAAATAAGGTTCTCAAAATTAAAATATTGAATTCTTAACCACAAAGTGGACTCCACACACCACATATTTACCTCCAGGTGATCAGACTTCTCCTGAATTTGTTTCTCTAGTTCTCCTTTAGTTACTCGGAATTTTGCATCCAATTCACTTGATTTAATTTCTTCTGACTCCTAAAGGGATTGAAGAAATATAAGAAGAGTTTTAGAGTTTTAAGTTTCCCTTTCTGTTCTATGAGCGTACAGACAGCTTTTCACATCACTGAGTCTTTCCTGTAAGCACCTCTCTGATAATCCTGACTATGCCAAGAAAGACCCCCACACTACATGCCAATCAAGATAAACATTTTCCCTTTTATTTAACAACTTTCCAGTACAGAAACCAGTCACTATTCATCTCAGCTTTGGAGCTTGCACAGGGTAATTCTTCCCTGCTACAGCTTAAGCTAGAAAGAAATGGAAAAGAAGACTCGGGCACTAAACAGTAATTTGACCTCTTCAGAAAATGTGCCTACTTGATAGGATTTTATCATTTCTTGACAGTTTTTCCTTATCTGATCTCCTTCTTCTTTTGCTTCAGTTAATTTTGTCATTGCATCTTTGAGGCGTTCTTTGGTTTCCTGCAAAAACAGTAATTAAAAGAATGGGTTAAACCTAGTAAAACTCGCTTACTTAACTTCATCTGAAAGGCACATTTCTCATAATAAATCTTTCCTTTCAGTCTGAAAAGAATTAACAAAACAAAAAGTCCAAGACTATTTTTCCCCTTGCTTCCGTTCAACTGTTACTTTACACAATTTGTTTTGACCCAACACTGAAGGCACAACAAAAGGATCTCTTGTTTATGTGCCTTGCACATTTCCAGATAGCAGATTTAATTCTATCAATTAAAAACTAAGATAACAGTTGTTTCAAACAACACCCCCCCCCAGAAAAACCCCTAACAACAAATTAAAATTTGATGCCCAAATTAAAGAGAATCCTACAATACATCCTCCCTTCACATTCTTCCAACATTTCCATTCCAGGATCAGTTTTTAAGAGCACTATTCTGACTTTTGCTGCAGGTATTCAAATTAAACAGAAAAACCACTTTAGAAACAGTACATAAAAAATAAACAGTACAACAATAACATTGCTCTGACTGTATTTTCATGTAATGGTATCAGCACCCTTTCACCCACCTTGTGTGAATCCATTTCTGTCTTCAATTTGTTCTGAGCCCATTTTACTTTGATAACATGAGAATTGATTTCTTCTTTCAATTTTTCTATTTCTCTGTTGAGTCGAGTGGCTTCACCATCCTGAGAAAATTTCATAGGTTTTTCATACAGTTAAATGATCCAGTGTTTCTACAATATAACTCCTGTCCAGTTATCAAGTTGTTTTTTTCTTAATGTCTGGGTTTTGCAAAATCATGCACATATTTGAGAATGCCCAATAATGCTTTAATCCAGTGGGAGAAAAACACCATTAGTGTTGGGGTTTGAATAGCAAGGTAAGGTTGCATTAGTGTCAGTATACGTTAATGTTACATATCTCTGAAAAGACAAAGCACCACAGAGGTGATTTTTGTTTCAGAAGAGTAGTTTTTAGGACTTTTAAGATGCATCCTTCTGTGCTCAGAAGAGGCCCAAATTAAAGTTCGAACCCCAGTCATTTATTAACTTTTGGATCTTCTACATGAAATAGAATTGTAAAACACAGTTGTGAAGTACAATACAAAAAGATTTAGGTAATTTAACAGTAATCTCTTACTGCTCTCTAAAACGAGTGGCAAAATTTTGGATGAAAAATCCTACTGCTTTTATCAATTTTTAGTAATACAAGAGAGGAAATACAGAGTGAAAACATAGGAAAACAGCAAACAAAAGACTGCAGTAATTTAATGCCATTGCAGCCTTTAAAAAAAATCTGAAGCCAGAAATTACTTCAAAATCTAGACATCTGCAACAAGCTGTCTTCTCAGTTTTGTCAAAAAAAACCCCTAATGTTTCACAAACTGATTTTCAGGGAAATACTAAAAGGAACTTCAAAAAGATTGCAATGAGAACTGAGTAACTTTGTTCCCCTGCCCTTGGAGGAAAGGCACTTTCACAGCTATGCAGCAAAAGCTAAATGAGAATAGGTTTCACCAAGTACAACAGCAAACAAGTGATGAGGTTGTTCTGACAATGCTTCCAATCAAGTCATACAGCAATACTTGGAGTACCTTAGCTTCATAGAGCTGGTGCAATCTCCCTTTTTCCTGAGAAAGTTGTTTGATTTTATTTGTAAGCTTTTCTATTTCTTTGTTTGCATCTCTCAGTCTTCTCTCAAGGATCTCCTTTTCCTTTCGAAGGTCAAGTGACTCTTTCTCCCCTCGGACGTATTTCATCACCATCGTCTCCTTTTCATGGCGAGCTTCCTCACATTTCTTGTTTGCCTTGAAAAATATCAAATCAGAATGAATCAATCTTGTATTTCATAATTAACAGGATATTTTCAGTATTGCAGTAGAACAACGTAACAAGGCAGGACTCAAAAGCTCCAGTTTGCCAAAGACTAATATTAAATCCCTCTTAAGCACTGAAATTACTCATTCTTCTAACAGTAAACATATATCTAAGCAGCTGCATCTTCACAGCTGAACCTCTCAAATGACTTATCAATACATTAGTAAATTCTTGTTTAGAAGAAAAGAAGTATAAAGTTTAGGAACAAAATAATTTTGCAAATACTCAGTACTGGTCCTCTGTCTTCCCTCATCCACATGCCAACTGCACAATCATTATCCAGTGGCTAATTTTTCAGATGCCTCCCTTCCAGAGGCTTAATTTTACAGATCCCCCCACCCCAGCATTAACAAGTTCTGCTTCAAAATAAAAAAAAAAACCCTAAAATCAAACACTCAGCTTTAGAATACACGCAATAGAGAAAATATTTGGCATAAAATGATATTAAGAAGGAAAAAAAATCCCAGATTTCAATACTACATAAAGACAAAATTAGAGCTGTGTGCCGGAATTGAGAAAAATATTAATTTTCTGACATCCTGTTTGAAAAAAGCTACTGTCAGCTTTTAGCTCCTTTTGAATCAAGTTCAGCTTACAGGTAAAGAAAATGAGATTTCCTTGAGGGCTGAATTCAATACATATAAAAATAGGTATCTTTTTAAAAGAGTTATCAGGCACTCTGCAGTGTTAACAGGTATTTGGAAATTTACTGCTGACAGTTATCAAAAATGCAGATATAACTGCACACTAGGAGTTCCAATCTGGGAAAATTTTGTCTTACCTAGTGATCCAACATGTTTCCTACAAGAACCAAGTTTGTTCAATAATGAAGATGCTCAATAGTTTAAGGTTTTCCATTATTACCTGTTCCATTCGAAAGGCCATCTCTTTATGCAACTGCTGAATAGTATTTTTGGCTGCTGCATCTTGAGTTACAAGTCTGTCTTTGCTAGCTTTCACTTCTTTATTAAGCTCTTCTATTCTTGCTTCCAGCTAAAATACAACATCATGATATAATTATAGAGAAAACAACTCTTTGATCATGGTTTGTACAGGCAGGCATATTTCACACAAAATTAGATGCTTCAACAGATATTTACCTGTATTTCACACTTGCCAAGCTGCAACCACCCATATCAACATCTAGCTTTGCATGACAGTAAAACCATGAAAGATGTCAATTATCTTCAGTGAGAGTGAAGATGCTTCAAATCAAGTAAAACACAAGGCACAGTAATTTACTACATAAAGCAATAGATGGACAGCAAGTGCTGAGCTGCCAGAGCAGAGCTGGCTGCTATCTGAGGTTGCTTCACCTTTTGTTCCTATCCTTGTGCCATATCCTTCACCGTGCCAGCAAAGCAGCCATGCATCCATACTGAACTGGACTGGGAATTAATTCATTGAAAAATCACTCAGCAAATAAAGATGAGCTCAGTCATCGTGCTGGCACTTTTTTTAGCCACCTAGTGAACCAAGTCAGAGACCTGATGCAGCTGAAGAATAATCCCCAGTGTTAACTGGATCACTTCCCAGAGTGTGTTCCCTGCCAAGCCATGCAAGTCCAGCAGGAGCAGTGTGGTGGCTGCAAAGGCTGTGACACTGCCCAAACATTGTTCAAATTGTGCCTAACGACTCTCCTCTTGTCCCAGGGGAAAGCCAATTCACCCAGGTTAGGAGGTTTTGTTTGCTTTGGGGGAGAAGGGGCCAGATCTCAGGGTCAGTCTCTTACATTTTGTGCAATCCCAAACTGCTATGTAAGAGGCAAGAACCACCTAATTTGCTTCTGTTACCACACCACGACTTCACCACACTCTGTCCAGCTCTGCAAATGCATCATGTGCCAGACAAAATGCTTCACATGTACAAGCAGGCATGTACAGTTTGTTCAGAGCTGTGAGTGCAGCCAAGCCTTCATTTACTTTAAAGTCACCATAAAACACTAATTCAGAAATTCCAACAATAAAACACTCCCATTACAAATGAAAAACTCAAGTGTTTCACTGCAATTTCTCTCACGACTCCAGGTGCTCTCAACCACTGTACAAAACCATTACAGTCCAAAAGAGTATTTTCTAAAATCACTTGCAAGCACGTAATATCGCAAACACCCCCACAAATCCTTTTTTCCAGAATGGAATAAAGCTATTGCTGCATGACAGAGCTTCATGAAATCATACAGTGCTATCATGGAAATACAGACAAGAAAGAATGAGGGAGGTGCTCACACTGGTTTATTCAGGAACAAGCAATTTCAATTTGTAGCCTAAAAATAACACTTTCCAATTCAGTTTCCAATCACATCATGGACTTTCAAATATTCTCTGAAATCAACCATGAATATATGGATATATCTCATGAATATATTCCTCTAGAACACTTCAAGCCCGACACCCTGCTTTGTGAACAGATTTCTGTGTGATGCAGCCACCAACAAAGAAACCTGACAACCATGATAGTCACCAGCACTTGGACAAACAGAAATTAGTATTTTAAATGCTATCTCTTGCCAGATTTCCAAGATACAACCGATAATCAGTTTCTAAAGCTGGCCAGCCAGCTGCAGGGACATCAGCAGATAGCTGATAACAGACAAGCAGTGACACCTGGCATGAAACATTTTCCTCCCACACTAAAACCAGCCTACACCAATGCACACACCATGGTCCTCCTTGACCTGTGTGGTTCTAAGCCCCTGAGGAAAGGCCTGCATTTAGTATCTGATACTACCGCAAAAGAGACTTCCAGATACAGAACACCTAAATTATGTGAATCCAGAAAGTCAGTTTATCCAAAGACACTAAAGGCTTTTAGACGATTTCTTGGAATACAAGAGCAGATTTATCCTCTTAAAAAGCTTAGGATAATAAACATGGGTTAAACAGTGGCAAGAGTGACATTATATACAAGTGAGATTCTAACCAGCTCTTCTGTTTTGTTATCTGTACCTGTTTAATAATGCTGAGGTGCTGCTTTTCTGTTTCTGTTCGTTTTTTCAATTCATCTTTTAAATTGTCCTTTTCTGAGCAAATTTCCAAAATCAGTTCCTGATGCTTTTTATTTTCTTTAATCAATCTATAAAGAAAAAAAATAAAAACAAGGTAGATCAGTACTGGGTTTTTTTGGTTGGTTGTTTTCAATTTTGAGATATATGGTTTTTGCTCTTTGATCTGCAAATTTTATTGGGAAGCCAGAAACCCTAAAAAAAACCCCATGAAAGCCTTACAAGAAAAAAAAAAGAATAATGTTGTGCAAGTGGAACTTAACTCCAAAACAGCAAGCAGCAACCTCCTTGAAAGGAAATTGCTTGTTTCCAGCATTTCAGCGTTCTTGTGGTCCATAATGACATGGGACATTTGGTAACCCTACGAAACTACAAAACTGTAAATGGTAGCAGTTTTAAGGTAATGTAAGACAGTAACTTTCAGTCAGATAGTTTCACCAGTCAAATGTCTGAAAACACAGAGTTTAATAATTTCATGGACTTCTCAGAAGTTCACATGGAAGAACCCACGGAAGTTCACAACCTGGTAAGAAACAGAATCCTGATTTTTTAAGTCCTAAGTAGGTAACAAGCATCCATGCCCATGCTCCTTATAAAGTTCAATTTTTACCAATAGTTCCAGTTCAGCTCAGCTGTTTGACACACACCTATCTTGACATTCTAGCATAAAACTCAGAAATTACATTGTCAGAACTGCTGAATAAAGAGTCTCAAATGCATTCACATGTTTGCAGATACTATTACATGGTGGGTATTTTAGGCCACTAATTGCGTGAATTTGTGGGAAGCATGCATTTACCTGAAAAAGATACTGAAATATCCCTTTATCCCCTCCCCTCTGTTGAAAAAAAATCTCCAACTAGTCTCCTAAATGATAAGGAATTCAAAACCATCAGTTATAGAGAGCTTAGCACTTGTGATCTGCTTTTTAATCTATTAATGAATATTCCAGGATTACAAATTCTTAATTCACACCACAGCTGCTCACGTTTATATTTAGATCTGATCACAGGAGACAACCGGGCTATTTCCAGAATGATGTTACAAGAAATTCTGCTGATCATAAAGTAAGGGACAAAACAAACACAACCCAGAACACCCTTTGGACCAAACACAAAATGTTCCACAGCAGTTTCACACTCCTGAGGTGAGTCGCCAAGTGTCAGATGGGTGCAGCTGGCCAAAAAAAGAGACATGTTTTTATATAAAGCCTTCTGGAGGCATACATAACACACACACATAATAAACACTTGTCTCTAAGGAAGTAATTCCAAGGCTGAAAATGCTGCTCTGCCTCTGAGTTTACCATGAACAAGTAAAATTCTTTACCTCATGATTTCCTGGAATTACCCCTCTCTAAACACCCACCACTTCAGATTCCCACTCCTCCTCTGTAACTTCTGAATGTCTAACTGTGCATTCTCCAGCTTTCCTGTCATCAGCTGACTTTCCTCGTATGGATGGTTTCTGTCAGTGGTGAAGTGCAAGAGAATACTTTCCCTACTGGGACTCTCTCCCTCTATCTGGTTTCCCTTCCTTTGATGTTCTCCCATAAAATGATTTTGGAGAGCCTTATATGAAAAGTGGGACACTCATTTTCAGCTCTGCAAAAAGGAATAAATATGAAGTTAGAGGCTACATTTTGCTAGCAAAAAAACATTTATAAAGAGGTAACAATGTATTATATGCCAAGTAAGGAATCATGAAATCAAGAAACGAACTGGCTTTTGATGAACAGAGATATTCATGTTGAATACTGCCTGGCTGAACTATTAAACACAGTTCATTACAGCAACACCTATAAGCCACGTATTCCAGAAGTCCTCCTATAAAATGTGGAAAGAGTAGTTCATCTATATATGACACTTCCAACTCAAACAATACTCCCAGCTGATTAACAGCTTTGCTGGATGACGACAGGAGATTGAATACTACTTGAAAAAGAAACAAGCAATTTTAAACATAAATAAAATACCCATTGTGGGAGTTAGTGCTTTCAAAGATTCATTTCTCCACAGACACATACGGACTGAATGAATCCGGGACTATTTTTATATCACCATTACAGCTGCAGTATTTAAGTAATTCTAGACATTGGCAGGCTATTCAATGACACAGTTGGCTATTCAGTTCCTGCCAAATCCTGCAAGAATTCAGACATCTAAGCACACACTTTTATTTACAAGTATAGAGCACAAGTAAAAATGATTCCTCCCTTAAAAAAACAACCAAAAAAAGCTCATTAACTATCCTCATACCAACTCAAGACAACTTGCTTCACACCAAAATGTTGTATGCTGGTGAACACAACACGCAGCCAAAATTGTTCAGCACACACCTCCTACCGTGATGCTCATACTCAAATACTCACTTTGCAATAGTTTGTTCTTGCTGCAGGTATTTATCTTGCACACATTTTTCAAACACAGCCAAGGCATGTTCACCCTTCTGCACACCATTGGGGAGCTTGGATCCCCTTGAAAAATCTGTGGATAAGAGTTCAGACTCTATTTCCTTTAGCAAATCCTCCTGTGAGGAAGTCTGATGTATTGTGGAAATAAGCTTCTTTGTGCAGTCTGTGTCGTAAGGGCTTTCTGAATAGATTTTATCACTCAACTTTTTCACTAAGTCAGATTCCTCCCTCAGATCCTGTAATATTTCCATTAATGATTGTTCTGTCTGGTTAGTTTTTGGATCGAGTTGTTCAAGTTCTTCACTAGGTAAATGTTCTGGTTTTGTGGAGCCTTCTGCCTGCCCTTCACAGTAGGCACTGGCAGAGCAGTCTGTCCCTCCAGACTGCTGCTGTCCTTCTGCTGGGGCCCCATTGCTGCTTACGCCAACAGCTGCTGAATCCTGGTCTGAGGGCAACAAACTCGATTCCCTTTCCAAGACACCAGCATCACCTCCAGTGCAACCGATGCTAGAGCAGTCCTCCATTCCAGGTGTTTTACCAGACTTCTCATCATCTGGGGGCTTGAAAGAGGCATCATCTGACAGATTGACTGGCTCCAGTGTGCTCTGCATTTCCGGTAAATATTCCTCCATAATCTTCCTTCAGAAATCTAGATGTAGAATTCATATTACAACATATTATATACAATACCAAAAGAGATTGAGATAAGGGAAATAAACATTACTAGAGAGTGAAATTCAAAGTGCAAAAATATTTAGATAAGTGTTATACAGAGTCTGTTGCTCTTTCAGCCTAGCTTTTAAGTAAATGCTCCAATACAAGTTTTTCTAAGAGAAGGTGAGAAATCAGGGATTAGCGAACAGGAAGCAGTGAGATAGTAAATGCCAAGAAAATAAAAAAGCAGAACCTTTTCGAATTAACAACTCTACCATTTAAATCCACAAAAATTCCAAGTAATCACTTCTAAAAAATACTTCATGACAGTAAATTTTAAAAAAATTAAGCATCTAGGACCTTACAGCTTTCACTTTCCTACAAGCAACTTGAAAGCAACAATATGTCTTGACTGACTTATTTTTACAACATAGGGTGACTCCCTGGTCCAGCCAGAATATCCAATTTCCTTACTGTCACATCCTCACTGAGCATCCATACAGCAAAATGCATCTGTACCCAGGAACCTAAGGGAAGGGGCTGGGGGAGGATGGGGGTGAGATTCTCTTTTCCCATCTGCTTTCAAGCAACCACAATCCCCTGTGGAAGAGCACAGATGGTCTTTGGCAGATCTGCTCTCTCAAACAGTAGCTTGCAGAGCAAGGACTTAAAAAGCTCTGTAGAAGCTCACTAGAAGGACACCATATTGAGATCCAAATAGCCAGAATACTTATGGAAGAGCCTGGGTATAATGCTGTATCTTCTTTTTCAGGAATCCCAGATGGTCCTGTGTCTGAAAAGACTACTGGCATTTTTAAAAAGCACAGGAAGCCCTTACTTCCATTAGGAGAAATTCATTACAGCAGTCCTAACTTTCATACGCAACCCCATCCTCCTACACTGGATAATTTAGGCTACTTACAAACAAGGCAAAGTTTTCATTTATAAATTCAACTCCGCTATTCCAAGTGTCATATCAAATGAAGCGCTTACATGCCACAAATTTTTTCCATCCTTATTTTCTGACTTGTTCAGTTCTCCCTTACACAGCCACACCATCTGAGCCGCTCAGGTACTTGCTCCATGCTCCTCCCTTAGCCTCAAAAGAAACCCCTTTGTGCTGCTTGGCTTCACTCCACTCCCCCAGAGTCCTGCCTTATTAACCAGCACTTCTTACTGAGGCTCACCATTGTTAAAACAGAGGGATATGAGCCCCATTAGGTCTGTCCCTAATTCACTGTCACCTTTCAGTGTTAGGCACAAAAAGCAGCTTCAGCCCAGCTGCTTCTACCAGGAAATACCATGCCACAAAACACCGACCACAAGTACCTGAAACCAACAGTTGGACTACAACTGGCACTTAATCAACAAGAGGGAAGCACATGGAAAACTGAGCATTCAGCTTAGAGTATGGAAAGGAATGTATCACAACTGGACAAGAGTCACAAATCAGCAAATGAGAATCACACATTTTTTAAGTAACCAGCAAACCACTTTTCCTTTTTTGGTTTCAAAGCAATAAAAAATCCTCAATGCTACAGCCTCTAAGCCAGTACAAATCAGTAGGAACCAGAGCACAAGCGGTAAGGGAGAGGTACAAATGAGAACAGACATGGGAAATGAGAGACTCTATACAATGTGGCACTTTCACAAGGATTCCCCATTTTACAAACAGATCTTCTCTGGTATTAATAAAACCCCTGATCTCCTGTTACTTCAAAAGATTTATGTTTAGGTCAACACTGGAACCAGCAAATCCCACCACTTGGTTTGTGCCAACCAAACAAATGCTCTTTTGGAATCTCTCTACCCTTTGATAACTTCTGCTGGTAATGAAAGTTCACAATGTGCTACTGTTCTCAAAAAAACAAACCCAACTGACAATCTCAATGTGCAAGCAAAAATGAACATAACTGCAAGTATTCAGTTTAACAGTAGCAGAACGTATTAGCTCCTACTTAATTAAAATGCTGTTAAAAACCAATGCTTTCAGACTAGTGCACTTTAAACAATCAATAACTGAAAGATAATTTGCAAACGATGCAGTTGAGATGGAAGAAAAATTCACCTTCTAGTATGTGTTCCCTCTTCTCAAAGGTAGTTTATAATACACACTCAGCTGTAAAAGACATTGTATTAGCATAAAGCTGAGGAACTGGTTTTTTTCTCTAGTAGTTACACCAGTCTAAGTTCTTGATGATGCTTTCTCTGTAATGATCAGAGGGGTTTTTTACCTCATTTTAAGCTTTTTAAAAGTACTTTCTGAAGTGTTATAGAACCTCCCAAAATGTGCAGTTCTTTGATGCACTGTCTCAAACCTGCTTGTGACTGCCCAGCTGCTGCAGTTCACCATTACCACACGAAAGGGAGTGGTAAAATTGGATACATGAACTTCCCTGTTGGTTGTTATACATAAAATTTCCAGTCCAGTCAGCAAACTGCAGGGTATTTATCTCCATATGGAAGCAACAAGTGAAAAATACAGCCCTGTTAAGAGAGTACATTAGGAAGGTCACTAAGTTTTCTTTTTATTGTGTTACTTCCTTCTGTAAATAATACTGCGAATTAGTATTACAAAGACTAATCTACATGGAAGCAGAAATACAATTATTTGCACAACTCAGTGACAGAGAAGAAAAAAAAGCCACTGACTTCATATCCAAAATAACTCAGTTATTATTACTCATAAAAAAGTGTAGATTTTATATCAAACTCATGGGGAATTTGAATAATGATTATACAAAACAGTTAAAGGATGAAAAGTAAATTATGATGATTCAGTGTTCCCTGCAGTCATACTTTAATTTTCAGTGGTATCTAGAATGTAATTTACCACATTAAGTTCAGTCTATGATTTCAAAACACTGGAATTTTGCCTTATCTGCCCAAATCTACCTGCACCTATCTGCACCTGTTCATCAAATACATACATTTTTTCTCCCCTCACTGAATAGTATTAGCTTTTACATTCTAATTATTAACTTTTAAATAGAAATTAAGTAATTCATCACAGGATCACAATTTTTTTTCACACCAGAAATGTCCAAAGAAATCATGTGAAGCAGGTGTCAATGCAAATTCATACTGATATTCAAATGTCTCTTGAATATCCAAAGTTTGTCATGCCTACCTCAGGCAAGTGAATATAACAGATACTTCCTATATAATACCAGAGACAGAGAACTGCAGTGATGTCACTAAAGAAAAAGGTCATGGTTTGTAAGCAAAACATTCTGTGTGATAAAAGCATCAATACTGCCAGTCTAGCAGCAGCCAGTTGAAATGAAACATGCTAATATTTGACTGTTTCACATCAAACATACAAATCTATCAAGTTCCAGATAATATTTGGACATTACCTGATAGGAGCTACACGCCTTTCCAGGTTCAATATTCATTCCCTAATACCCTACTCATCCTTATAAACGACTTTTCCAAAATCAGGCAAGTACTAAGGTTACATATATCACATTAAGAAAACAAAACAGTTTAGTGCCTTTTCTGATGTCTTCAGAAGGCATCAAAAACAATCAAAAAGGCAAATCTTGACTGAAGTGAATTGGCTCATGTAACATGCTTAAACATCAAACAAGCACACAGTGTGTTGAGTGACAGCAAAGTGCTGGGTTCTTGCACTGTTTTCAAAGCTCCTACCTTCAACCACCTGCTCTGCTCCTTCCTTAGGCCTGATGATCACCTTAACAATAGGGCAAAAGTGTGCTGCTCCTGGTCCCATCCGTGTGATGTTTGTCCCACCCCACAGTGTAAGTCCCTTCTGCTGCCTGTGCCACAGGAACTTCTCAAAGCAGCACTCTGAGAGTGGCCCAGCCCAAGCCTGCTTGCCCACATACCATGAATGACTGCCATCCACCTAGGGCAGCATGTGGAAAGCTCTGTCACTGCCTTGTGACAGCTTCTGCAGCTGTGACAGGACTCTGCTGTGACTGGACTCACATAACTGGTCTGACCAGTCACCCTCCTCCTCTGATTTACAGTTCAAAATTAGTCTGACACTCTAACACACCTTCCCCATGCTCTTGCTCCTGTTCCACAGCAGAGGAGGCAGCTGGCTGTTTTCCCCCAATGCAGTGATACAAAGCAACGTGAGTGGAAATGCATCAATTCAGACCCTGCTAATGTGAGCAGCAGGAATGAGGAACAGGAGCACAGCTCAGCCACGTCTGCAAAACATCTCCCTGTACATCAGAATAGAGGCAAGTTGTACTCTTCAAAACCAGAAATGCCTTTTTTTAAAAACAGCTACTGTTTTTTCTCATCACAGATGTGTTCTTCAAAGATGCAAAGAGCATACATACTTTTCATCATTATTCAAAACACTAAATTTAAATCTGCATCAGCACATACGATCTCCAAGTTCCAGTGTAACATCTAAAATGAGTAAGTAGTTAAACAGCAGGCACAGGACACAACATTAAAGGCTAGTACTGGCAAGAGTTACAACCATTTATCACACTACTTACACTGAGATGTGCTCATCTGCTAAATTGCTGATAGCACAACTGACTGCAATCAGAGGCAGGGAGCAGAGAGCTTGCCAATAGAGTGAGTGAACAGCACACCAGCTTTTGAATACAAATGTCTCCCAGGTATGTCAGGGAATGCAAAGATTCTGGAAATAGCAATTTTTCATTCACTTTCTGTTACACAACAGAACCATCTTCTATTAACTGCTAACCAAATGATAAAAGTAAGAACAAATATGACAATGACTCATTTAAGCTCTTCAAGGAAGTATCTGACACAATGTAAGTATTGATTATCTTGGGAGAACATCAAAAATCTCAATACATGCTCCTGTAACATGCCAACAAAAGGAAGAAAAAAATATTTCCTGTAGCTACCTTCAGCAGCAGTCCAGAGAAGCTTATGCTTTAACAGCAAATTCTCACTTCAGAATCCATCCACTGGCATGGAGAAAAGCAGTTTCTGTAACACCAAGTCCTCCTCCTTCCCCTGCTGAAAGTACGTACACTGCTAACTTTTTAAGGAAGCTCTTGGCACCCTCATCCCTTGGCTGTTCATCTGCTGGACTGGTTGAAAATCCTTCCCCCCACAGCAATACTGCTAATTCTAATCAGGAACCACCTTGCCCAGCTTTAGACTACTATCCAATGAGTACAGGCAAGTGCCAAGGTTCTGGTACGTTTTAATTCAATATTATGCCATTTCAAACTGCCTGTCTTTTCAATCTTCCCGTTGAATGCTAACATGATTCTTTTAAATCCCTGGCTACAAAGGCCTTTCCTAAGAAAATGAACTATTAATGCTAGCATTTAATTACATAAAATAGATAGAATTTGACCCAAACTCTCAATACTTCTGTTGTAAATCATCAAGAAGGAGAAAATTACTTTGTTTCACCCAATTTCAAAATACATGTGAGATGACAACTAAAGAAACATATTAAATGATAACTATAGGAAACTTTAGCTGAGGTGTGGCTGTCTAGAAGACTTCACTAACAACAAGAGAAAAAAAGAAAGTGTGCCTTGTCACCTAGTAACTATCACACTGGGGCTCTTTAGAACAAACAGATTAAAGAATGACAGAAGTGTGTGCCTGGGGTGGTTCTGTAAGCAAACTTAAGGTCAAGGTCCTGAGAAACAAAAATCACTGCTTCAAGAGAAAAAACCATATATTTACACCTCAATGCCTAAAAATACTGCAGAGAGAGGGGTAAAAAAGGACAGGAGGGAATAATGCTTCATGGGTGTGTGCATATACAAAACCTTGTTCAACCCAGGCTTGAAATGAAAGTGACGAGCATTGAGATAAGTGACTCTGAGGCACAAAACCTTCTCAAAGGGGAATAATAAGAACTTAATACAGCAAATGTAGTTTACTGGACACCAGATACATTCAACTACACATTACATAATCTAATGGCCAGCAGCAGTCAATTATTTTAGCTCCTTTCAACAAGAAAGGGTTTTGCATCATCTTTGGGTAGATGTTTTCCACTCCTGGCTGTGCTCCTAAGAGAGGCCTTGTAGCACAGTCACTGAAGAAGAGGAAATCAACTCTCCAAACAAGTACACATGCAATCTACAAAATCGTGAAAAAGCAGTTCTTGCCTCAGCTCATACCATATATGCTTTTCACCTCTGGATATGTAAAAAGCATCCAGACAGGTTTTATAGGACATGAAACGAGCTAATTTTTAAACAAAAGTACTAAGTAGCTTTCCTTCCAGTTCATACTGCTCACAGTAGAGTACTCAAATTGCCTTTAGTAATAGACTAAAGTCTCAAAACTACTCAAAGCTGCCATAAAGATGTGATGCATTTCAGAGAGGAGGTGGGGGACAAGGAAAGGAGTGATGAAATGCTCCATCAGTCACAGGCAGATGACTCCAACACTCAGCAGTGTCCTAAGTACCATGACACGGAGAGGCAAGCAGCTTTCTGACAAAAAACCATGATGACACCAACACAAGCAGCCCAAGTTCCCAGAAGTCCCAACTGCTCTTATATGGATGTCACCTCAGGACTCAGAGTTGGTTTGTCACTGCAGTGTGTGCTGTAAATGTGCTAAGGAACCATTGCACACCTCTAAACAAAGTCCATGTACTTACAGGAAAAACCTATCTAGAAAATAAGGCGCTTGAAATTGCTTCAGAGCAATTGTCTTTATGCTGTGATTTGTGAGCTGTACTTCCTGGTTCTTTGTCAAGAACTGGATGGTAAATCGTAAAATTGCTGCTGTTACCCTTTATTTTGCTTTCCAAAATGGCACATTCTGAAGTTCCACTGGAAATTCATCACAAAAATCCAAGCAAACACCCTTAAGCAGCAGTCTCTTCCCAGCTCTGTGACACTCACTATCCTTCCGTATTGGTTCTGGTTTCTGAACTCTGCAGTTCAGGTTTAGTGTTCAGCATCAGCAACCAGGAAAAGGGATGCTTGTCCTTTGGAGACATCTAGAAAATGAGTTTATTCTTAACATACTCAGGCTGCCCAGTGATAGCAAATAATTACTTCTTTTCCCTAGTACCACACCAAAAGACTGGGCAGCAACACACAGATCAAATAACCTGCTGTCTATCCCAGGCAGTTACTGTTCTCTGTAACACATTCCAAATGATTTCACAAACTCCTCTGCTCTTCTCTATCCTTCTCTCCAATGGAACCAAAAATGCCTGTTTATGCGTTTACAGAGATTCATGTTTGCTAGTAGATCCCAAAGTTGTGGGAGCAAGAAAGGTAAAAATAGCTTCATTTTGATACCGAAGGTGCTGGATGCAGACATTTATGAATGACTCCAGTTTTGGCAAAAGTGAATTTAGGAAAGCAGACACACAGCTTGCCTACATATACAGAAAGTTGTGGGTACTAGATGAACAGAAAATTCTACAGCCCAGCTAAACCAGGTAGAAACGTAATGCTTTCATAATGACTGCCCTGTTTGTTCACCTGCAATACTTCAGAAACCAAAGGAGAGCACTGAAGCACTGTAGCTGGTCTAAAAAGATACCAGGAACTGTTCACTTCTATTACTCCAGCTTTCTAACAGCCCTCCAAAGAAGAGGCCTGTTCACTGATATGTGTTATATCTGAAAAAAGAAATACTCTTAACTTAGCTGAGCGACCTTTCAAAGTTTATCCAATAATAAAATAATAAAGGTTAAAAAGCCAAGATACACACACCAAAAGGCTACTAAAAAACTCCGAACTACCAGCTAAATCTAGGGAGGTCTGGAAGAGAGACTTTTTTTTTTAACAATGGAAAGAATTAACCTCATAAAATTATAACTGCAAAGAAAATACTGACTTTTTCTTCTGTATCAGCCAATAGCAAATTAAAATGAAGTTATGTGAATTTGCAAGAGGAAGCTACGTGCATTTTACAGCTATTTTGAAGATTCACACTTACACCTCGAGTCACACTGTAAAACACACTCCCATCACTCCAGCCCTCCAACTACCCCTTAAAGCTCTCAGCAGCCTACACAGACACACCTACAGATCAGATCCAGCTACAAATGAAACTTCCACTATGTCCTACAGTGTTCTGTGTCTTGACCTGTAAAAGCACTGAGCACAAGTAGTTCCCCACCTTAGCAAACACAACTTAGAAGTGAACTCTACACAACTTAGAGGTGAACTGAGACTTCAGCTCTTTCTGCTAGAATGGAATCTAACATTTACTTCACATGCAAGCAAGGATTGACTTTTAGTTCAGTAATACTGAGCAGTGTTTCAAAACACGCCTTTTATTCTGACATGATTTTCAAAAATTCTTATAAAGAAAGATCAGCAATGCCCTCAATCTATCCTGAGACAGCAGTTTTACATTTAACAATTGGAAGTTGTTATTCAACAATAATTATGGTTTTAGAAAGGGGGCTAGTGTACATGCCAACTCAGAATCAATATCTACTCCACCATTTTAACTACTCTGCCTCCTATTCATTCATGTTAAAGAATATATAATATTAAATCCCAATCCATAGATTGATTTTTACACATGGTTCATTACACTGAAGCAGAATCCCATCTTGGAAGCACCTCTCATCATGTAAGCAGCTACTGAAGCTCATGAAGCAAAGATAAATACATAACTTTAACAAAACCACATTTATCATTTATGGTGCAATAATGGCTTGGTTCTCTTCCCAATCACTGCAGTATAAACCAAAGGCTCTGCTGAACAGATTTTTTTATACTGCCTTACATTTCCACTCACACATCTACGAAATGAAGTGACATATGACTGAAATGTCAACAGTCAAAAGACCTTCATGATGAAGCTCTGATGCTCATTAGAAGACCCCAATAAAAGCAAAAGCTGCACATGAGCACCATTTGAACAGTTCAGTTACAAACCCAATTCCCTCTTGCAGGTTATGGAGCAACAAAAAGAGAGAGTACAAGTGCTTTAGGCAGTTCAATTGCAAATTCAAGAGTTAATGTGACATGCAATATAATCCAGTGTAACACCGGAGATGGACTTTGTATTTCAAAGACTTAATTAGGATTTATTGGCTGAAGAATACTGAAGAGAACAATAATGATTTGTAGAGTTTTCTTGACAAATCACACACATGAAGCAACCAGCAACCTAATGTAAAATAACTTCAGAAATGCCACAGCATTTATCAGAAAGAACAAAACTTGCCTGAACAGTTTGCTGCACAAAGAACTGTTCCTCTTCTTTAGTTATCATGCTATAAAACACTCTATTAGAAACACAATCTTAGATAAATCACAACAGAAAAATAAAGTACTTTCTATTATCTTTAAAGGCATTATCCTAAGACAGAGATATTAAAGTGAGCATTAACAGCCAGACAACTGTTAGAATCAGCTGCCATTTCAATTCAATTCCCAATCTACTGCACTCAGCTAAGATATGAAGCTGTTAGACGGTTCACGTGCTACCATGTGTACAATGCCAACCCAACAAGACTGCTAAAGAATAATTTGGGGGTATGAAAACATTTCTAGCTTCTTACAGTTGTGTTGTTCATTGAAAAACCCAAGATGTCTCTCTTCAAGAACTTTTCACATCTTTATTACACAATAACCATTATTTAAGCAAACTAAAATGCTTTTCCAAGTCAGTGCAGGCCTGTCATTGCATCAGAACTCTTGCTAACAATTTTACAGGACAATAAGACTAAAAAGACTAAAAAAGAACCAGCCCTAAAATTGAAGAGAAATTTTATAGTTTGTTTTAGCTCACTCTAATCCTAATAATACTTTTACCTAAGCTATTCAGGACAGACTGTACACACCTTTCTACTTCACTTGTTGGGAAAAGTTTTTGGTTTCTTTTTCCTAAGGCTACTTTTTCCTTAACTACTGTCTACACACGGACCAGCAAAACAAACTTTCCTATTGTTTCCAATTAATACCCAGCTTACCTGTGTTTTGCGTGGTATCTTACACAAGAACTCTGTCACAAAAGGCTTCCTCAGACTAAGCATAATGTCACCAGGTAACACTGTAAAACAGGGAAGCTCAAATACTAGAGATACTTCTGTTGTCAACTGAAGTTTATGATAAAAAGAAAGAGAATTCTGCTAAAGAAGTTCTGTTGTACATAAGATACAAAATGCAGCTCTACTGTATAGCAGCTGTGTAGAAGGACGAATCAAAAATTTCAACTAAATTTAAAGGGACTGGGATAAAAAGGTCCCAAAAAGCAGGTATTTTACATAATCTAGCAAGAGATGAATTTCAGTCTTTCTAACTTCAGGTTTACATATCTGATTACAATTCCACACCAATATTAATCAGAGCAGCAAGCCACTCAAGTTATGAAACACACTAAAAGGAGATGAACTGGATTGAAAAGCATCACACTGCCGAAGAAAAAGACAGAATTCTTAAGCTGAAGAGATGATGTTGATCACCACTGCTTGTACTCCATACAAAATAGAGGGTGGCCATGAGGTCACACACTCTCAGTCTTCCTGTATTTACAGACAGCACATATAGGAAACAAAAGAAACACACCAGAGTCCCACCTACAGTAGGTCTCCCAACATTAATTCACTTTTGCCCAAGATCAAATAAAACGGGAAAAGCTGGCTGTACACTGGGATGTTGAGTCCTCCAGCTCAGGCAGAACTTGACACAGCTCCTGACTCAACTCACACAAAGACCTGCTTTGATGCACATGTTTGAAGGGAAGGGAGTGGAACAGTGACGATACACAGTGGGTACTTCCAGGATTTCCTTGCTTTTATCAGTTTAACACTTCAACTCAATTATTCTTCTCAGGTTTTTAATGTGACTTCATTAAACACCAATGGCAGTGCCAAGGTGCAAAGCTCAGCATTTCTATCAATCCTTTGAACACGAGACAAGTACTTTAGAAGACAAGGTTTACTCAAACTTTATCTTTGCTTTCCTTTGCCTACATAACAAGTTAGATAGTTGAACAGAAATGTGCCATTCCTTCAAGACAGCACTAGGTTTTCTATCAAACTCATGCCCATGGTTAATATTCTGGTCATATTAACTCCATGTCTGGAGTCAACAGCACAACTCCAAAATAAAGTTCATCAGTTAAGGTTTAACAAGTGAGGCTGGATTTGCTCCCATCGTAAGTCATGGGGTACACCTTGGAAGTGTTCTTTTTTTGTCATATGAGCCCCAAGGTTGGAAGCTCATGTATCAGGGGAAAACATTATTAGCAGCAGCATCCTTTTACTGTGAACATCACATGAGACTCAGATACTTCAGGGTTTACACAGAGACTTGCAATCTTCTGTGTGTCTTCAGCACAGAACAGCTCTTACTCTTCCAAGTCAAGAAAATGAGTCTCTATTTCAGCAACCAATGTAATGCCAGCAACAGCGCTGCTGTCACTTTTCAGGCTTTAGCATCCTCTGCTTACAACAAGGCCAGGAGCAGCTCTGTCTGTCCTTACTCGAACCCTGTCTGCATTCACGTTTTGACACTGATAACATCACCTGTACAAAGAAGAATGTCTTAAGGGAAGGGAAGAAATCAAATTTATGACTGAGTACACAACCTTGACAAAGCACACATTCTATGACAGATATTCTACACCTATAACAGAGCCATAACTCCTGTTCACACTACAGAAGCTGGAGCTCTGGCAGACCTTCTCAATAACCTGTAGTGTCATGGCATTGGTAAGATATGGATCTTGGAGTATTTGGCACTGGAGATTGAAGCATGTTTGCTTTCAATGGCTCTTTTCAAATGTTGTTTCCAGACCATGCAAAAGGCTGTAAAATTCCAACCATGGAATTACTGTCTGCATGATCACTGCACACTGAAAAACACCATTTGAGGGGATGGTAGAGTTCTGTTGTCTTCAAACCTGACTTTCCAAGAGTTTCTCCAGTATCCCTGAAAACAAACAAGTAAACACTTCAATCCTTTAAGAATATGAAAAACTGTGAGCTCTACAGAAGCTCTGACTTCTGTTAATTAAGCTAAGAGGTAGTATTATATACAATATTATTCCAGAATAAAAAATTCAGTATTCCATATACTTCTTGAAATTAGGGTCAAGATTTTCTCCTCTATTCTGACAGTGATTTGTTTCTGATGAGATTTTTTTTTTCACCCTCAATTCGAGGCAGCAGGGTCTTTGACTATGACTTGAAGGTAAGTATTATCCATAAGACTTTCCAATATTGTTTTTAGCAATTGGAAAATAAGTTCAGAACGAGTCAGCCCAGAACTAAATACAGGATACTGCTTCCTGGAGCCCACATCTACTAATTTAACATACCTAATAACACTATTAAATCCAAAGAAACATTGCCTTTCTATTTTTCATAGCTCTTTAGAAAGCCAGCTTCAGGAAATCCAATGTTAGCCTCAGGTAGTGTTAAGCAACAGAGCTGCTAATTAGAAGCAAATAAACTACTCTGTGTATTTGGTTCTTCGATCCTTTTCTCAACACTGTGAAACCAGGAACCTCACAATGCCAACAAACATCCGTCAACAACCCCAAACGAAATCTTATACAATGATAGAAAAATACTGCTTTAAGACCTGACAAGAACGGATGACTGAAGATTTTCAGAAAAAGAAGAGCTCAAAGGCAATATAGAACTAGATCATTTTTTTCTTCATAAAACGAATGACATTTCAAATGTCATCTAACAGCCTCCTGAAACATCTTCATGCTTTCAGTTTCTCATATCTCCAGAGCTTAACCATCTCCTCCCCAAAGTCAACGGCAACATAAACATTCATAGCAGCCAGTGATTGCATTTCCTTGTCCATAGAGAAACACAGCTGTGGCTCAGTTTCAACAATTTCCTTATACAACAAAACATATTGGGACAGTGGCCATACCTGGGTTTTTAGTGTATTCCCCTTGCAACACTTTAACTTCTGAAAAGCAGTTCTACAAGAAGATAAAGCAAACCACCACTAACACCGGAATGCCATACTCCTCATCTTACACGCAGAGTTCAATTCCCTAAGAAATCCTCTTCTGGTCTGCACAGTCTCGCTGGAAGTACACACATATCAGACTCACCTGTGCAGACTATTTTCCGGGACAAGAGCCAAAATCTGCAAGCCTACATCATAATCATCTCGCTGAAGTCCTTCTTTCAAACCCAGAAGGGCAAGCAGCTTTTGCAAATACCATCTGCAAAAACAAGGACACGTACCCTACCGCAACACCGCAGCTNNCCGGGCGGCGGGGCCGGCCCAGCCCGCGGGGGTCGCGGTGCCTGCGGTCCGTGCGGTCTCTGCGGTGGAGCTCGGGACGGGCCGGGGACGGACAGGCACTCGCCACAGCCAGGAGGATCAGCAGGTGACGCAGGACCTGTCTCGCCGCCTTCCTTCTCCCGCGTGCTGCCGCCGCGCTCCCACCCACTCTGCTGAAAGCCTGCGATCCACCGACGGTGCTAAAAGCTCCGAGCGGCTGGGTATAGGACATAGTGCCATGGTATTAGTGCATTCTGCACCAGGGGACGCTTAGGTTGGACATTTGGAAGAATTTCTTCACAGAAGGGGTGATTAGACATTGGAATGGGCGGCCCAGGGAGGTGGCGGAGTCACCATCCCTGGAGGTGTTGAAGGAAAGCCTGGACGTGGCACTCAGTGCCGTGGTCTGGTTCACAAGGTGGTGTTGGGTCACACATTAGACTCGATGATCTCAGAGGTGTTTTCCAGCCTAATTGATTCTGTGATTTCACACAAGATCATTTCGGGCATGAATCTAAAAATTGTTTCAATCTGGATGGGGTTTTGTTTCTCCTCTTATTTAAACATACGATGTTTCTGGTCAAAGGATCTCAGGTCAGACATTCCATGGCGCTATTTAAGACCACAGCACTGAGCAGCTGCCATACAGGAAGGATTCTTCACCCCAACAGTTTTCAGAGAGATGGTCACGCAGATGCCTCTCCTTTTTGCAAGATCCAGTGCACAAGTAATGGCTAATAAAATCTTCTCCTTTAATTAAACAGCATTTCATTCTATATAACCAACCCCGACATATTATGTCAAAACCCTCTATACCCACATGCCATATAAGAGTCAGTCCAGTGATGTTAATAATCAGCTTCACTTAGCACCTGCCGGGACCTCATTCCTTACTCTGATTGGATTTTTTTAAAAAATGTGAAAAATTTGCTGGGCATCAAAAATCTGAACTACATTTCAGTGCTGGGATCAGCAGTTTTTCAGTGGAACACANTATGACTGAGTACACAACCTTGACAAAGCACACATTCTATGACAGATATTCTACACCTATAACAGAGCCATAACTCCTGTTCACACTACAGAAGCTGGAGCTCTGGCAGACCTTCTCAATAACCTGTAGTGTCATGGCATTGGTAAGATATGGATCTTGGAGTATTTGGCACTGGAGATTGAAGCATGTTTGCTTTCAATGGCTCTTTTCAAATGTTGTTTCCAGACCATGCAAAAGGCTGTAAAATTCCAACCATGGAATTACTGTCTGCATGATCACTGCACACTGAAAAACACCATTTGAGGGGATGGTAGAGTTCTGTTGTCTTCAAACCTGACTTTCCAAGAGTTTCTCCAGTATCCCTGAAAACAAACAAGTAAACACTTCAATCCTTTAAGAATATGAAAAACTGTGAGCTCTACAGAAGCTCTGACTTCTGTTAATTAAGCTAAGAGGTAGTATTATATACAATATTATTCCAGAATAAAAAATTCAGTATTCCATATACTTCTTGAAATTAGGGTCAAGATTTTCTCCTCTATTCTGACAGTGATTTGTTTCTGATGAGATTTTTTTTNAAGCTTTTTGGAATCCAGAGCATGGCATAAATGCTGTTTTATTTAATAAAAAATAAATTGAAAAAATACCTTAGCAGACAAGCTCTTAAGTGAAAGCAGTTGTATTTGCTATAGCAGCTCAGCTAAAATAAGCACTGGCATCTCTCCTGCAGTAATATCTTAAACATATCAGTAGAAAAGCAAGTTAGAAGCACTGAATAATTCAGGTTGGAAGGCACCTCNTCACCCTCAATTCGAGGCAGCAGGGTCTTTGACTATGACTTGAAGGTAAGTATTATCCATAAGACTTTCCAATATTGTTTTTAGCAATTGGAAAATAAGTTCAGAACGAGTCAGCCCAGAACTAAATACAGGATACTGCTTCCTGGAGCCCACATCTACTAATTTAACATACCTAATAACACTATTAAATCCAAAGAAACATTGCCTTTCTATTTTTCATAGCTCTTTAGAAAGCCAGCTTCAGGAAATCCAATGTTAGCCTCAGGTAGTGTTAAGCAACAGAGCTGCTAATTAGAAGCAAATAAACTACTCTGTGTATTTGGTTCTTCGATCCTTTTCTCAACACTGTGAAACCAGGAACCTCACAATGCCAACAAACATCCGTCAACAACCCCAAACGAAATCTTATACAATGATAGAAAAATACTGCTTTAAGACCTGACAAGAACGGATGACTGAAGATTTTCAGAAAAAGAAGAGCTCAAAGGCAATATAGAACTAGATCATTTTTTTCTTCATAAAACGAATGACATTTCAAATGTCATCTAACAGCCTCCTGAAACATCTTCATGCTTTCAGTTTCTCATATCTCCAGAGCTTAACCATCTCCTCCCCAAAGTCAACGGCAACATAAGCATTCATAGCAGCCAGTGATTGCATTTCCTTGTCCATAGAGAAACACAGCTGTGGCTCAGTTTCAACAATTTCCTTATACAACAAAACATATTGGGACAGTGGCCATACCTGGGTTTTTAGTGTATTCCCCTTGCAACACTTTAACTTCTGAAAAGCAGTTCTACAAGAAGATAAAGCAAACCACCACTAACACCGGAATGCCATACTCCTCATCTTACACGCAGAGTTCAATTCCCTAAGAAATCCTCTTCTGGTCTGCACAGTCTCGCTGGAAGTACACACATATCAGACTCACCTGTGCAGACTATTTTCCGGGACAAGAGCCAAAATCTGCAAGCCTACATCATAATCATCTCGCTGAAGTCCTTCTTTCAAACCCAGAAGGGCAAGCAGCTTTTGCAAATACCATCTGCAAAAACAAGGACACGTACCCTACCGCAACACCGCAGCTAGCTCTAAAAAATAACCATCATAACAGTTCCTGGGCTTTGTTATCTAATTATTTAACCACACAGCGAAATCAACACGCAGGCAATGAAACAGGACAACCTAATTAATAACGCGGAGAAGAAAGCTGTACAGAAACAAAGAGATTACGAGCCCAGCACAGAAGCCCGCGCTGCCGGCTCGGAGGTCCCGGCTGGGAAGGCTCTGCTGCGGCAGGACCTCACCCCCGGCCCTGCTGTCACCTCGCTCCCACCTCCCGCGCCTCGCCCACAGCCCTGGCGAGACCTGTGCCAGCCCAGTGCCCCCACCTGCACAGGGAGAGCCCCTCGCCACCCGGGGGAATTCTGCCTGCCTCCCGTCCTTCCCCCGCCCCCGCGGCCGCGTCCCCCAGGGTTTATCACCCGCTGACAGTGAAGCGGATCAGCGACCCCGCGGCCCCTCCCGTCCCGTCGAGTCCCGGCCGCCCCGCGCCGCCCTCTCGGGAAGCCCGGCAGCGCCCGCGGGGCTGAGAGGCGCCGGCTCCAAGCACCCACCCGCCCGCTCTATCCGCCCTTGCAGCGGCGCGGGCCCTCACCCAGTCGCTACGCGGGCGGCAGCAGCGGCGGCAGCGCGGCCATGGTGAGCACAGCACAGCACGGTCCCGCTCCCCCGCCGGCCGCCGGCGCGNCAAGATCCAGTGCACAAGTAATGGCTAATAAAATCTTCTCCTTTAATTAAACAGCATTTCATTCTATATAACCAACCCCGACATATTATGTCAAAACCCTCTATACCCACATGCCATATAAGAGTCAGTCCAGTGATGTTAATAATCAGCTTCACTTAGCACCTGCCGGGACCTCATTCCTTACTCTGATTGGATTTTTTTAAAAAATGTGAAAAATTTGCTGGGCATCAAAAATCTGAACTACATTTCAGTGCTGGGATCAGCAGTTTTTCAGTGGAACACAAAGCTTTTTGGAATCCAGAGCATGGCATAAATGCTGTTTTATTTAATAAAAAATAAATTGAAAAAATACCTTAGCAGACAAGCTCTTAAGTGAAAGCAGTTGTATTTGCTATAGCAGCTCGGCTAAAATAAGCACTGGCATCTCTCCTACAGTAATATCTTAAACATATCAGTAGAAAAGCAAGTTAGAAGCACTGAATAATTCAGGTTGGAAGGCACCTCAGGAAATTTTCCTGTCCAATCCCCTACTCATAGCAAGGCTAACTTTGACATTAGATCAGATTATTCCTTTATTTTGGTAATTTATTTTTATATATGTATAAAAGTAAACACACACCTATGTATGGTATGAAGTCATTACCTACCTAGTGATGATTTCTTCAGTGTGTGCTATGCATGACCTTGAAAGTGGAATATGCTCCATAACTTCACCTACAAACATTAATTGGGAGAGTTATTTCAGAGCAAGTTCTTTTTCTCCATATTCTTTCTAGGTATTTGGAATTTCAGAGCCGCAACTCCAAATTTGGGGGTCCTAGAAAATGCTCCTTGAAACCTGTTGTTTAACCCCAACCAGCAACTAGGCCCCACAAAGCTGCTGGCTCCCTCCCCTCCCCAGCAGGATGGGGAGAGAACTGGAAGACTCAAACTTGTGGGTCAAGATAAAAACAGTTTCATGTGACAGAAAATAATAATAATAATATATACAAACCGAGTGATGCATAATGCAATTTTTCACCACTTACTGACTGATGCCCAGACAGTTCCCAAACAGCAGCCCCTGGTCAGCTTTTTCTCAGTTTATATACTGAGGTGACGCCATTTGGTATGGAATAATCTTTGGCCAGCTGGGATCAGCTGTCCCAGCTGTGTTCCCTCCCCCTTCTTCTTGCTGGCAGGGTATGAGAAGCTGAAAAGTCCTTGACAATAGTGTAAACACTGCTTAGAAACAACTAAAAACATTAGTGTGTTATCAACATTGTTCTCATCCTAAATCCAAAGCACAGCTCTGTACCAGCTACTAGGAAGAAAATTAACTCTATCCCAGCCAAAACCAGGACAAAACGTTTTAACAAATCCTTAAAATCAACAGTGGGATCTTAGAGAAAATCAATCTGTAAACTTTTCAGTGCTATCATAATTATAAATCTTTCAATGTCCATTATTTTGGGAAAGATAATACTGCTTCAGGTAACTGAACAATGTCCTAGCCATCACCTCTAAAGCAGCAAAGGAGTCAGTCACATGCAGGCATGTGTCTTTAAAAACACTAAGTTGAGTGCATAAATGGAAGTAGGTTGCAGAGAGCACTCGTGCCCTCAGCTTTAACCTCCAAATAACATTTTGAAAGCAAGTGTCTAGCCCTTGCTTTACTCAAATTATGCTGTGCATTCCATCTTGCTAAAAATATATAAAAAATCAGGTGTGGAACAGAGATAAGTAAAAATTGTCTCTTTTCAGAAAGCAGTGCCGTGCAGCACTGACTTGCTAATTGCCATGCAGCCCAAGTCTAAGCTTTGCTTTCAGAAAGGCTTCTTTGCCACTACTGCTGCTGTTCTGCAGCTGAGCCACAAAGTTCACACAGTCCTGCTGCTCTGTAACACAGTCACTTCAGTGCCCAAATGCTTCTTATTTGGTCTTCTAGTTATTTAAAGACAACTGCAGAGACATCAGTATGCTCTGGCCCCAGTCTTTTTAAGATTTGTGCTTTTACCTTGCTGTACGCTTTGTCTGCAGTCCCACTGATGTTACCTGTTTGTGGTTTAGTGTGTTCCACCAGACCTGGCAGAATTTCATCTGATTTTTGCCTTTTATTCTGGACATTTTTTTTAGAGCAGGATTAAAATCAGGTTAAGAAAATAGAGCCTGGTTAGTGGAGTTCTTCCTTAAAGGCAGGAGAAAAGGATGTTTTGTACTCAGCTGGACCCCCCACAGCTCTAGTCCCAGAACTGATGCTGACAGTTCTGACTCTTGTAATACCTGTGTTTAAACCGAATTTTCATCTGAAGAGTATCTTATCCCCAGGAGGCAGCCACAGATACTTAGGGAATGATAGTGACAGGTCACATAGAGAGTCCTTCCCCAAACCACTTGCATTCATGTTAAATAAGAATTAATTACTGTACCTCTTAATTAGCCAGCCATAGCTCTCATTCGGCATGTACAAATGCTGAGGAAAACAATTTCTGAGTTAGAGAACTTACCATCTGAAAGACAGACAGTCCTACACAACAGACTTGTCTGCTGCAGACAAGCTCTGCATTGCAGAGGCAGAAGCAGAATTTGGCCCACATATTCAAAAGGTTGTAGTTCTGGCTTTTGGCTCATGCTTTGTTATATAAGAAAAAGAGAAGTAAGTGTTCATGTAATTGCTCAGTTTCCAGGTGACGTTTGTTAATTATCCAGAATATTTTTTAGCTTTGCCCACTGAAAGATCTTACAAACCTATGTTTTCTCCTTCAGCTAAAGAAGTGTTAGCAATTCCATTTTAAGGGAGAACAGTGAGGTGGCTCAAACAGCAGATGTGCTGAGCGACACCCCACACTCCTCTGAGACCAGTGGTGTCAAAGGGCTGTGTCCAGCACTGCTGAGGAGGAGCTGGCAGCAGAGTCCAGCTTGCCCAAATCCCATCTTCTGTATTTGTCAGAAGGCTGGTCTGTTGTAATGTAATTACTGCAGGCTGAATTGACTCCTGCATTTCACATAATGGCAAAATTACATAAAGAGTTATTATTTTCTTCATTGGGAATCAATGTCATTGTGTCACTATTTTATTCTGAGCAAGCACAGTTTGCCAAGGATCTTCAAGGAGCACCATTCACAAAGCCCCATCTTCCCTCCATGTGTCAGGTAAGGACAGCATCTCTGCTGAAGCTGCCTGCCACACTATCCCATCTGATCTATGCACGGTAAATCCCAAGTGTGACTATGATCACTCAAGTGCTCTGAATAAGTTATAATTGGAAAAAATTATTTTCATTATGTGTTGCTTGGACTGTCCTTTTTTCAGCATGTAGCACAGTGGTGTCTCAGCTGCTTCCGAGGCATTTAGATCCTACAGCTAGGGACACACTGGTACAGTTATTACAGGACCTACATGTAGGTAAGCCCAAAGCTCTTGCTAACAACTGCAGGCAAGTCACATCAGCCTTGTGCAGTTCCTGGGATGTCGCTCCTGATCAGCCTCCATGCTAACAGCACTCTCCTCAGTTACCTCTGACACTCAGTTACCCTGCAGGAAGGCTGGATAGGCTGGAAGAGTGAGCTAACAAGAACCTTATTAAGTTCAACAAGGTCAAGTGTGATGTCTTGCACCTGAAAAAACAAAATCCAGAAGTGCAGCACAGGCTGGTATCTACCCATCTGTGGAGCAGCTCTGTGTAAAGAGACCTGGGGTTCCTGGTGGACAAACAGCTCATCATGAGTGAACAGGATGCTGCTGCAGCAAAGAAAGCCAGCAGGATGCTGGGCTGCATCAACAAGGGCATCACCAGCACAGATAAAAAAGTATTTGTCCCACTCACTGCTTGCCAGGCTACACCTGAAATACTGTGTTCACTTCTGGTCCCTGCTACACAAAAGAGATGTGGACAGGCTGGAGAGGGACCAGAGAAGAGCCACAAAGATCATCAAGTCTTGAGAAGCTTGACATGGGAAGAATGGCTGAGAGAAATGGGCTTGCTCAGCTGTCGGAAGAGAAGGCTTGCAGGAGGCTTTATCACCACATTCCAGTGTTTACAGGGTGGCTACAAAGAAGATGGAAATTCCTTTTCTTTACAAGGATTCCCATGGAAAAGAGAAAGGGTAATGGATACAAATTGCTTCTGGGGAGATTCCAATTAGACACAGGAGTAAAATGTTTCACAATAAGAAAAATCAGCCATTGGAATAATCTCCCCAAGGAAGTGGTGGATTCCCCAAAACTGGGCAATTTTAAGATTCAGCTGGATGAGGGTGCTGGGTCATCTTGTGTAGATGTTTTAACCCACAAAGAAAGCTTATTTTTTTTGAGAGAGGTTTGAATGACAGAGAAGCATTTCTAAATGCCTTAGTGGTATTAGTTCTTCCAAGGCATGAGGATTATTGGGCTAATCTTAGGGACAGAGGAACAAGGGGCAGGGAGATGATGAAGGCTGTATGATCGTGACTGCCCTGTCTCCCCGCAATCTCCTGCATACAAGTGTGCCTGCTCTGACATGCAACACTGAGCAATTTGGCACGTGGATTTCCTGAAATCCCACCAAAGCCCACGTAATTTCCCCTCTTGTTGTAAGAGCTGATACACTCAGTTTCTGCTCAGGCTGGAGCTGAGGGCTGGAGGTTCACGTGAGCCAGGAAGAGTCTTTCCTCTGACTTTAGTAGGTGGTATCTAAACCACAAAGAGAAAACTCAGCAGCCCTTAGATGTGTTGTTCACTTTTCTTTTGAGAATGCTTAGCTTGGCAGACAGGATCCTAGACTTAAACACAGATGATTTAGACTGAAATGCTGTCACAGCCAGATGCCAAATGACTTAAGGCAAAATAGCTATGCTTCAGCTACTTCTCTGTGAACAGAGATAATTATTCCTTGTTGCACAGAACATGTAAGAATAAAATCCATCACTGATTTTATACACTTTAATAATAAGTGCAACAATGTAGGCACTAAAATAGATCAGATTAATTTATTTTTGGTGAAAGCTTAATTGCACAGCACAGGGAACATCTGAGATCATGTCTGAGTAGCAGCATAAAACTGCATCAGTCTTGAAGTGTGTTTTTCCTTAAAGATAGACACTTGAAGGTGGGAAACAAAAGTTGAAGAAAAGGAGAAAACACCTTTTATAGAAAAGAAAGAGGAGAAAGGACAAAGGAAAGTGAGTATAGGTTGGAAATGGGAGATGAAGTGGTATATGTTCTAGGCTGCAGGGCAAAACACAAATACTTTAAAATATTAAAGCATTAATTTTATGTATCAAATTTCATCTTTTTGCATAGATCTCACCGCCATTTTCTGAATTTGTGTTAAATAAATTGGGGTTACTGGTGCAACTGTGGGTAATTATGTCCACAAAGATGCTCAGAGGCCTGAAGAACCTCTGCTGTGAGGTCAGGCTGAGGGAATTGGCACTGTTCAGCCTGGATACGTCTCTGGGGAGACCTGGGAGCACCTTCCAGTACCTAAAGGGACAAGAGAGCTGAAGAGGGACTTTTTACAAGGGCATGTACTGACAGGACATGGGGGAATGGCTTCAAACTGAGACAGGGTGGCTTTAGATTAGATATTGGGAATAAATCCTTTACTGTGAGGGTGGCGAGGCCCAGGCACAGGTTGCCTAGAGAAGTTGTGGATGCCCCATCCCTGGAAATGTTCAAGGCCAGGTTGGACGGGGCTTGGAGAACCGGAGCAATAAAAGTCTCCTCGGGCCGCGCCTCCCTGGCCGCGATGGCGGCAGCGGCGGCTGCGAGCGGCCGGGTAGCACATGCCCTGCTCCGCCCCTCAGGAGTGGGGTCCCGCCTGGGCGGGGCGGAATGAGCGCCTTGGAGCCGCTGGGAGCGGCTGGAAACGTCCCTGGCCTCCGGGGGCCGCTGCTTCCTCTCTTGCCGCCGACGGTCTTCGAGTGAGCGGCGGGCCCGGCCTTCCGCGTGGGCAGCGCGGCCGGCGAGGAGGCAGCCCGGGGTGAGCACTGCTCTGAGGGGAGAGAGGGGCAGGGGGCGGCCGGGGATGAGCGCCGCTCTGAGGGGAGAGAGGGGCAGGGGGCGGCCGGGGATGAGCGCCGCTCTGAGGGGAGAGAGGGGCAGGGGGTGGGCCCTTACCTACATGTAGGTCCTTCGCTTTTCCCCGGGGAAGGAGCCGGGAGCGGCTGCCCTTTGCTGAGGGGAGAGAGGGCCGGAGGTGGCGGGGTGGGCTGCGTGCTTGGCTGGAGGCCGTGGGACGGGGGTGTCTAAGTTGATTCTGAGTTAATTAAAATGACTTTATTTAAATAGCACCTGTTAAATTGCAGTTGTTGAAAGCACGTTTCTGGTTGAGTTGGTTTGCAGTGTCACTTCGAAGACTGCTCTGCTTTATTCGCAGGTTCATTTTAGTTTGTTTCCTCCTATATTTTTAATTTAAAACAATTATATTGTGTGTTAGCATTTGGAAAACTGGTGGTGAAAATGCATTTCAGCAGAGCCCAGGGCAGTGGTTCTCCTCAGGCTCCCGGCCATGAGGAACCCAGGAGTGCAGCCTGTGCTTTTTATTACTACAAATTTTTTTACTGAAAGTGCAGTGAGGTCTCCTCCAGAGAATCACAGCGAGCTTCCCATGTAGGTGATGATGGCCACTCCTGCTTGTCGGTGTGTTCCTCTCTCCTAAAGGAATTTTTATCGTTCAGTCTAATACTCATTGTTGAGATCTTTAATGCAGAAAGTGTTTTGCTGTGGAAACAGAAGAAATAGATGGTAGAGAATTAGCGTTCCAAAATGAATGCTTAAATATATATTCAGAACATGACCCAAAAATACTTTGTGTGCCTGCCTGAATTAATCTTTAAATCCATGCTTTTGCAGTTACCTGGCCCACAGTCACCTTTGGTCGTACTGTAATGTGAACCTTTACATGATGGCAGAACCACTTAATCTTCAACATAATGAAGTTACAGATGGAGATTTAAGCAACAGGGTCACAGGTACCAACTTACTGTTGAAAAGCTTTTAGTTTTGAGGCTGAGTTTCTGAAATAGCTAATAAAAACCAGTATTTTGTAAGCAAACAATACAGGGTATTTTTGACAAGTGCAGAAACAGAAAGTTTTAACAGCAGTGCAGGTGCAGTAAGAGAGACTTTGTCCAAAAATTGACAGAGGTATCTTCCCTTTGTTCTTCTGTGATTGTGTATATGCTTGATTATTGATACACATCATCAGTATGAGTATGGCTTATAGATACAACTCCTAATTATCCAAACTTGTGCCAGCTGAAATGCATTAGAAACTAAAAAACCCCACCAGGATAATTGAAGTATTAGGGAGTTTGGACCAATAAGTGGGAGTTGCAGTTCCTTCAGCAATATTTCTTGCCTCTGTACTGTCTGATCCACGTTCGCTTACCCCAAGTTGGGGAGAGGGAAAGGCTTCATTTTGGGAGATTTGAATTAGCTTTGTATACAGACATCTTGGGTCTGGAGAGTTCATGCAATTTGATTTCATGTTAGTCAAGAGTTGTAGTTCAGGCAAAGTTTGCAAGATTAACTTGCTTCCAGGTGTGAGAAAAAGGCTGTGTAAGCTTTGTGTTGTCTCTGTGAAGACCTTGAATAGCCCTGCCAGACTGGAACAAGCTCTGAATGTCGTGTGTAGCCTAGAACAGAAACAAATTCTTTGAAGGTGGATGAGTTTCCTACTTGAAAAAACAGTTCTTACTATATTGATATGCAGGCTTAGCTGAATGTCTTGTAAGAGTTGTTTGGTAAAGATAAAACTCGCAGGAAAGACCACAAGGTTTGTAAGTCACTCACTGGAAAGTCAGAATCTCTTGTTTCAGAGTGTTTTGTTTCTCAATACTGAGTGATAAGCACAGAAGGTGCAACTGTTGTTTTAATAATACCACTGATTGCATTATTGAATAAGTGTGGTATCAGAGTGAAAACAAGTGACTTCCAGAGTGTGTCGTGGTCCAGGCATCTCCATTCACTCAAAGGGGCTGGCAGAATAGTAGGAGTAGCCAAGAGCCTTGTTTCTTCCTGCAAATATTCCATAACATAGGCACGTGTTAGTGTTGTTAATCAGATCCCTTTGCAAATACTTCTGCTTCTAGGAAGTTCTATGGAAGACAAAACTGGTAGAGAGAACTGCATAGCTGCAGCTGATAAAGGAAATACTGTGAGTTATTTCACTTTATAGTTGCCCCAAGTATTCTGAGCATTTCTAGATAGCAGAAATTATCAGCATGTATTTCTCTTTCTAGAACTTTGAAGTTTTGTCTCTTTTTGTTGTCATTTTTTTGTATATTAGAATATTTCTACTCTACTGGGCAGCTTTTTTACAGTAAGAATGACTTCAGGTTTTTCTTCCACAGGTGTCACATTCTAATTGGATTAATGGGAAGCCAAAGAAATTGCAATGTTCCTCTAAGAATGCTTTTTCTATTTGCTATGATAAGAGTTTCTTGAGTCTGTTAGTACCACCCCCTAAAGGGGGCACTTGCCATCGTTGTGGTCTGTTTGGTAAGTGCCTGTTGTCCTGTAGTCTGTGACATACAGTACATTTATCAGTGAAACCAGATCAGGTTTGCTCAGAAATGCCTTAAAATGAATGTATATTTTTTAAGTCTCAGACACAAGTATAGACTGTTCAGAACATATAGTTGGAGTAACAGAACTGACAAGCAGAAGAGAGCATCTCTTTAGCAAAAGTGGTGGGTTTTTTTCCTTAAATGTAGAAGGAATTTGGAACGTTTGGGCAGCAGTGTCTGATAGCTGTATGTGAATACAAGTACCTATTTGTATGTGCTTAGAATTGCAGGAGAGCTGTTTTGTAAAGCAGTTACTTAAACAGCTGCTGTCCCTTCCAATATGTGTTTTGCTCAGACTTCTCTTTTTTGTCTTTTTTGGGTTTTTTAGGAAAGCTCAGATGTTCACAGTGTCTGCAAACATACTATTGCTCTGCAGATTGTCAGAAAAAGGATTGGCCAGCACATAGAGTAGTTTGTGATCCCATTAAACAGAAGTAAGTTTATTGAAAGTTCTGCCAAATAATCTTCATAGAAAGACAATATCCCTCCCACTACAGCATAAATGACCATGGGAAGGCACTCTTGGAGTAAAATGTATTGCTTATTCTTAGGCTACTACTGCATTATCTTATGCCTGTCATTATTACATATTGCCATATTTGTAATTCTGCATTTTCTTGGATAAGGAATAAGTGTTGGCAAAAATCACACACGATGAACACAGCCTTTTATCTCTATTTGCAAGTAGATTGTATTATTAATGCTACTTGTCAGTCTTTTGTTCTTCAAATTTGATTTGTTTTTCTTTGATTACAGTTTAAGTAACAGCAAAACCAAGACGGGAGTTTATCTTAAGGTATGGAATACAATTTTGACTATGTCTTGAATGGATCTGGTGTGAGTGAGTGGCAGTGTGCTAATTTAACCTGTACAGGAAAGGAACAAGTTGCTCCTTTTAGAACGATCAGTGCTTCAAATGAAAAGTCACTGGAGAAGTATTCAGAGAAATGTTAGTTCTAGAGCTCTTAAAAGTACTGTCAGACAACCCTCCTTTTGTTTGAAAAAAACATTTGTGAAAAAGTTAAAAACAAAGACATGTATGATGTTGCTAGAGAAATACCGTGGGAAGGAAACAGATGTAGTGTGTCCAATTCAGAAAACTTTTGGTGTCTTGTTTCTTGAATCTGAGCTGATTCTTAGAGCCTTGGAAATTTATTAGAGAAATACATTTAATGTACTAATATATATTAACAGATGCAGATAAACTGTTGTTCCTTTGCTGTAGAAGGAGCTAAAGATGTCAGTTCTCCTTTGTAATGTTTTGAAGCCTCTCTTGATCTTACTTTGAGCCAAGCATTTCTTCCAGACTTCTTATGAACTCTTCTGCAGGAGTTGATTTTTCTGTCCTTGTGGTTTCTTGGGATCACATTTATGAAGATGAATAAATGTGCATACCTCCAACTAGCCTCGTGTTTGCACTGCAGAACTCCTTTGTCATGTACTTCTTTGAAGTAGCTTATTCATCTGTTTAACTTTTTGAAGGAATTTAGAAAGGATTTATTCATGTCATGAGACTTCTGTTAGTTCATCCTGTTAGTTCCTGCCGTGTGTGTACTTGTGACTCTGTTCTAATGAAACTGATAACTGATGGTGAGGGCCCTTTATACCAAATGGTTGTACAATATGAATAAAAAATTTGCAGTCACTTTATTTTCAAAGAAGAGAACGTGTTTTTTTTCCCCTTTTCACCTTTTGAAGCTCACATAAGTTCTGCAGAAGTAAGAGAGCTTAGATTGCATGTTGAATGATAATTATGTGGATTACATTAAATTATTCGACTTCTTAAAAATGGATGCTAGCAATTAAAGCAGTAGCTATAATCCACTCTGGGGTGTTAAGGTTACGAGGAAGCAGATGGAATTAAATTCTTCTTATTTATGAGAGCATCATAAGTGGGAATTTTAGCTGAGTTGTCCCATAAAACAGGTGTGAGGAGGTGAATGTGTGAGTCTTCAGCACTTGTTTTTCATTGATATTCAGTATATCTCTGCATTGTTTCTTGAAGTTTGTTGCTACAAGGAGCTACAGCTGAACAACTCCAGTTTAAACATAACTTGTACCTGTTTTAAATAGGGTAATTCAGCTTCTGGGGATTCTTGCTGTTTAACTTAATTTCCCAATTCTGTAGAAGAGAGAGCAGAAGTTAGTTGAATTGATAGCACTTCAAGCCTCAACAGCAGCTTTAACTTTAATATGCAAGACAATATTTCTGAAGGCCTTAATTATTTAGTCACTTAGATAGGGGGAAATAATCTGCTATCACCTCTTGTTCTAATTATAATTATTTCCAGTCCATTAAGTGTTTCTTTGCCAGTTACGGTCCAAAAGGAAAAGGACAGAATAAAGGCATTGCCAGCTTATTTCCCAGCTGATGGGAAAGCACTATTCAGTAACTGGTGTTGATATATTACAGGAGGAAGTGAGGTTGAGTTTTGCTGTAGATGTTGTTCTTCCAGATTCTGGTAAGTGCTTGGTTGTGTGGGTAAAAAAACCCAACACAATTAAGGCTTTTATGTGCACACCCCTCCCCAACACCTGTAAAAGACGAGTGGTTTTCTTTTGCCCTCCTCCTTCTTATCACTCTCCCAATCTCTCCCTTGACTTTTTTTTTTTCAGTTTTATTTTATTTCACCTTTCCATAAAATGTCAGTGCCTGAAATACCTTGTTAAGCTTAATAACCTTAAATTTTAGTAACATTACTTTTCCAATAGAATTGTATTAACTTCGGTGTGTTCTGGCTTATCTTGTTTATTTTTCTGTTTTAACAGATGCATGAAAATTTGGTACCATTTTGTTTCTTTCTCATGTATTTTTAACTCTTTAAAAATTACAGTATCAATTTCTAGTTCCATGTAGGATTTTACCAGCTTTCATTATATTTCATACATGCTCACTAAGTATCCCAAAGAAAGAACAATCACTGGATATTTCTGTATCCAGCTGGAGAACTCTATAAGCATGTTTGTATTTCCAACTTACCAAGCCTCAGTGAGAGATAAGACAAAGCACCAGACCCTTGAGGAGTCAGACTTAAGATTTTCAATTGAGCTGGGTGGCTTTGATTGTCAAAGCAGATCAATGCATGTAAGGCATACCTTTTATCATGTGGAAGATTCTATTGTTTAGGTTTTCCTCTGACTGCAGAGCAGGAGCAATGTAGTGCCAAGAGCATATTAATTTCATTGATCTGCAGCCCACAGAAACTTTGAAGGAGGTGGTGGTCGATTGTCGTAGCTTGTTAAACTTCCTCAGGTGCAGGAAGCTTATCTCCATGTAATATCTATCAAAGAATGATTCACCTTAGTCCCATGTAAATGCAGCTGATTCAGGATTGTGCTTATTTCACATTTGGTTGCTTCACAGCACACTAGTGGCAAAGTGATATATAACCTCCCAACCCTTTGGAGAGAAGATCACGTAAATGTCACTGCATTCTTGGAATGTTCCATGCGTTCATTCCAGACTTTACAAGCAACTGAAACACCTGTATTGAGGTTTTCATTTGCAAATAATGGTGTTGAAAGTTTGGAATAGTGTTTCATGCATCAGAAATGGAATATGTAATAGCTAAGAAACCAAGATTTACAGAGACATCTTGACTAAATCATTACATACTCAGTGTTGTAAATAATGAGGTGAGTTACGAATCCTTGTGTCTGAAAAGCTATAATGAGTTTTTCAGCTAACAGTCTTTAGTGACTGCAAGTAAACGTTGATTGTTACTGCTTTGCTCATTTTATGAAGTCTAACAGTCTTGAAGCTGTGAATGTGCTCAGAAAACTCAAGTAGTTGGGCTAGTCTGAAATACTTTTGTTTTGCATTTTAAACATATTAAGTGCTGAACAAGTAAGTAGAACGTGTTCACCTTGTGATAGGGATATAGGTCTGGCTCAGAGGATGGTTCTGAAGTGAAAGTAACTGGTGGCTATTTTGTATAGTAAATCACTTATTCTTACATCTCTATTTTAGAAGACTGCTTAAATAAGGTTCCCTTAGAAATGAAGTCTCATTTAACTCCAGGAAGTGATGCCAGAGGAGACTCTCCAAGAGGTAAGCAAGCAAATCAAACTAAACTTGTGGAATTTTAGGTCCTCCTGTGCTGCATGGTATTCTAGCTGCTCACTAGCATCACCTGATACTTTAACATGTTGACTAACGGAGCTTCCTTCAGGTCATTACTGACATTAGCTCATACACTTTCTAATAGTATAAAATATTTGTTTAGTGATTATTATGTGAGCATTAATTTCATAATATGACAGGAGTCTTCAAAGTCCAAAGCATCAACAAAAAGAATAAACTATTTCAGTATGTTTATATTTTTGAAGTCAGCTAGCTTTTGATTGGCACCCTTTTTTCTTTTTTCTGTACAGTATCAGAAAACCATTCAAAGGGAAGTGAAAAAAAATTGCCTGAGGATGAAGACTTTCCTCACTGTGCTAATTCAATTGTCAAGTTTGTCTCTTTAAGTATCGGAGATGAATTTTCTGGCGTGGTTTCCCACATTCAAAATCCAGAGACCTTTTTCTGTCAGCGGATGCAAAGTGCCCGTAAGTGAGGGGTCGGAAATGGGATGTAGGATGCCTAGTATGGCATTTTTCTCTTTGGTAGGGAGTGGCTGGAGGAAGGTACTGCTGGTCTTGGAGGCTGACCCGAAATGGTGATTCCATGTAACTTTAGTCCATACCTCACTCAGTTAAGAGCCATGGTGGTATAGAGGACAGTTTCTGACAGAGTTAGTATCACTTACTACTCTGAAAGGTGATAATTTGTTTGAGTAGTGCAAAGTAGAAAAAGGATATAGCTTGGATTTTAGCAATCTGAAGTCAATTTGTATCACAAATATTTAATGTTAAGTATGTTCACTCAGGTGTTCCAGAAATGCATTTAAGTTTGTAATGACTTTGTTTATTTCTATATACCTCATTATTCCCTGTAACAATGTTTAACAAGCATTTTTTTAAAGACTGAATTCATGGACTACACTTCCTTGTTACATAGTATGAGGAGAATATCTGAGTATGAGAAAGCCAGTGCCCGAACCCTGCTTTGGTGTTTTCTGATAGAGAAAAACATGACCCTCTAGTGGGCCAGAGCATCAGGCTGCAGGGACTTCATGTGTATCTTCCACAGTGCCCATAAACATGTGTCTGGGGGAGAATAAAGAGCAGAGTAAGTTGTGAGATGTCTCATCCTCCCAGTGCTGTCACAGCCAGCAGGTTTTCTTCAGCTAAAAGAGTTTTGGCAGCTGCATGTGATCTGGTGTATCTCCTACAGTGGATTTTTCTTCTGCGTCCATGTGCAGCCTTTTAATTCTGGGTAATCAATAGCAAAGCGTGTCCTTTGGGAAGGAGTGACCTGACTCATTATCTGCCTGTTGTTGGAAGGGCTGTCTTCCTTGGTTTCTTCTTGGCATGCCTTCACTAACTTGCTTTCAATTTCCACTGGCTTTAGCTTTGTCCCTTGGCTGAAAAAGTCCATCACTGGTTTCCCTGTGTGTTCACTGCTGTGATTACTCAGACACACACAAGGACTCTCTTTGATGCTACTGATTGAAGAGCCCTAGTCTGATCAATGTTAAACATTTGAAATAATCTCCATTCGACTACAGGATGTTTCTCCAGGCTTTGAGCTTAATTATTTTGTAATAACTGCAAGACAGGCTGTGTTCCAAAACCTGTGTATTTTAACATCAGGTCAACTTGCTGAGCTTGAAGCGTCTCTTAATGAATACTGTGAACAATTTCCCAGTAGTCCATCTTTCCATCCTGCTGCTGGCGATGCGTGCTGTGCCCAGTTCACAGGTAAAAATGGAGTGAAAGTACTAAGTTATGTCACTTAAATGTCTTACCAGAAAGATATATTTTATACTTAGGTTTAGAAATGTTTCATATAGACTTTGTCTCTGGTTTTCAGCTGTGGATAATGCTTGGTAGTGATTTAAAACATGGTATCTATAAAATACCAATTTTAAAATGTCCCTTTATTGAGCAAACTCTTAACACTGGATTCAGATTATTTAGAATAGCTTTTTAAGAGATCATGGCGAAATTTGGGTTTTTTATGTTGCTAAGTAGTATTTCTCCAGGGTTGGAAATAAGTATATCGTTGAAATTTCAGGCCCCAAAAAAAAGCAGAGAAGAAATGGGGTTGTATGTAATGATGCTGCTCTGATAGACTGCTTCTCAAAATGCTACTTAGCCAACACCTGGTAGTCCTGAACTGTACTGAGATGGATATATTTTTATATTGGTGTGTCAAAAAAACCCCATTCTGTTCTCAGATGTTACATCTGTATCTTCCTTTCTAGAAGACAACCTTTGGTATCGTGCTGCTGTTAGAGCTTATGCTTCTGAGGACACTGTTTTGGTGGACTATATGGATTATGGTAATTCTGACTCTCTTCCACTGGCCAGACTTCGTCCTATTATTCCAAGCTTAATGGACTTGCCAGCTCAAGCCATAAGATGTAGCCTGGCAGGTATGAAGTAAATGATAAGCAGTTTCAAACTAGATAGGGGGAAAACAAGTGGTATTAAATAACCATCACACCTGTAGTATCTCACATTAAAATATGGGGACGGATTGAGGTAATGGTGGGCATTATTTCCAGAAAGCTTGACTGTCATGGCATATTTACAAAATGTGACAAATATTTCGTAATGTACTCGTAGTTATTGTACCTTTCCACACGTTGGTGAGACTGGGACTGACCTCAGAACCTTTCCATGCTATGTGACTTTTTAGGTGTAAAGCCACCGTTAGGAACATGGACCTCAGAAGGTATTTCTTACATGAAAAAACTGGTGAAAGACAAAGTGTTGACAGTAAAAGTAGTGGATAAAGAGAGTTCTAGATCTGTGGTGGAGCTTACAGATGCATCAGTTACTCCAGCAGTAAATATATCGAGCCTTCTCGTCGAGGAAGGCTGTGCAGCTGAGGAACTGAGGATGGCCTTGCCAGCAGCCAGAGTGAGTGATGCTGAGCGAGCCAATGGTGAGTATGGGCACATCCTGCTGCACTGGCATTATTTAACCTCCTGCTAGAGTGGGTACAGAGAATGCGAGCTCTTAACTGGTAAGAGCTTTTCACTCTGGCTCGTCAAGTCTAGCCTTCACAAGTCTGAAGTGCAGCCATGGCAACTTAGTAAAGAAATAGTGTGTCTGTATGTGTTGGTGTCCAGGTGTGCACACCTAACGAAGTTGTAATTGCCTGCTTTTGGAAGTTGGTACTTACTCTGGTTAGAAGTCTTACAGTTTCCAGTTGAAGTAGAATATGACTAGTTATCACCTGCCCATTCTTATGCCCTTGTCCATTAGTGCAAATAGTATTTCCTCTGTTTTCATCTTCATTGTCCTATATTTTACACATAAACCCACATACTTAGTCCTTGAAAATTTGACTGCTATAGCTTATAAAGCTTCAAGTCTACGCTTAAATTGCCTTGTTTGCATTTAGTGACCAGAGCTTTGATCTGAGATATTTTTGCAAAAGTTACATTGAATTTCATTGAAATCTAGGGGAAGAGTCCTGGCTTCTCTCATGTGAAGCACGCTAAGTTGCTTTTTTTCCAATATATGTCTGGCAAACATATATATTCTCTTCTGATCCTTTGGTACTGAAAACAGGGGAAGTCTTTTTGTCAAGTTTATGTTGAAATAACTTTGATCTTCCTCACAAGATGCCTTGTGGCCAGGACATGATTATTCCTTGTCCTTGTTCGGAACAGGAAGGAATCTTACGTAAAATTGAAATTATCAGTAATTTCCCTGGCTATATCTAAATACGTTTTGATCTATGGCCCTCATCCAGGACTTGTTTTGTACTTCCTTGGTTTCCTCTCCCCTTTTTTAAATTTCCCTCACTGAGCAGGAGCTGTTAAATGCAGTGTGTTCTGTGTGTGGAGAACGCACTTTTAAAGAGTATGTTCTCCAATGTGCCATGATTTAGCATTCCCATGATCTATTCTACAACTCGTGTTAAATAATAAGCTTCTGTCAGGTACTTGAGCATGATATGTAGTGCAAATTTCTGCGACCAGTCTTTCTAGTAATTTTTTTTTGTTCTTCCTCCTTAGATTGTTTCCAGTAGTCTTGGTGACAGATGTTTTCCTTTTCTGTGTTCCCTGCCCTGTTTCCAGGAACCAAGGTTCCCCAGTGTCCCTCTTGCTCAGGCTCTTGCCACCTAGTCTTTACCTCTTTGTGTGATTACTCTTCCCTGTTACCTATGACTTGTTCTCTTTGGTAGTGAAGAAATACATTAAACAACTGGCATATTTCTCTTACATGGTTTTACTCTGTAAGGAGGCTTTCACTGGTAATTAGTCTGTAGGACAATTTACAAGAAGAAATTTGAGGATGAGAATGAGCATTCAGGATAGTTTTTTTTTTTCCTGTAAAAGTTATTTAATTTCTTTTCATTCTCTGCTCTTCTCTGTCCTCTCTAGGGGACACAATGAACAAAAGAATGTGCAAGTGGATTAAATTAACTCTTAACCAAACACTCAGTGTCATAGTGTGTACAGTGTACAGTCCTGGAGAATTCTACTGTCAGATTTCAAACAGCCATGGTAAGTTTATTCAGCTTTATTCTTTCTGATCGTTTCTTTGCTTTCTGATTTGTCATTTGTTATAGTTCTAATGAATTACTATGTCAAGCTTATAGCACAAAGGCTTATCTCTGAGGTTTTTATCTAAGAATACAAGTGGAGTGACAAAGAAATTGGATCATGGTATTGAAATCTGAAAATGTTGAAGTTAGGCAGTAGAGGAAAGCTAAAAAGTTACCATAACCTAGCCAAAGAATATCTTCGATTTTTTTTCTCTGGAAGAGTGGCCGGGCATTGGAATAAGCTGCCCAGGAAAGTGGTAGAGTCATTGTCTCTGGAAGTGTTCAAGAAGCATCTGCATGTGGCACTTGGGGATGTGGTTTAGGGGTCATGATGATGGTGCTGGGTTGATGGTTGGACTAGATGATCTTGAAGGTCTCTTGCAGCCTTCATGATTCAGTGATTCTGTTAATAAAAGCAAATTAGAGTCATGTTCCCTGTGCCAAGACAATATTTACTGGAGCTCTCTTCTAGTACTCTCTTGGAATTTATAAAAACTTAAAAAGATACAATAATTGTAACATGAAAATGAGAAAATGCAGCCATTGAGATGTGACTTCCTTTTGGATTAGTTAAAAAGTAACCTTGTTTCTCTACCAGAACTCTGTATAAAGTCTTCTGATAGCCACTGGCTTTTTAAATGCTAGAAAAAGAATGTGACAAAATGCAGTGGCTGAAGTGGGAGCTAAAGGCATTCAAACAAAAAATATGGGGCAGTTTTTAAAAAGTGAGGGATGTTTGTTGCTTGACTTATGTAGGCAAGGAATACATTGGAAGGTGTACAAGTAAACTGTTCAATGAAAAGTACTGATAAAGTTCAAGTCAGCTTATTTTGTTGATCTCATCTTTTTTTTTTTTCTTTCTAATTTTCAGAGTTACTTGCTCTAAACTCACTTAACAAATCATTGTCTGAATACTGTCAGAAAACTCCACCAGATGTTTTTGAGCCTGAGAATGGAGACCCTTGCTGTGCTTTTTACTCTGGCAAGTAGCAGACTAAAATAGTTTTGTTTTTGTAGGGTGAACATGAAAAATTAGCTGCTAGTTTGTAGTATTGGCAGAGGACAGCAAAGAATTATATTTATTTACTAAGAATTGAAAGCTGGTAGACTTACCAAATGTGTGGAGTAATTATTAATTTTTTTTAACTTTTTAAAATTAGAGGATGGTAACTGGTACCGTGCTGTGGTGCAAAATGTCACTTCAGATGGAACTGTTCGAGTGAGCTTTGTGGACTATGGAAATACTGAGGAAGTACCACTGGATAATATCCGACAGATCTCATCCTCATTCCTAAAACTTCCATTTCAAGCAATTAAATGCTGGCTCTCAGGTGAATCTTCTTATGAATTCTTTCTCTTACAAGAGCTCTTGCATTTAGAGACTTGCTGCTTTGGGGGAAGGAGGTGATGATGGGGAATACTGTGCAGAACTCTTGTTCTTTTGAGTTTATTTGTTCACTTGTTTCTCTTCTCAGCTCCTGCCAGTTCTCTCAGTGATCTGCATGGACTTTGCTTACTGCTTTACTGGTCAAAGGAAACTTGTTTAGTTCTGCTTCATCTGTAGTGCTTACTGGCTTTTGGTTGTTGCCTTGCTAGGAGTAAATGTGCTTTTGTGCAACTTTATTTCTCAAAATTTTTGCAGGCAAAGGAGCTAATCTGTTTCAATGAAGAAAGTTGGCCTTTCAGTTCTCTTTCATTTGACTCCTGAAGAGTTTGGCACTGTACTGCTGTTTCTCAATGTTCTGCAAATTCCTTTTCCACACCATTCAAAATTCTGCAGAATTTTTTCTTTTTTTCTGATGTAGTCTACTTCGTTTAGAAATGAAGAATGTGGAAACAGGAAAAAGCTCAAAACCACATTTCATTAAAGTGTCTTTTGCAGTTCCCCCGTCTACCCACCCTTGAAACACTGAGGTTTTGTTTGCTCCTTTGATAAAAAGGCATTGTTACACTGATTCAATGACAGTCTTAATAGTAATGTTGTGCTAAGGCAAAGGATTTACTTGGTTGAATCGTAAAATATAGAAGGAAAAACCTGGGAGTCCTGAGGGAGTGTGGTCATTTAGAAAAAAGGAGGAAGAGCAGTTAACAGGATGAAGGACAATGTGTTTGCCTAGGGTAGTAAAAGTAGCCTTGATATTTCAGGGTATGCTTTAAAAAAATTTTTTTAAAGTATTTTTTAGAGGAAATTATAATGTTGAGGAAAGTCAGTATTAATGAATGGAGATATTTTAACAGTTATTTTATTTCCTAGGTATAAAGCCTGGAAATAGCAAATGGAATCCAGAAGCTACAACCAGATTTCATATGTACACTTCAGGGTTGGAGCTTCAAGCCACAGTAACTTCCCTTTCTGAAGATGGGGCAGGTGTAGTGCTTACTGACAATTCCACAGATTGTCCAAAAATGATCAATGAGATACTAACTTCAGAAAAATTGGCTGTAAAGGAAGTTCTGCAGGATAAAACTAACTTCCCAAACAAGTCTGTTGACCAAAAAGGTAATTAAAGGAATGTTAACTTTTAGATTTAACTAGAGTTTTCAGTATTCCAGCCTTTAACTGTTATTTTCTTGTTTAACTATAAATAATATCCATGCATAGTTTTGGTTATATTGTCGGTTGTTACAGTTGAGCACCAGCTGCCCTGCAGGTGGCATTACAGACAAAAAGAGAAAGAGAAAAATCGCTGTGTTTGTCTTAAATGAATGCTGTTTGACTCCGTGAGAATTAGAGAAGTTTTCTATGACTGAAACCTTTCTCATGTTTGCTTTTCAAGATCTTATTTTTTCTGAGGTTTTTTTTGCTCTAGCTGCTTTTATATGCCAACAGTTTATGAACAGCAAAGTAAGCATCAATTATCTTGGTCTAGATTTGTCTTCCTGAAGGGAAGACATGTAGTTGTGTCTGAAGTTCAGGAAGTTATTATAAATATCAAATAAAATAATAGTTCCTTAAAATACATATATATATGTTTGGAGGACAGTGATAACAATTTCCATTTCTTACAATTTCTATTAGCAACCTCACTTGGGCACTGGAAGTCAATTGAATTGACTGTAGATGAAACCATGTCTGTCTGGGTAACAGAAGTTGTAAGCCCAGACTTGTTCTATGCTGTACCAGTCCAAAATAAAGGTAAGAAAAAGTGTTCATTGTTCCTAATACCAGTAGGAAGTCACTGTTGCAAGCTAGTTAATAAAATGAATGTCTATAGTGAACTGAACCATGTAGAAATGTATCTTGGACAGTAGGAAAATATAAAAAATGTCAAAGGTGGGAGCAGGAGGGCTTAAAACTTGCTCTTCATTATACCCAAATGTGATTAGTTGATGAATGTGGTTTTTTTCTGTAGGTCAAAAGCAGCTCTTTAAGGAGCTGACTTCACTGGAAGACTACTGTAGATCTTGTAACAAACAGCCCTTCCAGCCAAAACTGGGTGAAGCCTGTTGTGCACAGTTTTCAGGTGAGACAATCGTTTGTCCTTCCATTTCCTTGGCCAGTGTAAAACACAGCTTTCATTTTTGCTTTAGACAAAGGAAAAACACCAACTTGAAAGTGCTTGTGGATCTCTTAATTGTGCTTCATGGCAATTGGCCTTTTATATATCCACCACAGTATTTAAAAATTCCTGGAAAACTCTACAGTTTCTTGTTCTCAGGATGAACTGTGTTTATGAGGTGATTCTTCACATGTGTCTGTTCTTGTCCCAATCTTTTCAGGTAATGGCAATTGGTACAGAGCTGTTGTTCTGGAAGCTTCCCAGTCTGCAGTGAAAGTTCTGTATGGAGACTATGGAAACACAGAAACTTTACCCCTTTCAAAGGTGCTGCCAATCACCGATTCCTATTTAAAGCTGCCTTTTCAGACAATTACATGTTCACTTGCAGGTAAAAAAACCTCCCCAAAATAAGCAAAAAAGTCCACCCCAAAAAACCCTGACTGGTTTTCTTGAACATTATAAAATTGTACCTGTTCTGGTGGTAATGTTCATTCCTTAATACTGGTAAACGACATGATGGTCTTCTGAAATAGTATATTGGTGAACATGGCAAAAGCTGGTTTAGAAAACGTGGTTTTAGTTCATTATCTTTAGAATTTAAGCTATTTATATTAGGAAAATTTAGCATCACATTTTCCAAAACATGTATGTACGATTCAAGTTATATCTTAAAGGAATTATTTATATAACAAACTCGATTTTCCTTTTTTTGCAGGAATAGAGAAAGCTGAGTGGTCTCCATTAGTGCTTGACAAGTTGAAAAAACTATTATTGAAGCAATACGTCACAATTACAGTGAAAGGGATTAATGGAAATGTTAATTTAGTAACAGTAGAGAAACAATTTGACAATGGTTCTTTGAATATAGCTGACAAACTTCTAAAGGAAGGTTTGGTCAAATCCTGCAGTGGTGAAAACTTGCATAATGAACATCAAGGTACGTACTTTAGCTTAATTACTTCCGTTTGCTTACTCTGAAGAAGTTGTAAGCACACGGGGTGGCTAAATGACTTTTCCTTCTAAAAATCCTAGACAATGCCACATGTCACCTCTTAAATTAGGGAAGACATGTATGTGTGTATTTTGCTCATTCACTTTGGTTTTTGTAGGTAATGGAGGCGAGACCAACTGCTGCTGCACGGAATTAAAAGTGCAAGTAAGATTCAGTCCCGGCAATACTTTCTTTCTTATGTTTCCAGAATTCAGAAGAAACCCTGTGTAGGAAGCAAATTAGGAGTAGGGGGATAACAGCTAACTGAAAAGTGGAAGTTATGTGAAATATATCCTGACACTTTTTCTCCCTTTTTTTTAATAGATGGTAATAGTTAGGGCACCCTGAAGCTGAGGGAGGGTAGTGCATAGAGCACACAGACTTCATTAGTCTGTACTTTGCCCCACAGACAGCTCTCACTTCATTTTTTTGGAGTGTGAAGTCTCAGGAGTGGTACTTTTCTCTGTTGTCTAATTTAAGATCCTGATTTTAGTCCTAATTTGATTATTCAGTCAATTAGGTTTGAGGAAGTTGCTTCAGGAAAAAGAAAAAGGGGAGGGACATGGACAAGGGGAAGTCAGCTACACTTCCATTGGCTTTTTCCCCCTCCAGAAGATTTTACTGCAGAAAGGAACTATATACTTATTGAATTAATATGATACTTAGCTAAGTTTATTGTGTTAGGATCTACCCTGATCTGAAATCAGCAATTAAAAAAAAAATTAGAATTGTATATTTCTAATTCTTTCTGCTTATTCCACAGCTTGAAAAGCATAAAGAAGTCCTACTCTTCCTTTTAAACAAGTTTGGGAATCCAGATGGATTCACTGAAATGAAAAAACTGTTGAAACACTAAGTCTCTGACATGCACCATTTCATTTGCATGTCCACCAAGTTGCTGCAGTTCCTTTTTTAGAAGATCAAGAGCTTCAGCTTAAAAAATGAGGGGTCACTTTGTAGAAATTGTGCTGTTTAAGTACCTGCATGTATCTATATGCTTGGATTGTTACTGTGACACAAGTATGTAACTTAGTGGGTTGCAAAGCTACAAGCTAAAATTTCTGTTCTGTTCTTGTTTTATGCCACCATGTGCTGCTGAACTTTTTGCTTTTATTTTCCTGTTGAATGCACACAAGTTTATGGAATGGCCATTAAAGTGTGAGTCTGTTCTGCAGACTTGCATTTGAAATTATTGTAATTGTAAGGCTCACCTAGATTGGTACTATTAATATGACTTGGAAAACTGTGTATTTTTTTGATTACTCGCCTTTCAACCTGATTTCTGGTCTGAAGTTAGACCGAGATTTGTTCTTCATAAACTTGATTTCAGTTTCATTAAAGGTTGAATGTTGTCTTGGGCTGCATACAGGTAGTTCTCTCTAAAATCAGTAAACACTTTAATGTGCAGTTCCTTTTTTATGCTTATGCTGTATAATATGCATCTGTGAATATTATTTTGAAGTGAACTGTATTGAAGCTGTTTTGTGTGTAGCTATGTCATCAGGATTTCTACCCCATCAAGTTTTCACATCATAATAGAAATGACCCATTCTGGGATATGACAAAAATACTGAATCAAATTATTATCAGATTTTCAGTATTTCTTCAATTGAATGCCTAGTTATCATTTCTAATTCAGGAATGTCAGATTATTGTTTGTGGAACACAGTAGACATTTGCTGATTGAAACTGCAGGGTCAGCCTTTTTGTCCACTTAAAATATATACTTCAAGTTTGGGCTTTTGCAGATTGGAAGAATCTTGAGATTAAAATTGTTGTGAAATATTTTCCTTTGACTTTATGTTTTATTACAGTCAAATTGCCTCATATTTTTTTTTCATGCCTCTTAGTTTTCGTTGCATCATATTCTTGCTGTTACTAATACTTAGATGAATGCTAGCACTTGGGTTTTTAGAGTTCTGTTCATGCCCCTGGTTTTGAACCAAGATTGTGGCTGTGTGAGGTGTCCTTTGATTCCCTGGGACAAGAGTGACTTGCACAAGCAATTTGCCCATATGCAAAGCACCTCACTGATGTTTTAGTCTTGCCACACCTCTTGTTCATTTGTCCACATGTTCCCTCTCCTAGTAGCTACTTGCTGCATTTCAGAAGATGAGTTTGACTGCAGTAGCCGAAAGCAGACACTTTGTCTGCATTTCATAAGCAGGAGAAAGGAAAAGTGAATCTTTGCTTGTTCTACTTCGGTAAACTGAAAACTGGAAAGCAGTGGTTGGTGTTTCCCATGGAGATGTCTGTGTGGTGCAGAATAAAGGCACCTGGCAGTAATGGGAGATGTAAGAGACTTCATGAGGTTCAGATTCCTGGTTCACCCCTTCTTTTCAGATGAGCTCTTGGGAGCATTGGTGTAGGAACAAATCCAGCAAGAAGTGTGGAAACCCAGTGGAGTTACTCATGTAGTCTTGGGTTCCTCTTGCATAGTTTTTTCTCTGCTAGTTTTAATCTCTAGTTGAAATCTTCTCTTGAAGTGATGAACTGTCACATATGGATGATATTTACCTAAATGCCTGTATGGTTATCTCTGAACAAAGAATATTATATNTTTGATTCCCTGGGACAAGAGTGACTTGCACAAGCAATTTGCCCATATGCAAAGCACCTCACTGATGTTTTAGTCTTGCCACACCTCTTGTTCATTTGTCCACATGTTCCCTCTCCTAGTAGCTACTTGCTGCATTTCAGAAGATGAGTTTGACTGCAGTAGCCGAAAGCAGACACTTTGTCTGCATTTCATAAGCAGGAGAAAGGAAAAGTGAATCTTTGCTTGTTCTACTTCGGTAAACTGAAAACTGGAAAGCAGTGGTTGGTGTTTCCCATGGAGATGTCTGTGTGGTGCAGAATAAAGGCACCTGGCAGTAATGGGAGATGTAAGAGACTTCATGAGGTTCAGATTCCTGGTTCACCCCTTCTTTTCAGATGAGCTCTTGGGAGCATTGGTGTAGGAACAAATCCAGCAAGAAGTGTGGAAACCCAGTGGAGTTACTCATGTAGTCTTGGGTTCCTCTTGCATAGTTTTTTCTCTGCTAGTTTTAATCTCTAGTTGAAATCTTCTCTTGAAGTGATGAACTGTCACATATGGATGATATTTACCTAAATGCCTGTATGGTTATCTCTGAACAAAGAATATTATATGAAACAATAACTTAGACAATAATATCCACACTCTTGGAAATTTGTTCCCTTCTAGACAAGAAGAACCACAGTGAATTGGAAGTCTAGAATAACATAGCACTTTTGAAAGGGAAGTAGTATGAAATGAATAAAAATTACCTAGCACTGCAAAACAGCAGGGCTTTTTTTATCCTTAGACAATTATTTTCATTTATGAATCACTGTTGGAGGACTTAGAATATACTTTGCTCATTGGGTTTGACTGAAATTATTTATTACTTAGCAGTTGGTGTGTTCCTAACTCCACATAATCTGAGGTAGACACAAGGGCCTGTTTTGTCTGTACAATTCGAAAATCACTGATCTGTGTTTAGGTTTTGTGTGGGAAGAGGTGTGCAAGCTCTTCTTTGACTAAAAAAGCTCAGTTTTGTGCAACTACCAGTACTGGCACAGAATAATAGTAATAATAATAGCATAATGACAGACATAATTTTTAAAACAAGCCCCTTACATCATTCCTCCAAGTGTGAATATGGTGCTTCTGCTCGCAGGTCAAGTGTAGTTTTCTGTGCAAAAACAAGCATTAGGAAAAATCTCAAAAAATTGGATCCTACGTGAAGCTGCTTTAGTGCTGCTGTGAGGCAGAGTGACTGGGGCCGTACTTCTGCTCTGTGCTGCTGCCAGGGCTGCTGGCTGCGCTCCAGGGCTGCTGACATTTTCGGCTCTGCGGAGTCTATTGGAGGAGCGGACACCAGTGTTCCTCCTAAATGTAACCTACAGCAATGTGGGTGTTCCTGGGGTTGTTTCCCCACCCCCAGTTCGTAGCTGTAGGTTCAGGCTATGGTGGATGTGGAGGAGAGGCTGTCCCAGCTGAACACGGTGTAAATCCAGGTGGGGAAAGGCTGCTCATAACCCCCGCAGGTGCACACGGGCCGTGCACAGTCTGCCGAGAAAAGGTAAAGTGCGACTCGCAGCGCTTTTTTCCCCCGCTTTTTAATTGAGGACATCTTAAACCTCCGGCTGGGAGGGTAGGGGCCGTGTGGGGCTCGGAGGTGCTGGGGGTACGCTCGCTCAGCGGTGCCGGGCGGGCAGCGGGGTTCGAGGGCAGCCCTCGCCCGGCTCCTCCTCCGGCTGCCCCGCGCCGCTGCCTCCCCAGCCCGGCGCGGAGCAGGGCAGGGAGGCGATGGAGCCGGGCAGAGCCTTCCCGGGGAGGGCTGGGGCTGGTTCCCAGCGGGCCGGGCGGTCCCGGCGGGGACACCTTGCTGTCCCCTCGGCGGGGTGCGCGGGGCTGCGGGGATGCGGCAGCCGGCTCAGAGCCCCTGTGCAGCCGGGGACAGGGAGGAGGGGGCAGGATGCACCCAAAAGGCCGCTTCCGCAGCCGAGGTCCCGTTCTGGGTCTGCAGGAGCTCCGGCCGCTGTGCCTCTGGTCCCCGTGCTGGGACCCCCGAGCTCAGTGCGGGGATTGCTCCAGCTCGGCCGGAACACGGTGTGAATCTGTTCACTCCAGTAAATAAATAGTGCCGTGCTGCGTAAGTAAAATAACAAAAAAACCCACCACTCAGGAAACCAGACTCTGCCCGTGCTCTAGTGCTTTAGTTTGTTTCTAGCACTTTTGGGGTGCGGCCAGGGGAAAGTGCTGAGCCTGCCAGGGCAGGCTTTCCAACAGGTTGTGCGTCGTGTCCTTAATAAAAATCTTTCAGCAAAAGACACAAGAACAACTTGATCAAGTCTTGATAATCAAGGAACGACTGAAGAGCCTGGGATGATACCTGTAATGTGTCTGGATACTTGTACTTCATGAAGGAAATGAGAGCAGATTTTTCATTTTGCATAGTGAAGATGAGGCATCACTGTGAGACAAATCCTCCATGCAATCAGATTTTCCCACTTTATTCAGCAAGGGCTGTGCTGGAGAGGCAGTGTGTGTGCTGACCCACTCCTCATCTTCTCTGTGGTGGGGTATCAACCATGTCATCCTCAGTCACCCCAAGACAGTGCTCTTGAAGATGTCTTCATCTTCCAGGAAGACTCTGAGAGGAATAAGTAGATGGAATGGCTTAGAAAATAGATCTCTCTTGACCCTATCACAGTTATTAAAAAAAAAAATCCATGTGGAAGATCCCTACTTTCTAAAGTAGGGCCTTTAGGAAGTCTCCATTTGGAAGGGCCCACAGACCACTGTCCCAAAAATGTGTGCAGGTAACAGCTTGTACATGTTTGTGGGAGTGATGCCATGGAGATCAGTCCCAGGCTGTGGCTTGTCCTTTGGGGCTCAGAGAGGTGCAGCAGGAAGATAAGGTGAGCATTGGAGTTAGTTTTGTAATAGGGGGTAGGTATGAGATTATCTCAGCACATATCAGATCGTGAGAGCTACACTGAATGCCACAGATGTTAAAAAACGATTTTTCCTCTCTCTCTTCAGCCTCTGCTGTAGAGAATCACTGAAGCTGACAGCTCTCCCACTCTATTCTTTGGGAACCATTCACACCTGCTCCTGCTGTAGGTAGATCAATAGTTGATCTACCTCAGGTGTGGATGTTTCTGGCTGGTTCAAAGCAGTGCAGGTCAGGCCAGACACCCAGTTGGAGCTTCCCTGCCCAGATTTGCCCAGCTCAGGTGAGGGGTAACAAAACCAATTACAGTAATTGCCCCAGAACCCATAGCCTTGAATGAGTTCTCAGTAGAGTGTGTAACGAAGTTATGTATATGCTTTAATAACCTCAACATAATTATATTGTTTGCTTGTTTATTTTCTTATGCTGCTGTTTGTCCTAAGACACCAAATTCCCGCAGATAACTGTTCCCCTTTTCTCAGCCACTCCAGAAAACATTTCTTCCCAGCATCCACCCTGGCTGCCCACTGCCACGAGCATCCAGTGCTTGTGAGGCTGAGGCAAGCTCTGGCTCCCTTGGGTGGGTTTGCATTTGGCAAAAGATTAAAAAAGTGAGACATTCATGGGGACACTCCTGCTGCACTAGGCACAGGCAAAGTCAGTAGCATAAGCACTTCTGTCAGAACAAACTACACAGTAAGTATAGCAAAGCTCTCAGGTCAGAAAAGTGTCTTTTATTCTGTAACTCGTGGGTCGTACAGGACCTGATCTGCAGCATGTTGATTTTGACAGTACCCCATGCGAGCAGTGCTGCAGGATCAAGGTCTCTTTATGTGCAGGAGCCTTTATTGCACAGGGGAAAAGAGCCTCTCAAAACTCCCTCGCTGCAGAACTGGGTGGGGGAGGATAAATAAGCTGGTTTTGCAGAGCATCTTATAGAAATTTAATCCTGTTTATCCCTTGGAGAAAAACATTGTCAAAACTTTTAGACTGAAATTTGTGATGTTTGTTTTAAGGAGAAGTTAAACATTTCCCTGTTGTCTTCCTTCTCACCCCTTCAGTTTCAGATCCCACTGTGAGTTTCCCCCAGGCAGTGCCTGTGGCTGGGCAGAGAGCATGCATGGGACTCCTAATAGAAGTTGTCCACTGCCTCCAAACCTTGTCAAGAAGAAACAAGTAAAATTTACTTATGGAAAACAAGCTAAGAGAGACTGAAAAAGGAGTCAGCAAGATTGGTCCTCTCTCTTCCCTCCCTACATCTGAATATCAGATGAGCATGTAGCAGTAGGCTCCCCTCAGCAAGCTGGGGCCATTCCTCAGCAGTGACAGGAGGCTGCTTGGCTTGTAAAGAACATGCTCTAATGAATATGCACTATAATCTTTCCTGCTTTCTCCTCTGCTCAAATGAGTGATATTTTGCAACGTTGAAAGACATGTTGGAAAGGTACTTGTCAAGAAGAGCTTTTCTCCCCTTTACCTCTCTCTCCTGTCTCTGATCTCACTCCTCCAAATACAGTACACATGGTTACAACTCTTACTTAGCTTCAAGTAAGTTGTCATCATATTCATGTGTCCAAGTGGGAATCTGGGTACAAAAATAGGAGTTTTGACTTACCGTGGTTAGAAAAAATTTTTTTTACTTGGTATTGAGGTAGATATTTTTAAAACACCCTATCTTAAGGGCTGAGAAGATAAAATGAAAAGGTCCTTCACTCACTACACCATCCCCCAGCAAAGCTGCTGTCTAAGGTTGCTGCTGCTAATCCTGGGCTAATGCTGATGAGCAGCAGGTGATGATGAAGCTTTCTTTCAGTTCCTGCTGCTGAGAGTCTGGCTGGGCTGAAAGGCAAAGAATTCATCCTGCAGATTAGTTGATTTAAACCCAAGATAAGATCAAGTTGTAGAAACATCTCAACCTGTCAGTGTTTTGTGTGAAAGCAATGTGAAATCCCCCCACACCTGTCACATGTGACTGCAAGCAGAGGCCTGTCCTGCTTTGGGTGATGTGCACTCTGGAAATAGCTCCTACAAAGAATGTCCTTGAGGCATGGCAGAAGGATGACCTTTCCTCTGTGGCATGTGCAGGGCTTGAAGCTCCTGAGGGACACACATTGGGGGTTCCCCAATGAAGTCAGGTATTGTGTTGACCTTCCTTTACTTAGCCAAGCCTGGGATCTGTTAATTTGGTGGGGGCAGTCTGAGGGGGGGTGTTGGGAAGGTGTGCTGAAGGGCGATGCTTGATGTGTCTGGCACTGCAAGGCAGTGTTATTGTGTCTGTAATCCCTAGTGGGGTATTCCTGGAGGGGATTTCTTAATCCCCTCTTCATTGTGTACCTGTGCAGGTAACTGAGCCTGGCCTGCTATGGGTATCTTGCCTTGCCTGATGTGAGAGGTATATAATTTGCTGTAGAGACAAGTCTTCCCTGAGAAAAAAAAGCCCTCTGTTTTCTTGGAAAAACAATCAATAGAGCTGGTTATCAAGAAATATGCTTACTTTTCTTTAACTACAGAAAGAAAATCTGCTTTGCAACAACAGGGGCAGAGACCCATCAGGAATCTGGTCAAGTATGCTCTAGTGAGTGCTTTTAATCTGGAGAAAAGATAAATACACATGTTGGAAATAGAAAGCCAAGAGCTCTACCAGATACATTTGGTCTAAATCTGGGCATGCTTGAAAGTGTCACTGAAATCCACCTATGATGTGATGGCAGCCTTGCTGATTTCAAAGGAAAAATGAGCAGAAAATTGACTTTGCTGGACAGTTATGCACAAAAACATCTCCCCAGAAAGGCAGTCCTTGGAAAACATAAGGCATGAAAGAGCCTGGGCTTGAGTGTTGTTGGAGACTCGTGATGGGGTCGGGCAGCAGCGCTGCAGGACCCGAGGGACAGGGACAGGTCCCCTGTGCTGGGCTCCACAGCCGGGACGTGCCAGCCGGAGCTGACGGGGAGCTCGGGGGGATGCGGCTCGGGCTGTGCTCGGTGAACCCCCGGAGCGGCTCTGTTCGGCTCTGCACCGGCTTCCCCAGCGATACGGGGCTCCGGTGGGACTCAGCTGTGAGAGGGAGGTGCACTGAAGAGGGAGGAGAGGAGAGCAGAGGTCTGCGTGGGCATGGAGAGGAGCGGAGACAGGGTTAGGCTGTCCCTTCTCCCCTGCCAGGGCTGCTCTCTCCGGATGTGATGGGAAAGGAGAGGAGTATGTAGAGAGGTGTTCTTTTCTATCATTTCCTCATTTTCATGGTTTTTCCTTCTATCTGTTCCCCACCCTTCTCCCCAGGCAGGACTTACTTTTGCCCCTCAGACTACATGTTTCTGAGCTCATCACCTGAGGCACCCAGGAAGAAGATCAGCTGCAGGTAAAGAAATCAGCTTTAGGAATTGGATTTCTATTCCTCTCCTCTTTTGTTTGGTTGTTTGTTTTTTCCCTCCAGATTTGTCACCATGAACATCTTGTCATTTGAGTCCATCTGCATTTTCCTGCATTCCCAAGGTATGTTTAAAGTTGCCGTTTTGCATCAGTGGTTTTGTCTCTTCCCCATCCCGGCTCTGAGGAAGGAGAGCCAAGTCAGTGCCTCTCCAGGAGGTTTAGGGATAAACTTCTGAAACATAGTTTCACAAAAAAGGGGAGAAAATAATACCTGGAGAAACAGCTTTTCTAAGAATTCGAACATGTGACTGATCTGTATGTAAAGGGTCTAACTGATATGGGAAGAGCTGATGTTAAGATATTAATAGTGCATAAATCTATCCGGTGTTTATGACTGTAGTCCCAGAAGCCTAAGGCTGGCCTGGCTCTCATTCTTGCACTGTGTCCCTGCATGCAGTGAGCAGAGGGACTGTCCTGTGTGCTGGAGTCATATCCTTGGCATTTTTCATTCTCTCTGTGTCCCTGCTAGAAGGAATTTCCTGACACAGATACACTGCTGTGTCACTTGTTGCGGTGTCTCAGCCCACCGCAGGGCAGCGCGCTGCTCGTCAAATATCAGCAGTCCAATGGAACGACGAGTCCGAGTCTGAGGGGCTGTCTGTGGGCGAGGCTGAAGTGCGAGGCCGTACCCCCGTTCCAGAAAGTTCCCTGCTGTTCGGGTGTTCATTGGTTAATGCCGGTTGTTCCCTCCCCTGTGCTCACCTGATTGGTTCATTGTCACCGGGTTGCTCCCCCTGTGTTGTTTCGCATTGGTCTGTTCGTTTGCTCCTCCCCTTTCTACCCCTACTTAACGCTCGCTCCACCCTGTACCGTCGGTTTTTGTCGTTCGTGACGGCCGGGGAAAGGAATGTCTGGGATTCATACGGGGAAAGTCCTGTCCTGCCTCCTTTGTTCCCGGGAGCTTGGGATTGCTACACCTGGTCTCCTCGGGGCGTGCCTGCTGTGCCTGGAGCCAGTGCAGCCCGAGTATCGGCCGCCGAGAACTGCACACACTTTTGTAATCGTGTCTGCAGGGAGGTCACTGAAGCCTCCAAAAGCAGGAGATACACTCCTGAGGCTGACCCCCAAGCACCAGTCACCAAATCGTTTTTTGCAACTGTGAAACCTGTACAACACACAGCATTTTTGCTGTTACAGGTGAAATCCTGTGTGTCTTGTTCATGGATGATTATCTGTTTGATCCCACAGCTTTGCTGGTGTTGGCTATACAACAAATCCATGTTGACCAGGAGATGATTGGGAAGATCTCAGCTGCTGGCCAGTGTAAGTTTGTTTTATAAAGCAAGTATTTTCTGTTTCTGAGTTCCCTGTTTCTTTGGTTGTTTCGGTATGTTTTGTTTCGGGTTTTTTAAAGTTTTTTGTTGCAGTTATTTACATTTATTAGGCCCTCTTCAGTCCGTAAAGTCCCCAGCAATGCTCTGGCGAGCACAGCACTGTGGGTGCCTCTGCCCTAGCCTGCCTTTCTTCCCCATTGGTGTTAGCTCTCCTGGGATGTGATCTACTCTGTTTTTCCCAAATTGGCTACTTGCCAACTGGATGGTGTTTCTGTCAATTCCTTCAGAGACTGCTCCAAGCAACCCTGCTTTAAAGAGCTGTGCTTAATTACAGGCTTGATCAGACCTCCCACGTGGGTGGTTTTTTCAGGCTGTAAAGGCAGCATGAGTCAGGATGCTGGGAGCAGGGGTGATGGGGCTCTGGCTGGCCAGCATCTGTTCACCTGCAGCTCTCTTGTGCTTGCAGTCAGTACTGATAAACTCTGTCATGAATTCTCTCCTGATAGCCATTTGTTTGCTGTTGTCTGTGAAGGGATAAACTGCATTTGTTCCTATGCCAGACATGGCCTCCAGCTCTATCCTGTAGCCCCATATGTTCAGCTCAGACTTTCCATCCCGAGGATGGGTGTTAGGGTGTTTCTCCCTGCTGCGCATCCTCAGGAGTCCCTCCGTGGGCTGCCGACATCGTGCTTATGAGTCCCTGGAGAAGAGCTGCATCGCGCCCCTCAACTGCAGAGCCACCTGAGGAGTTTCTCCATGCTGAGCCCAGTCTGGGGGCTCTGCAGTTTTCTCTGTGTGTGCTTAGGCAGGGATAACAGCCCTGTTGCATCTCAGGTTCAGCCCAGCTCCAAAGGCAAGGCTGACAGGCCGGGACAGCACTGGCAGGGAGGCTGTGCTCCAGCTTGTCCTCAGCACAGTGCCCCAGGGCAAGGCTGGGTGAACTGGTGACCCAGAAGGGAATGCCTCACAGCTTTCAATCCCTGTAATCTGGTATTAGAAAACCCTAATTATAAATTCAGGTTTTGGCTAGCAGGAACGATTTAGAAAAGCTAGTGATAGTAAAAAGATTATAGTAATGGGGGTAATGTCACTGGCCAAAACTGCTCTTGAGGGGTCGGTGTGCTTGATGTCTATTGAACTTCAGGATTCATTTTCCCTTGAAGTTGATTCTGGCAGATGCTGGAGAGGAGACTTTAAAATTTCCCTTTAAGTGCCTTGAAAATGACTCTTCAGAGTCTGCACAGTGCCATTTATTTATTTATTTATGTGAAATTGTGGGTTTCCACTGCAGCAAAAGCACCTCAGAAACTTATACTTGGGAGCAGTCATGTTCATGCAGGCAGGGGTGATACAAAGACACGTCTCTGAAGAGGAGATAAAAGGCAGATTTTCATGAAAGTCAGTTTCTGTTAGTGTCTGAGAGCTGTTCAGAGAGTTCATGTTCAGGAAAATGAGAGCCTGTTTTGAAAAATGTGCTGCAGATGAAACACACTGGGCTCTGTGGGACTCAGTAGACTTTGCAAATCTCTCCTGGATTTGTGTCTGTGCCTTGGGCTGGGAGAGCCTGCAGGTCCCGCTGGGCATGGCTCCCTCTCCCTTGCTTTGTGTCCTCTCTGGGAGAGCGTCTCTCCCTGTATTTAGTGGTGCTTCTGGCTGCTCCTGTGCAGCACTGGGACCAGGCTGGGGCCCTGAGCTCCGAGGTCAGTCTGGCAGGCTGAGAGCTGAGCTGGAGCTGCTGCAGGCCAGAGCAGGGGTGCATGTGGGCTTTGGGTTGTGAACATTGGGCTGCCCCAGTCCATCCTCTGCATTTTGTCTGGATTTTCAGCTCTTGGCTGCCTGCTTGCAGAGAGTGGGGCTGACAAAGCGTGGTTTCACAGTGCATGTATTTTTTTCTCCTAGTGATGCAGTGCTCTGCCTCGTTAGATGTTCTTTTCCTCCTGGATGGCTCCTACAGCATTGGTAGAGGAAGCTTTGAAAGGTCCAAGCACTTCGCAGGCAAGCTCTGTGATGCCTTGGACATCCATCCAGACAGAGTGAGTGTCAGGAGTATCTCCTCTAATTTTGAAGCAGCTCGGCAATGTGTCTAAAGGCCACTGGTAACATACTGAGTAAAACTGCAAAATTCAACCTACCAGCTGCCATGGGGGCAGAGTATTTATTCAGAAAGATGCAGTTTGTGGAGCAGTGGAATTGGAGGATGCTTCTTGATTCTTCGCTGATTTTAAGCAATTCCTTTTGATCTTGAGAAAAGACATAATCCTTCAGGTTAAAGGTTATTATCTGGGTGTTTTTTTACTGATTTTATTTTGGTTTGGATGCTCATAGATTAAAATAGTTGGATCTTTCTGTTGCTTTTCCTTGGAAAACTGCAGAATTAGTCTCTGGGAAGTTAATCACCTTTCTGTACAGATGTAAATGATATAGTCTCCTTGCTCTGCTTCCCCCAGAAGGAGATGGATGCTGTGCTGCTATAGTCTCAGGTCTTGCTCCCTGGAGTCAGCCTTGAGGCACCTCTGGGCCTGAATGACACATCCTGGGGTTTTTCTGAGAGGATTTCAAGCCAGACTGGCTGCGGTTCCAGGTGTGCATCAGTCCCACAACACTACCTCAGCTGAGGGCCTTGGAGCGGGCTGGGAGGGTTGCTGCACTTGATTCTATGCCAGAACCTTTCCAAATAAATGTCAGATCTTTGGGAAGGTTGTGTCAGAGAATATTTAATATTTGCAGATTTGGTATGATGTTTTGTTTCATTTTTTAAATACCATTTTTCCCCTACTCTTTCACTTAATCCTCACACAGACTGGACTGAAAATTAGTAGTCTTTTCACCTTTGAAGTGGTCACATTCCATAATACTTCACTGGAGTCTTACAAGAAGTCTGGATGTGTTGCCCAGTACAGACCATTTAGCCTATTTGGGTTTTCATCTGGAGAAAATGGTTTTAGAGGAGCTATTAGAAAAAGTATTGGTTTTTGTTGCCTGCTGTGCTCAATGCCAGAGGGAGCTGCTCTTATTAATGGAAAGATTGCCTGCACAGTGTGTAAATGGGTTGGTGTAGAAGGTGTTATTTATAAACTTACTGCTCCTGAGGCTGCGAGCTGCTCTGGGTGGATAAATATAGATCCTGAGCTGCCTGTAACTGCTGCAGAGGCTCCAGTTGTTTCCAGATGAACTTTCTTGCCTTGTTTATAGTCTGTGTAGATAATACTGGAGTTTCTGCTCTATTTTTAAGTTCATTTAGAGTGCCAGTGACTCAACAGCAAAACCAGAGTTTGCCTCTTTACAATTTAGACTTCCCAAATTTGTAAATTGATCAAAAGAGAAAAACTTGCACAGACACCTTTCATAACCTTTAGCCTTTCCTTTTAGGTCCGTGTGGGAATGATACAGTTTAGCTCAACTCCCCACCTTGAATTCCCACTGGATTCTTATCTAACCAAACAAGAAGTGAAAGAGAGAATCAAGAGGACTGTGTTCAGGTCAGCTTATTTTACAGCTCTTCTCTTTTTCTGGGCTATGAATAATCTCTGGATTGAGAGGTTTTTTGAGGTTTAGAAATCTGTGCCTCTGCTGTGCTTACACCAGTGTGATGCTCCCAGGGACTGAGGTGAATGAACACTGTGGTCCATAATCCACAAGCCACTAAAAATGTGAAACCTGGTCTGTCTCAGTGAAAGCTGATAGGAGATAAAGTTTTCAGTGTCTCTTTATAATGTGAGAGAGTTCTCCAGGTCTTTCTGTCTATTTGAGCTAGGCAGTGGGTTACATCCTCCATGGAAAAGCAAGCATGGTGTTCCCTCATGGCTGAGCAAAGGCAGCACAGCGTGCTGCTTCATTTTTTGGTGGTTACGATTTCCTTTGTCACTAACTCCTGTGAGTTAGTGACAAACTGCTGGTCTGTAGATATCTATGTGTGCTTGCTGAATTCAAGAGGATCAGGTTCTCAGACGGAAACCTTATTTCTTCGTGAATGTTAAGACTTGGATGTCTTCCCATGACCTCAGGAAATGAAGCCAGAAGTCCAAAGAAGAGCTGTCCTTAGAGCCTCTCAAAATCCAAACTTTCTGTCTCGGAGATACACCTTTGGATCTACTAAGGGTCTGACAATCACCCCAAAATAACACTTGTTTTGATGATAGATGAGGTACTGGTAAGGCCTGTGGATGTCCATTCTTTTAGTTGGTCTGCTTTAGGATAGCTAAGGGTTAGATCAACATTTCCCATGGATATCTGCCACTCTCAACATGATGTACATATTGCAAGCAAATGTGATCAGTTTTGCATTTTTCATGCAAGATCAGTTGGCTGGATTTTGTTGTATTTCTTTTGATGAGTTTAGCGAATCATGAAAACCTCTTGTGTACTGTACAGGAAAAACTTCAGAAAACAAGACACATTCCTCCTCTCTGGTTGTTGTTGAAAGTCTGTGAGAGCAGAGGAAGTGAAGCAGTGTTTGCTGTCTGGCACTGCATTTCCTTGATGACAACAGAGGGATGCTGACAGATCAAACAGAAATAATTACTTTTCGCCTGGCTATTTCATCTAGTTTAAATGAAAAGCTGACATTTTGAAGTAGATAAAATAGTTATGAATGGATTCCAGTTGGCTTCTGAAAAAAAAATGGGTGTTTGACATCTTGGTTGAGAGGTTCCTTGATGTGCTTCTGATGAGCCTTTGGCCAGTGAGGCATTTCCTGACTTCAACCCAGAACTGACAGCACTTGGAAGGAGGCAGCACCAGACTGAAGTGAAGCTTTTGTGATTTATTTGGAGACTGCTGGTCTCTCTCTGTGAATGCTGTCCAAATAGCTTTGGAATTCACTGGCCAGTTCCAGTCATACTCAGTGGTAATCTCAAGCTAAATTTCGTATGAATTTCTTTCATGTAAGTCAGCAGCTGGAGAGAAACCTTCTTAGTGCTGCCCCTGAAGAAAGACAGGGGTAAAGTCCAGATTTCCTTATACTTCAGAAAATCCTTATTGGAGTAATGCCTCAAACAGAATTCCACTGTGTCAAAACCCAGTGAAGCTCCAAATGCAAATTAATAAGCAATTGAATTTAATGAGCTCTTTATTAAATTTTCTAATCCCCAGGGCTCGCATGGGCGCAGTGCATTGAGTTCATCAACATTTAGTCACCACACTGACTATGTGCTGTGTATTTTTCCTCATGCAAAGCACTCTTCACTGAAACGTCTCCCAGACAACTGCTCAGAAAAAGGCAGATTTGGACTTGCTATGAACACATGGTCACTGAATATGCTTGGAAATTATGGGAACGCAGAGGAGGAAGAAGTTCAAAGAGGCCTGGCAAGTACAGAATGCAAGAAGTTTCTGTGAAAATCAGAGGTGCTAGGAATCAGGGACTAGGGTAAAGGATGGATATTCAGAAACCAAATGAGGTGTGTTTGTGTCAATGCAGACAAAGAACATGAATCCACCAAGGAAGGAGTGACACTTGTGGTTTGATTCCCCTGGATTGCTCCGGACAGCAATAAAAGCAGCCCTAAAGGGCAATTACAGGAAATTATTTATAGCACGACTCCTTGGATAGAATTAGAAGACAGCTGGAAATGTTCACTCTGCTTTAGCGGTTTTATTACCACAAGGTCTGTGCCATGTGTGGTACATGTGGGAAGAAGCTGAACGGGGCAGGGGCTG